>JBAMBE010000748.1:3522500-3530000 GCA_037043585.1 Drosophila mimica | reverse complement strand
AGATAAAGCAACGGCTCATCGTGCTGTGAAGCCGCTTAGAAGATAACAAAAGAGTGTAGAAAAATGGATTTGTTTTTTTGTTTTTTTTTTTTGTTTTTCATTCTTAATCCACAAATCCACAAAGCGAACAGAGAACAGAGAACATAAAGTGCGTCTATAGACATTTGTGGGAACTGGTCTGGAGTTCACTTACTGTTTTCTCAGACACATCATGGGACAGATATTATTCGCTTTGACATTATGGGTTATTTTTCGTATGCCATCTAGCCAGATCTATAAGTACAGAGAGTGTTGTGCATGATGAATGATGATTCAATGAAGAGTTGTAGCAATTCCCATTATGTTTTACTTCAATGCCCCCATCTCTCCATCCCCTCTCAAATGCTCTGATCATTTGCAAATCATAATTCACTCACCTTGGCTGTTGCCGCATCTGGGCAAATAACATGATGATATGTTATATTGATATAGTCCGTGTTCGAACAGATGGTCAGCGAGCGTTTATCCAATTCTGGTATATTCGTGCCATTCTTTTTGGTTACCTTATCCAATATCTTCGGATCCTATTAATGAGCACAAGTTTGTTTGTTTGTATGTTTATTATGTAAGTTCAATGGCGCAATAACTCATCTGTTTTTATATTAGTATTGTAAACAATCGAGTGTTTAAATCATTGACATTGGCATTGGATAATTCCATTTCAATTAACTTTGTATTTCAGAGATATTTTGTGGTGTTTAATTTGTTCTACGATAAACAAATTGTACGAACAACAAAATCCATCATTAATTTTTGTTTTTTTTTTTTAATCTATTTTAACTGCACTTTTCAAATAAAAATGTAGTTTTCTATGTTTATAAAGACCTTTCACTGAAAGTTGTTCAAGTCAAGTGTTAAGCATACGAACCGTGGACCCATTACAAATTTTACGCTTAACGCATTTCCAATCATAGCCAAGGTCAATAGGGGAAGCTAGGGGGTAGTGGTAAAAGAGCGGTGGGCGGAGTGGAAAGAAAGTTTTGAGGCAACTGCAATTTGGCGTGGCAGCAACAGAACAGGCAGAAGCCGAAACATTTATCTCGGCTTGCATCATTAATCAAGGCAGGAACAAAGGAAATGTCATGTTGGGTGTGGGTGTGGGGAAGCGGTGAAGGGGCATGTTGTTACTTTTTTTTCCGAGGCGTCTTTGCTTGTTGTTAGTTGGGATGTGAGGCTGATGGCTATTTCAGAAGCATTTATCAACATTTGTACATTGAATTAAAAATATATAAATCTTGCTGCGAAATTCCAATAACAAAATGGCATTTTCATTTCTCACTCGACCTTCAAATGCCGCATGCCTCGAGCATATAAATAAATATTTCGAAAACCAATGCGGAAACTATCAGAAAATTGACGCAAATTTACTATTAAGTTAATGCCTCAAATTTAAGTCAAATTAAAAAGCTCGACAAGCGAATACCCACTATGTAGATAATATCAGAGTATTCATAATACATTTTCTCGCGTGGCTTAGCCGTAAAATATAAATGAATCTGACATAAAATCATGGTTTAATGTCTTGAAATAACATAATTTTTGGTCCAAATGAATGTCAACCCTTAAGCCCAAAACTTTCTCAAGTCTGAGCCGATTTCTAAAAAAAAAAAAAAAAAAATAAAAATGATGTTAGTTAATTAGTTGATTGCTGATATTAATTATTTGTGCAATTGCTAGTTAAACTATGAATTAAAGATAAATATCTCCCGGCAGCTGTTTGCTATATACAGCATACATATGGATGCACACTTAGTGTTATTGTTGCGAGCAAACAATAGTTAATAGTTGTGCAAATGGGGCTCTTTGTTAGCTGCCGCGCTGCCATTGCTTTCCTGGAATGGAATACAATGGGGAGCAGTTGGGCCACAGCCGCAGTCGCAGTCGCAGCTGCTGATGCGGATGGGGATGCTGTCGTAGTCGCAATCAAATCAAACTCAAAGGCCACATTCGCAATTGGAACGGCAATTGAAATTGAATGGCAATCAAATCGAGTGCAATTTGTATATCGAATACAGTTGCTGTACTCACTCTACGGGAGCTTAAACCAACTGCTATTGCATACTTTCAAGTGCTAAATAAGTCAACGAATAAATAAACGGAAAGCGTTGCCTGCTTTCAGGCGCCAGATCCACGCACACACACATACAGCCAGCAGTAAAAGTGTGTGTGTTGCCTTCTTGTCGCTGGCTTCTTCTTTTATTGTTGTTCTTGCTCTTTGCAATACATACACACATAAAGACGACGTTAGCAATAAAGCTTCTTGCATTATTGAAGAGCAGCAGGCAGCAGCAACAACAACGCAAACTGCAACGAAGTTCACATTTTTGCGTTTTCAATATTTGTTGGCAGTTTACTTATCGATATGCCACAACACACATACAATGAGTCAACACACATACATACATACAAGTTAGTCGACTCATAAAAAGTTTAACCTGACTGGCTGTTCACTTTTTCCACTGAGCTTTCACAAGACTTAAAACTCTAATTCGGTATATCTCAGAATTCTAAGCAAAAAAAAAAAAAAAATAAATAAAAAATAAATATTAAAAATAAATTTAAAAAATGTATCTTATGAAACGTTTCGTTATAATTAATTAGTTACCTCAATGCACAAGGTTATAGGGTATTTATAAGTGCGGCCGCTTCCCTGTATATTTTTATTTCTTTGACTTTTGCTTTGCCAAACGAAGCAACTTTTAATGGTTCATTGTGCGCCTAGCACTTACAAGTTTCTTTTCCAGTATGCACGCTTAGGTGTGAGTGTGTGCATGCTTAGGTGTGTGTGTGTGTGTGTGGGTGTGGGTGTGTGTGTATATTTGTATTTGTTGGTTTGTGTTGCTCACTGATTTAATATTGATGACCAAACAGTTCAAGTGCTGCCAAGATACACATACACACACACACACACACACATGCACTTACACACACATACTCACACACAGAGAAAGCACTAAAAGCGGAGACTTCACGATTTTAAGAGGGTAACTTGCAAGATCTTTAAAATATATTGCATACTCTGTAGATATACATGTATGTGTATTAAAAACAAATAAATAAAAAAAAACTTTATTGTAAATTATTCGATTTTAGTTAAACGAATTCAATTCGAAATCAAAGAATGCAATAGAAATTTAAATGAAAATTTCTGAAATATTATGATGCAACTATTATAACTTTCCTGCCTTAGGTATCGATACTTTTTGAACAACTCTCGCTCGCATGCAGCTGCCAACGGTTCAAATGTGCATAAATGTCTTGTACCTATATAAATATGTATTTAGGAACATGTGTGTGTATACTTATATGTGTGCCTGTCACTCGCTTACACACACACACACACACACACACATACATATACACAGAAGCACAAGCACACGAAGCAAAAGTTTTGCATTTTGTATTATATTTTGTTTATTTTTTTCTTCGTTGGATTTAATTTTTTTTTTTTTTTTTAACTGTTTTTAGTTTTAGGTTTTGCGGCCAAATTTGCGTAGTGGCGGAAAGTTTTGCATGCTCTTTGCTATATAATTTATATAAGGGTATACATATTGTTGTTTTGGTTTTTCTTTGTTGTATTCTTATTTTTCTTGAATACATATTTTTCTTTGTGGCCATTATACAAATATCATGCGGCTTCTGCTGCTTGCCTGCTGATGCCTTTCATTCTTCTTCTTGTTGCCCAAATTTTCACACACACAAACGCACACACACACAAACGCACACACACACACACACACGCTTTCGTCCATTTCTCCTTTTGCTTCTCTTCTCATTGCCATTTATTTTGCATTTTAATTGAATTTATTTGGCAGCTGACATGAAAACGTCTTGGATTGAGTGTCGGTGTTTGTGGATGTGTGTATGTGTGTGTGTGTGTGTATGTTTTGGCCAAAAAGGATTGCAGCCTGCTGGCAAGGCTTTAAAGGAAGGACCCAAACTTGAGCACTTGAAGCAAAGCAGCATCAAAATGTTCCACTTGACTGGCGTTTTGGGGATTTGTCAAGTGGAGACACAGGTATTGAGAACTTGAAGAGCAACTTTTTGAGAGATGCCCAAAAACTAAATGTTACACAACAGACTATTTACCATCTCTCTCTCTTCCTTGGCGTTGGTTTGATTCACCATCTCTATCTCTATCTCTGTCTCTTCACTCAGTCACTTTCACTCATTTTGATGGAGGACTTAAACGTGAATTGTGAATTGCAAAATCTTTGACACTTTTCAATTTGCAAGTGCAACGATGCGCAGCCCTCGTTATTATATTTTGCATATTGTGTGCATTACACTGGGCGAAAATAGCAAGTCAGAAGCAAGTGTTTATAGCAATAATATGGGAATATTCAAATGCAGGCTGCTTGGCCAGGCTTATTGATTGAATCCGCTCTACAGAATTTTGGTTGCGCATTAATTGAATACAAAATTCTCTGAGCGATTTTAGCTGTGTAAGAACTCTCATGTATGTGCGTGGGAGTGTGTGTTTGATATGTGTGTGTGTGTGTATGTGTGTGTGTGTGGGTGTGCGTGTTAGCGTGTTTGTCAGTTAACGTATCAATGTGTCAGTTTGACTCTCAATTGCTTCGACAGGCGATGCGCGCAACTTGTACGCATTTGTCCATGTGAGCTAGATTTATTGGCCACGGGTTGAGGCTGTGCCACGCCCACGACCTGGCATAAAACTTAGCATTGAGTATTTGTTGTTGTTTCTGTTGCCACTAAATGCAATTTATGGGCTTCAATTCGCGGTGCCCTGCTGCTGCTCCCATTGCCCATTTCAAAGTCAGTTTGCCACAGCGCTGGGCAAAAGGGCGTGGCCAGCAGTTATACACTTGGAGAAAAAGGTAAGCGTTTCTCGATTTACTTTACTTAAACAAATAACAAAATACAAATTGTTTCTAGATTTGCTGGCCAAAAGCAATAGCTTAAAGGGCTGAAGTCAAAGAAGTAAATCTATATAAATAAATAATATTCAGTATTCAGAAAGTACAGGGTATACACAAAATGAAGGATGTGTTGCGGTGTTACAGTGGTGCCGCCATTGCGCCTAATTGAGATTTGCTGTTCGCCTCGACACACATTGTAATTGTGTCAGCACCTGTTCAATCACCAATCCCCATTTCAACTACACCATCCTCACCGATATTGATAGGCACCCATCCGGCTCTTCACTGACACGCCCTTGGCTGAGGGGCCAGGCAGGTGGTATGGATGTGTGCCCAGGTGCAGGATGTAGGTTAATGCACATCAATGTGTATATCCTGTCTACCTAAATGGACAAGCGAGTTGCAACTTAATTGACTCGTTTGTGTGTGTGTGTGTGTGTAAGTGTGTAAGTGTGTAAGCGTGTCAGGGTCATATTGTTTATAATCCTATATCTCTATTTATACACATTTACTGTGAATGATGATTAAGCCATCGTGCAACAAAGTAACCGCTGTGTGACACGTTGTCATTAGTGCAACTTTTTAATTTGAAAATTGCATTAAATTGGATTTAATTGTGCCACTCGAAGCTCTTTGTCGGTATTTTATAATGCCAACATTTCCTCAATCAGCTAATTGTGGGTTCCCAAGTAATTAAAAGTAAGAAATTCGCTTTGTTCACATCAATTCAACTTGTAATTTGATTTCTGTAGGTAAAAGACAGAAAGGGGCATCTGCAACACTATAAACTGTATAAATTTTGGTTCGAATAAATAATTCATTTCTAACAAATATTGCGTTTGTCCAAACTAACAATTTTTCATTCTAATTTTTAATTCTGCTTTGCATTTGGATAGAAATTCAATCTTAAAAAATATTATGTGGGGATGTATCCAAAAAATTTCCAAATTTTTCAAAACCAAACTGGTTTTTTTTTTAATATTTATTTTTATGATACAGGCTGTGCAGCCTAGAAATACTGTCCAAGTTTGCATTTCAGATTGAAGTAGACATAAGATAGTAACCCTTCTTCGAAGCTTGGCAACGGTAGCTCTGATATGAGCTTTTCGAGATTTTGGGAGCGGGAAGTGGGCGTTGTCCAAAATTTCTTCCAGATTTTATAAGGGTGTTACTAGTAGTATACCTTTCAAATTTGGTGCCTAAATCTTAGCGTGAGATAAATGGTCTTATCGATTTACACCAACAGGTGTATCGGTTTAGGTAGGTGGATTGGGCGTGGCCATCCAATTTTTTGGGCGTGGCATATGCCGATCTTTGAAGGACGTCGCCAACAACCTACTAACCAAAATTGGTGACTGTTTCCATAAAATTGTGGGAGATATGTGGCTTTATCGATTTGCGAAAATCGATTTTATAGCTCCATAGTGGACGTAGGGCTAAAACCTTGGGATTTTAATCTTTAAGGGTACTTTTAAGTATATGTTCCAAGTTTCAAGTTTCTATCTCTAAGGGTGTCAGACGGACGGACGGTCAGACAGCATGACGGACATTGCACAAACCCAATATACTATATACCCTCGGTATCATAGTATAAAAAGTTACACTTATTGTCATTGGAATTGCCATCGCCAATGTTATCCTTCCTGCCAATCTTATTATGTATCTATCTATATCAATGGTAACTCACCTTTGGAGTGCCGCCTGCACGAATATCGCTCACTTGACACAGCTCGATAACATCGCCATCCTGAATGAAACGGAACGAATTGAAATTGTGTGATATATGTTTGTAATTACATATGTATATAGTGTGTAGTAGATATTTTAATTGGTCTGCTTGTCATACATACCCGTCCCTCACTTTTCCAATAGAGAAAGAACCCATACTCATCGACCTTGAAGAGCGCATCTCGCTCAAAATCATTCTCTTTGGTCTCCTTCTCGTTCTCGAACCAGCGATCGAAGGTGGCGCCAGTTGTCAGTTCCGGTGGGACCGGAATGATCCAATCGAATTCGTACTTCTTGGTCATTATAAGTGTATATAGTTGTCGTTAAAGACTATGTTTGTGTTTGCGGCTATATAGCTATAGCAAAACATATATGGACATCTATGTACGGTTTATTGCTATATACATATACATGTATATATATTTATATATAAATATTTATTTAATTTTTGTTTGTATTTTAGTATTGCTTTTTTGGGTTAATCGGTGTATCGGTATTAAGTTCTTCTGTTTTTCTTTTCTTTTTTTTTTGTTAATTGTTGTTTATCGGTGCTATTGGAATTGTTGTTTTGGCGCTTTTGGTTTTTTGGTGTTTTGTTTTTACGGTTACGGATTTGGTTTCGGTTTGGCAACTCAGACACATGTTACTCACAACGAGCTAACTGAGTGTTAGACAACGGTTAAATGGTATTTAACACACATTTGTTGCTTCAGTAGATCACATTGTGTTCTTTCTGTTGCAAAATTGTAATTCTTCTGTTTTATAAAAAATAATGTTTTCGTTGTAGTTAAGTTTTAAGCGTATTAGGTTTGGTGTTGTTGTTGTTGTTGCTGTAAAGTAAAAATATACA
>JBAMBE010000748.1:3110000-3517500 GCA_037043585.1 Drosophila mimica | reverse complement strand
AGTAAGCCGTCAATCAGTCAGTCAGCCAATGAGCTAAGTTCATTGCTTAATCAGCAATATCAGATGGAAAATTTGGCAGGTCATTTAAGTCATGAATTTTGAATTCTGGAGAGAGAGAGAGAGGGAGATTGTCGGGTTATGTACACATCTTACCCATCACTTGAATAACCTCCTCTATATAACCCGATATGTGGCAGAATAGTTGACAATATATGTATGAATTATGACAATAGTTTTTTTTTTGGATCGCAAATTGAAAAACTGATATAATTATTCTCTTTTAGAAATGAATTATAAATTTCCTAAATAGATTTTCTGAGCTTACATTGTGTTACTTTCAACTCCCCAGAAATACCTTATATTTTTCAAAAAAATTTGGAAACTGGGTTGATAGAAGAGCAAAGCTGAAATTTGCATTGGTCAGAAAATTTTGAAAAAAAAAAAAAAAAAACGGGGCCCCTATTTTTATTTATAATGCTCCTTGCTGTACCTAAAACAGGGTATAAGGAACGCATTTGGCACTCAAAAATGAATGCACGAAATATGCAAAATGACTTTTCGAGTTTCCAGTGCAAACAATGTGTGCGGAAATAGTGTCGGTGTGTGTGTGTGTGTTTAGGGGGTGTGTCTGAGTGTGTGTATGTGCGTGTGTGTAGGTGGTGTGTGTGTGTTTGTGGGTGTGTGCGATACCTAGCACCCACTCAGACTCTCGTGCTCTCTCTCTCTAGCTGTGCTTCTCCCTCTATACAGCTATCTCAGTCACTCGGTTTTGCTGCTGCGCAAAATGTCAAAGTTCATAAAATGATTGCATACTTTCTGGATGGCAAATGAAATTTCTCATGAAATTAAAGTAAGCATCAACACACGCACAAACACACACAAACACAAACACACACACACACACACACACACACCCAATAAGGAACGCACACTCAACGTTTGCTTTATTATTAAATTTGAAAAAAAAAATAAAAATAATAATAAAAAAAATCAGAGAGAAAGGGGAAAATATAACAAACGAACCAACAGGAAGCCAACAAAAACAAATTTACTGCACGGGTTCAGTTTAACCCGAAGTTGTTGCTGTGTGCTGTGAGCAATGCTCACTGTGTGAATGTGTGTGTGTGTGTGTGTGTGTGTGTGTGTGTGTGTGTGAATAAATTGAAATTGCCAAAATTGATAAAAGTTGACCATGAGAAATTTAAATTGTTATCAAAACTAGACAAAATTATAAAGTAATTGAAATGCTGCTTCACTATTTATAATATAAACTTTTCAGCTATTTATTTCAGCTCAAATAAATTATTTAAGATTCAACTTTATTGTTGATTGCTTCAATTTTTGATTAAATCGTTTTTCGCACCAATTTCTAATTAAATTGACTTAATTAAAACGCTTCGGTTGTATGAAACTCATAAAAGGCTGAACAATTTTGTTGAGCTGGAAATATAAGCCAATAATTTTTTTTTTATTTTGTATTTTTTTTTTATTATTATTGAATTCTTGCTTTAACACACAATTGTATGCCACAGGCATATTTGAGTTGAAAGAGTTCATATTCAGAACAGCGGGAGATGCAATCTAAAGATCTACTGCTTATAGCCAAAGTGAATGCAGCTAACACCCAGCACCTATCAAACCATCCCATGACATCCTCCTAACTTCTGCTCGTCAACCCTTGGCGTCTGTCAGCTTGTCAGCTTGCCAGCTGGCAAAGTCCACCACCCCCGCACCTTGCCCAACAAAGCCAGCTAAATTTTGTCACGCATATCCGTCCAGGCACGCAACAGATACTACCAAAAAAAAAAAAAAAAAAAAAATAGAAGGAAATCTCACACAAACAAAAATACACGACCATTAAGTGTGTGGGTGAGGTGCAGAAGTAGGAGACAAAATCTAAGTCCTGTGCACAGGGGGCGTGGCAGGGCGTCCTTCAAACAAAACTGTCAGCAACTGTCAAACGAAGTTGAACGAAAATCAACAAAACAAAACAGAACAGAGCAAAAAAAAAGCACAACAGACAAAATAAAACAAAAAGTACAAAAAAAAGGAATACAAAAAATTAACAAACGTAAAGGACAAAAAAAAAACAAACAAAATGCTGCACACATTCTTATAAGGCATGTTGGTCTCCTCCATTACTCTCCCTCTCTCTCTCTCTCTCTCTCTGTGTGTGTGTGTGTGTGTCGTTGCTTCTGTTTCAAGTCCTGGTTCCTGGTCGATGTCATCGCCGCCAAGGAACTGGGCAAATCTGGGTCGAAGTGGAAAACCTGGCGCCCTTTGTGATTTAGCCGATGGCACGTAGCAGGCGGTTTATTTTTAGCACCTTGGCCTCCAAAAACAGCCACGCCCCCACGTCTCCAATTGCACCATTCAAGCCCTAAGCTCACAAGCTGCGTATCTCCCCAATCTCCATATCAAAACAATACTTCATCATGGTTGGAGAAAAGTTTCGTGTTGTTCTCGATGTTGCTGTAATTGTGAATATTAAATAAATGACAATAAGCATGCTCCGTATCAAAAGGAACAACGAAGAAACAACAGCAACAACAACAACAACTAAATCATAATAATAATAATAAAAAAGTCAGCGAAAAAAGTTTTTTTTTTTGGAAAACAATTTTTGCTTGCATTTGTTTTTGTTGACCTTTGTCTGCTGAATACCCTGCCAATTGATATTACAACTTTTTTAAGAGTGTGAAAGTCTTTAATTAAAAGCCGTTGGTTATCAGAGGCCAGATTGAGATATATTGATAAATAAAACACCATGTTTTTGTTTGATTATATAATACTAACGAAAGTTATACGTTTTGCATTTTTTAAGTTTAAAGAGTATTTAACTGGCGGCACAGTCTGGTTTTTTTTTTATTGTATTATTTTGACAAGGGTTTGAGCTTTTGGGCTTCGGGCTCGACTTGGGCAGTTGGGACCGAGAGTCCTGTGGTCTGGGGAGATGGATTGCTCGCTAGGTAGCAAAGCATAAAGCATTTATACTAATTTGTCGATAATTTTGTTACGGTCATAAAAAAAAAGAAAGGAAAAGAAAAAAGAAAAGAAAAAAGTACGAAGGACGAAGGCCAAAGTAGTCACAGTCGAGACTGAAGCTGGACTTGGGGTGCTGCTTTGTGAGTTAGGTCCTTAATAGAGTTTTTTTATTATTATTTTTTTATCGATTGTTCAGCACAATTATATTTAATGAACTTTTAATTGAATTGATTTTTTGTTATATAAATACACACAAACACGCACACACACGCATACAGACGCACAAGCACACGCACATGCACACTCACACATAAATTTATACACATCAAGAAGGAAGGCCACTGGCGAAAGTTCAGTGACAGAATGATGGATAATACTACGGCTAAATGAATGGATTTAACCAGAATCAAACAGTGAACCGAACCAATTTTCCAGTGAGTAAAACTGAATGAGCAAATGGATATGAGATAAATAAGTGATTTAATCGAATAAAGAAACCGTGGAGACGGGAAAATTAAAGATTGAAAATGTGTTACGCCTTCCAGCTCAAGAGATACATATATGCAAAGAAAAAGAGAAAGAGGTAGAGAGAGAAAGAGAAAGAGAGAAAGAGAGAGAGAGAGAGAGAGATTGAAGACCTCCAGCCAAATGCAAGCAAACAAACTAGTAAAGACCTAAGACTAAGTGTTGTCCAACTCGATTTCATATAAATCTTGCACATCTTGCATCAAGTTGAATATTTTTATTAAAGCTCAACTTTCGTCTGATTGTTCCTATTGCAGCTATAGATATATAGTGGGCCGATCGGGTAGCCCCCGACGTCATAAATTAAATAACCAAAAATACCAAGTTTCATCCTGATGGCTTTAAAACTTAGGGACTATTTTGCATATAAACAGGCAGACTGATAGACGAACATAGGTACATGGACTCTGCTAGTGATGGAGATCAAGAATGTATTTATATACTTTGTGGGATCGGAGATGTCACCTCCACGCGCCAAACATGTCAACACAAAACTTCAAAAACGAATCGATATTTATTTTATAATAATAATTATAAGAGCAAAGATTAGAGCCGGATACCGGATAATGCTCTATAAGCAGCCTGTGCAGTCAGTTTTAATACATGCAGCTAAAGTATGAAGTCAGTAGGCATAAATCAGGGAGATGCCGGCAAAGTAACTCAAGATTTGATATTGGCCTTTGCATGGTTAGCTGAGAAGACCGGATGACAGTAATTAGGGGCAGTACTAGTTGCATTTGAGGCGCCGCAACAGTTTGTGTTTCGGGTCGGCACTCTGGGTCCTTGAGTCCCCTAGCACATCCTTGCATATTTGAGTGACTGAGAAGAATCCTTGGCCATTAGCGCCAGTTGGCCACATTACACCGCCGCCTGTTATATACTGTAAGCAGGCTTAAAACGCCTAAGGGTAAAACGGCCCTGCAAAGCAGGGTCATTGAGGTAACTGGTACAGTGTAGGGAATTAAAGATCTGGGATTCGAGGTTGGAAGGGAGGGGAATGGAGGCAGGATGGGAGGGGTGTTGACAACCTCATTGCCACTAGCCAAGTGAAAGTGCTGTACCAAGTCGGTTGCCGTATTGTGTGTCAAATGGCCCGCTTCAGATGGAACACAATGCGCTAAGCTGACAGACCCCTTGCCCTTGTCAGAGCAAATACTGATAGGAGGGGATGCACTGATAGGGGGTGTGTGTCGAGCAGCAGGCAGGGTAGCAGCAGGAGGATGACGATGTCGGATGACGATGTCGGATGACAATAAGCGCACAAATGGGATATAAACAGTAATATTTCTTCATTTTTTTTTTTCTTTTCTTTTCTTGTTTGCACTTTATACAATTTATTGTGTGCGTTACGTTTGCCTTTTATCATAGCCGGAGGGGGCGGGCGGTAGCGAGAGATGGGGTGTGGCGGTGTGGCGTGATAGAAAGGCAGGAAAAAGTATAGCTAGTAAGGTTCACGACAATAAAATATATATAATGCAATTTCATTTTGTTCGCTGTCGAGTTTTGTTCATTTTGTTCTTTCTTTCTTTTTTTTTTTTGTCAATGCATTTCATGTGATTACCGCACGTTATCCAATTAACTGTGTGGCAAGTGAGGTGGCATATAAAGTTGGCCACTGGAAATGCACCGACGAAAATGGAAAATTTTAAATTTTCCGTTTTGTTGTGTATATTTAATTAATGCGCCCACAAAGTATAAAACGAAAGCATTAGACTAGTCTCAAAAAGTGAACAACTAAAAGCTACCCTTGAATTTCCGAGTTTTTTTTTTTTTTGTTTGCATTGTTTTAATAATATTCATCTGATCGATATATATTACAACTATACGTTATAAGGACACACATTTTGTACAAACTTTGCATACTCTACCATTTGCCGAGGATATACAAAAGCCACAATAATTAAGGATAACAACGTGTATATGCGTAATGGTCTACAAGCAGGAATCGTGCCTGGAATTTAAATTTTCACATTGCCAACATTTTTGTCAGGATTTGTTTTTTTTTTTCGCATGATTTTTGTATTCGTTCGTCGGAATTCTGTTTTCAATAAGCACTTCTTGGCAGAAACAAATGTAAACAAGAAATAAAGAATAATAATAAAAAGCTAAAATAAAATTAAATATAAATTGATATGAACTCGTTTTTATTTCTGCATTTTTTCATATTCAGTTGGCTTTTGCTGCATGGATGGCTTCATATTAACGTCGTGGATAATGCAATGAGCCAAGCTACCGTTAAACAATAAGTGCATATCTTTGCGAAGAAGAAAATTTATTTGGGAAAACTTTTCATTCCCATTTGACAGAATACCCAAAATGTGTGTGTTCAGATATAGAATTAGTATAGATGACAAAATATAGGTAAAATGTTGAATTGTTAATTATTATTATTAATTTTTAATCAATACAATTCTTAACCGTTCTATGCCTATTTATTATCTCTAAACTTTTTTTATTTATTTATTTTATTTAAAATAGTATTCCGTTTCAGGTGATGCTTGAAAAACCCAGACAGAAATAGAATAGATATTAGAAGAGCTTTCCATTTAAAGTTAAAGCAGAAACCCACTTTTCGCACTCAATGCAGATGCTAGTTTTTCCGACCACAGACTAATCCAAACTAATGCAAACTAATCCTAAATTCCGTACGCTCGCGTACCCTTTTCACGTAGTTGCTTCAGTTACTTCATTCAGTTCAGTTAGTTACTTTGGTGGCCTGGTCTGGCTGAGCTAATCAAAAATGCATTTCATATTAGCATTCGCAACTATGGCCGAGCCAGCAACTTTTCCCCTTTCCCAAAGACCGACCCCCACCCCATCCCTTTCTAACCCATATCTAACCCATTATATCGATAGACAAAGAACTGTTTAACTAATCCTAAAAAACATCAGCTGTTAATTTCAAGTCACCAACGATGTATTGTGGGACACGAATAGTGCCATAAATTAGGTCAATATAAAATGCAATAGAATTACAAATTGCATTAATTAAACATGGCTAAGAGGGGCATTTGACGCGGCTTTGGTGACAAAGATCGGCAAATTGTATTGGCGATAGTTAGATAGATAGGTTTAACCTTCACCTGTACACCAAATGGGGCACAGGTTGTGTACGGGGCGGGGCAGTGAAGCCAGCGCGACTGCAATTGGAGCAAATGGACAAGCGGCCATGAGAGTGTATTTATGTGTGTTTGTGTTTGTGTGTGTGTGTGTGTGTGTGTATGTGTGTTCATGTTTGTATGTGTGTGAGTGTGTGCCTAACAATTACATTAAATGGTAGTAATTAGATGACCTGTTATTTAGTCTAATTATCATTGTGGGACTTTTCGAAGTCACAATAAGAAGGAGCTGTGTCCGGTGAAGTCAATTTAAAATACCGTTAGCTAACTTTATGAAATCGCACTAAGAAACAAATCGCACTAAAATTTTGAAAACCAGAAGTGCTCCTGTTTCCAGACATAATTTCTAAATGACCAAAAATAAATAAACTGAATGATAAATAAGCAAAAAAATAAAAAGACAACTCAAGACTTAAGCTGAGCTTAATATTTTTTCAGCTTAAAACTGGTGAAAGCAAAATTTAATAACATTAAGATATGGAAAAAAAACATGAGCTTTCTAATGAACTTTTTTGGAATATAAAACATGAAATGTGAAAATAAAGTAAACATATATCAAGAGAAAAGATACATTTGAAAACAACAGAAATACGATCGAGTTTTAGAAATATGATCAATCAGATATACTACCAAGGATACAGTAAGGCGTAAGTAAATAGAAAGGAATAATATACAATGCTATGCAACACATTAGGTCAGACTTTATTAAAAGATAGCGTACAAAATAAATGGCATATCGGGTGATATGATGTAAAGCCTAATTACATCTTCAAGTTATTTGGAAAAAGCATTTTTGTGTTATAAATTTAGAAATTTATTATTATTGTGCGTATACCACATGTATTTATATACCTCTAAAACACACACCACCAACAACACCATTCATGAGGGTCCTCAACGGTTTTTTTTTTTTTTGTTGTTGTTTGTTTGTCGAGTGTGTTTTGCAAAGTCACTTGAATTGTTCTTCGAATTTAGTTGCAATTGAATTGCTAGTGGTGAGTTATTTGTGCTGATCGCTATTTATAGCTGGCAGTCTCTTTAATGGCATTCCAGGCGGCCACAGCCCACGCAGCGGTGGACGGCGGGCGGTTGGGTGGTTGGGTGGTGCTGCTGCCGCTATTCGGTGGCGGTGGCGCGTTCGAGCGCAATCGTAAACACAATATTTTTGCCATTACACGTGCGGACATATTCAAGTTGTTATTGTTGTTGTTTTTGATGTTTTTGTTGTTTTTGTTGTTTTTGTTGTTCTTGTTGTTGCTTTGGCAATTAGATAATTATTTATTTTTGCATACAATTTGGTTGAAATGGCTATGTCTGTTTGTGTGTGGGTGTTTGTGTATGCTTCTTTGTGTGTGCGTGTGTGTGTGTGTGTGTGTGGCATTCGAATTTTGATTTATTTACATGCCATTTAAACAATTTACATGCATAGCTAGTCGTGACACAAACACGATTACGATTATAACATATCAAAGCAAAAATATAGCAAATATTAAAAAAAAAAAAATGATTTACTTAACAAATTTATCCTTGATTCCGGCAAAGGGTATGAATTAGTTGCAACATTTTTTTAGAATTCGGTTTCGTTGTGATACTATAACAACTAGTTATACCCATCTTATCCAATATAATATAATTCACACGACTCTATATGCTGTTACTCGATTTTAGAAATATTCTTTAATAGTCAACACGATACCGCAACCCCAACAGAGGCAAGCACTGCGAATAAATCCATATCGTTCTTCGTTTCGTAATCGTTGTAAATGCAACTCAGGGGAAAAGCGGAAAGCGTTTGGAATAATTGTCGCCTGGGAGATGGGACCAAGTGTTGCCTGGAGAATATATAAACCTAACGGTGGAAAAACAAGCATTTCAATGTTTCAGCCAATGCAAAATATTATAAAACAAGAAATAAATAATTGTGTTGCTGAATATTTAGAAAGTATGCTTCTTGGATTACACACAATAAGGTAACGGGTAGTTGTCGTCGTGTCGATTCGTGTCTGTCTCGTTGGTTTCATATTTGTGGCAGGTGGCATCACTGCATTTATCGTGCTACTCGTTTGATCTTGACAATGGTTTTTTCACCTATTGATCGTATGATATAAAATACTTTTCCTTGTGTTGATTGTTGCTCGTATTTCTTATGTGTATTTTGTGTATTGTTGAGCCGCTGAATTAATTTGATTTATTTATTAGCTGTCCATTATTTGTTTATAAACAATAAAATCGACCCAGAACAATGCGCATTTCAGGTTCATGAATATTTCAAGCAGAAACAATAACAAGACGCTAAATAAGAGCAACAGCTATGAAAATCACACTGAAACGAGGAAAAACCAAAATCATTTTTATGGCAAATATTTATCTAACAGCATTTTAGGCGCTCGACTTGCCAAAGAGTGTGGGCAGCAGCGGGTTTCGAAGAGGGAGGCGAGAAGGTGCCTCGCTGGTAAAGTCAAACAAAGGCCTCGAGGTCGTTTCATGTTGATATATTAATGTGCGTTAATTAGTGAAGGCCTGCGGGCTAAGAGGAGAGTACAGATGGGATGGAGCTTCCATGTTTCTGATTTCTCTGATTGTGTACAACTCGAATGTATATTGCAGATAGATATGATACTAAACAGATAGTTCGTTAGTTAGTTAGTTGGTAGCAAATCCGTTAGTTAGATAGATAGATAGATAGATAGATAGATAAATACATCAGTCAATCGGCTGTCAATTGATAAACAATAGATAAACCCATTTATTGTAGACGCAGACATGTGCTTATTCGATTAACAATGTAAAACTTAATTAGTCGAATATCGAGTGGATGTCCTACATAAGCAGAAATACCCTTAGATATTAATGTTTAGTAATCATATGTTGCATACTTAAGAGTATTAGAGTCAATGAATAAGCTAACAATATTCATAGATTGTACGGACTGCACATAATACCATGCTCAAGCCGGAAAATTGATATTTTTTACAAAGTTTACGGTCTCATATGTGTAATAAATATATTTAAAGCTTATCCTCATTCCTAATTGAAAATTGTTTCGACACTTGGCCAAAATTCAATTAGTGTCCTTGAAGCATAAATGTTGCTAAAATTCTATTGAAACGGTTTCAGTTTCCGAATCAGATTAGCGAAATGCTTTCCCATTTCCAAGAAGAAAATTACTATACTGTTATAATTAGATTGCAGGTCTTTTAATTTGCACTATAAAGTGAGTAATAGTTGGTACTTCAATGGGTACATAAATGTATGATCCTTCTCAAGTTTCATACTGATTTTGTTTTAATTAAATGAAAATTAAAGTTACTTAAACATGTTTAATTTATTTCTAATGTAATATAATTTAATTTCACGGCTGATGGCCGAGCTTCACAAAACACTGCGAGTGTATTTTATGATTTCCGGTAAAACCCGAGAACCCATAGACATCATAATTTACCCACTTGTTTATTTTTTTTGATGAAGTGCTGATTGCTTTTTATTTATTTTTTTTTTTTGCTTTCTGGCCAAATTGAAAGCTTAAGAAAATGCCCAGGCAACCAGATTATATACAATTATGTAGGTATGCGTTTGTGTGTGTGAGTATATACAGAATTGTGTATATGTGTGTGAATAATTTGTGGTATATTTTTTTGTTTTTCACTTATTTTGGGTACTTTTGGGCGCTGTCAAAAGGTTAAGCACGTCAAATTACAAGCGATGTCGGGTTCTGTGCTATTGGTGGGGATGGGGGTGGTGGTGGGTGTGGGGTTGTAAAAGGTAATCAGGAACTCAGAGCCATGAGCTTTTAGGGACCTGTTTAAAGTTCAGAGTCCGTCTACGGATCCGGATTCGAGTCCGGGTTCGGGTAGAGTGTCTGTTCATTGACCACGCTTTGAAAATTGCGTGAGTTTAATTGCGTATCAAAACACATTTCAGCGAATACCAAAAGGAGAAAATTGTTGAGAGCCAGGCACAACACAAAAAAAAACTACCAAAAAAAAACCAGAACCAGAAGAAGAAGAAGAAACCAAACAAAATGAAAGAGAAAACAAGTTAAATGATGATAATTGTGAATTTCTTTCGCTTGTCTCGCTTTTCCATTTCTTCTCTTTATTTGATGATTTCTTTCCATTCTAGGCCTTCTTATTTGCGTATGGACTTGGCATAAACAGAGCGAGAACCAGAACACGAGAGCGAGCAGCACACCGAAATCAACAAATTTTGAATAAATAGAATCAAATTTGGACGTGCTAAAAGTAAATGAGCTTTCCGGAAATGATTTCCAGTGCAGGCAACAATAGATGATTCCCCTGACCCCACACTCTCTCCTCCCCCCCAAAAACCATCCTTCCTCTCCAAGCGTAGCGTAGTCAGATTATTTGCTTGCGGATACCAATTTGCAGGACAATGAACCTTACGGAGGAACGCTGGCAATGGACCAAGTGATTTCAACAAATGTGAACGAGGACATACAACAAACTGAATGCTACAAATTAAAACGAGTTATGAGTTGCACAAAGACTTATTTAATACAAAACAAGTTAGAATTCTCTGGTTGAGATACCACGACTAGGCGATGCCCTGAAGACACCCTTCAAATAGTAGGCTTGCTTAAATATATATATCTTTACAATTGTTTCTTTTATTGTTATCGACAATCGATTTATATACATATTTGCGAAACGGTTTATCGATCAAATTAAAGCAAATTTAATTGTCCTACGCGATACGAGTGTCTATGGGGATTGGTCATGCTTCCTTTTTCCTTTTATATACTTGTGCACAACTAACTTCAATATGCCCCTTCTACCCATTTTCTATGGGTTCACGGCATAAAAATAGAAACCTTATGCTCTAATAATAACAACGGGTTTCCCTTTGGAGGAATGAAATTAGATTTTCCAATCAAATTAATATTTGAGCCTGCACAACAACAACAACTCCATAACTCTGATAATAATTATTTCAAATACTCTCAGGCTCTCTCTCTCTCTCTTGCTTGTATATTCGCTTGTATATTTCTGGCAGCTTTTCAGTTTTCCGCACACATAAATTGATTCATTTATAAAAATGTCAACAGTTAATTGTCGGCGGCACTTGCGACTGAATCG
Organism: Drosophila mimica; assembly: GCA_037043585.1. Lineage (NCBI taxonomy): Eukaryota > Metazoa > Arthropoda > Insecta > Diptera > Drosophilidae > Drosophila > Drosophila mimica. The sequence goes on along the minus strand of JBAMBE010000748.1, from coordinate 3,505,775 downwards.
TTCAAGCTTCGAGAACTTTAAACAGAGATGCGATAATAATAATTTTCGTAGGCGACCCAAAAAGTGGCATTCGAGAACTTTGCCACGTAATGCGCCTGCTGAAGCACACCAACACACTCTCAGACACACACGCACACACACACTCACACACACTCACACACACTCACACATACACACACTTACCAAACGGCGTCAACCAATGACAAATAATTAATTGCGCACAATTTTCGGGCCTTGTGGACTGGCGCCGTTCCCCTGCTCCCCCAGTTCACCACTCATCTTGATGCTCTCGTCCCCCTTCGTCCTCTCATCGTAAAGCGTATCCATTTATAAATGGTATACGCATATTTATGCCAAACCCCTTTCAGAGCCCCAACAGGCCCACAGTCGCCTGGCCACAATTGTTGGCTCTTGGCTTTTTGAGCCTTTCCCCTGCACCGGTGCCCGGGTGTCCTCGTAACCCTCTGCTCGACACACAACTTGAGGCGAATTGTGTAAATAATGCGATAGACTTGGCTGGATAAAAGGACACGTCTCCGTCTTTGTCTCCATCGTCCTGTCGTTCATCTGTCCTTATGTCCCGTCGTCCCTGTTTGCGTTTTTGTCTCTGCCTCTGTCTCTGCTTCCATTCCCATGAATCCGCCGCCATCCGGCATCGACCATGTCTCGCATCAATGCGATATGATTTGATTGCACTTGTGGAGCAGGAAACAGGAGCGGGCAGCTAATTGAAGAGCCTGCCAGGACGCTGATCGGGTCGATTAGACGCCGGTGCTTCGCCGATAATTGGCCTCATATCGAGATAAAGCCAACAAGCAACAAAGTGGGCCAAAAACTGATGCACACGACAAAAAAACAAATGTGAATAAAAACAAAGGCAACAGCGTGATAAAATTCGACTAGGGATTACCCTATTTATTAAAAAAAAAAACAAATATACATATAATTATATATATTGACTGCGATTCATTTGCAATAAAAAATAAAAAATAAATATTATAAACTATAGTTTGCTTGCCCTAGTTTTTATAAGCTTAAGAAAATGACAAATTAATTTGGTCACAAAATATGACATATAAGACTGCTATAGGCGATACTTATGTAAGTCTGTAAGTAGATAAATTCAATTACTTCGGGTTCGTAGGCACTTAGACGCCAAATTGGATAGCCATAGACCTCTTAGATCCTGGATTCGTGGAACCTATATTGAGTGCTACAGTTAATATTCAGTTCATTCTATTGGAGCATCTGATGCTGTCCATTTAAGGACTACAGGGTATAGAGTGAAGAAAATAAAATGGCGACAACAGACAACAAACAAAATGGCATTTTTCAATAGTGCATGGGACGGCAATGAAGGCGACGCACAGCTGGCGACTTGTATTTTGTAAATCATTAGTCAACGAAATGCTCTCTCCCCATATATATATATATATATATATATATATATAGATATGTGTGTGTGTGTGTGCGGGTATGTGGCCATTATCCTCGTTTTGTCATCAGCAGCAGCTTGCACTAGATTAAGCCAAGTGCAATGTGCGATGTCATCAGCATTATCAAACCGACTCTCGGCTTTGTGTCAGACAGCTGCGAGAGAGATCAACCAAAATAATTATCGGTTTAGGATCTCTGTAAGGATTTCACACAAGTAACAAAATAATAAAATAATGCCCTAGTTTATTAAATACTGTATTTTCCTTGGTAAATCAAAATTATGTTTTTTAAGCACGTTATAATTTTTAACAAATTTAGAAACTTAATTTGTTAATTGCTGTGCACTTTGAATTATATCTAAATTAAATAAATATTACTATAATATAAATGAAGAGAAATTGAGAATTTACAAAATTATTTCATTGAAGTAAATAGTTGTTTTGGCTTTTTATTTTGAAGTGGTAACCCATTTGAAATTTTGAGAATCAAAAATTCAAAAAGAGTTTGTAATATTTAGAAATGTTTGAATCATTCTAAAATGTTACAAATGATTGAAGTACAGAAAAAGACTGTTTTTTTTTTAATTCTACGATAATTTTGCTTCGTGCCGAAAAATAGATGAAGAAGTAGAGTAGCGGGGATATGTTGAGGGAGGGGGGTCAAAAAATGTGTCAAGCGGAAAATAAGCGAACAGCAGCAGCAGCCACAGAGTCGCACACTTGAGTGTCCAACGTGAAGGTGTATGTGTGTGAGTGTGTGTGTGTATAAGATAAGCAGTCGAATGTCTGAGTGTGAATGTCTATCTCTGTATGTGTGTGTGTGTGACGCAGTGTAAGGCAGCAGGTGGAGAGAAAGGACCTCTGCTGCTGGGCTAATGATGCCGACATTAGGCGGCGCGTTTTATGTGTGTGCACGTAACGATGCTTACACAACGCACAGATGTACGCGGACACACACACACACACACACAGACTTGTATGTGTGTGTGTGTGAACGAGACGAGAGTGAATGTCAAGGCAGCGTGCTGCGTTACATAAGCAACGCACAAATGTATGCTACGCTTCTGCGTCTTCTGCCTCTTTCTGTTTTTTGATGGCCACACAGCTGCCTGCTGCTCTTCTGCTTCAACTCCTCCTCTTCGACGTCCCAATGTTCTTAATGTTATTTTTGGGCCTGGCCCAAAGTGTTGCTGCTGCTGCTACTGTTTGCCGCCTCAAAAGCCATAAGCCCCGCCAAATTAACATGACGAAATGATGGCAACAACAGCAGCAACAACAACAACAAGAAGTGAGCGGATGCCATGCCAAAGATAAGGACTAAATAGGTAGTGTGAGTGTGAGTGAGAGAGTCGTAGACAACTGTAAAGGGGTTCCAGGTCTTTCAACTGGCAAAAGCTGCTCGCTCTTATTTTTCTTATTTTTTTGTATATATTTATTTTGTTGCTTAGCATGTGACAAGTGATTTGCAGATAAGAAACAACAAAAAATAAAAGAAAATAAAAATAAAAGACAAAGTGACGTCTTAACAAATGCCAAATAAGATACTAGATGAGCAAGTGATTCAAAAGTGGGTCCGATTAACATCTCAACAAGTATATCAAAGCAAGGAAGGAACTGCATTTGATTTAGACACTAAGCAGTAAGTGATTCTCATAAGCAACACTAATTGCAGGGTATCTGTTGGCTGGGCAAGCTATTTTCGCTTCTCCTGTTTAGTTGTATTTTGTACAATTTTAAGATTCTTTTTTTCTTTTTTGGGTTTTTCTGTTTGCTTGTATGTGTTTGTTTTCATCTACTTGGCTGTCTGCCTGCCTATGTGTGTGTGTGTGTGTGTGCATATTAACGCATGAAAAGTTAATTTTCTTTGGCATCATTTTAGACGCTGCTCCGTCTGACAATGCATGCGTTTCACAAAGGTTTTTTGCTTTTTTTTTCTTCGTTTTTTTTTGTGTTCCGTGGTTTTTTGTTTTTATTATTATTTTATTAGAGCTGCCTCGTTGGCTTATGTATATTTCATATTTTATGTTGATTCGCTTTGAATACAACACACACACACACACACACACACACACACACATACACACACACACTAAACGTTTTCCTTTTCCCAAAGTGTGTGTGTGTGTGCAAATTTGGCATAGTTTTTGAGGTTTTGCTCGGAATATGTGCACAAACATGTACATGTAGGCAACACACTTGTGGCTCATGTTGTATTAATATAATCACTTTGGGGATTTTGTGGCTAAAACAACCACAACAACAGCAGCAACAACAATTATCTCGATCCTTGTGATACACCACTGACATGTTAAACAGATATTAAACTATGACTATGAGGGTTAGTTACACTTTTCTGTTGGGTTTTTAGTAGTAGTTTGTGTTGTTTAACTATCCACTTGCCACTGTGTGTGTGTGTGGATGTGGATGTGTGTGTGTGTGTGTGGGTGTGTGTGTGGGTGTGTGTGTGTATGTGAGTGTGTGTGCGTTCTGTGTGTCTGCCTTGATGGACACTTTCGCTGACCGCTCCTTGAATATGACAGTTACATGTCGCCTTTGGAATATTTCATGCTGCTGCTGTTGCTTCTCTCCCTCTCCCACTCTCTCGACCACATACATTTTCTCTCTCTCTCTCTCTCTCTCTATTTTCTCTCAAAAAGCCTAGAAAATTTCCCCGCAATTGCTTCTTAAAAGGAAACTCACACACATCAAATGAAATGATGTTAATTCGCAGCTATAGAAATAATCTTATAACAGATTTCGAAGGAAGGAGACCCTCCATTAGTAAACAATTCAATTATACATAGAGACCTGAACATTAAATCTCTCATTGCCATAATTAATTCAATCTCACCTTGATAAACTTCATCAGCACATCAACCTATTAGACAAAAGAACATAATTCTAAACACCTTAAGAATTAGTCTTAGACTAACTCCCTTCACGTACAGCTTAGGCCCTCAAGTCACTATCAAAATTACCAGCAACCAACATTAAATTTAACTTGAACTGTCAAACACCAACTTAGACAGTCTTTGCTCTTTTAAAAAATGTAAAATATTCAATAAATTGTTGCTTGAAATGGAAACGCATCGAGATAATTTATTCACTTCATAATTTTGACTTTTTGCGATTTTTCCAGAGCATTGCTTTGTGGCATCACTGTCACAAAGTTGGTAAGGGGGAAAAAGAAAAGCTGATAGTAAAATAACGACAGGATGAATTTTAAAGCGACTTTGACAATCAGTTAAAGTGTTTGTCAACTTTGGACAGCAAAGATAATTAAATAAAAACCTTGGAAAAAAAATATTATTTTCAACGTACCTCAAACTTTCTGTAGCGTGCACAGTTAACTTTAGATAAATATGTTTGACACTGTAAAGAAAGAATTTTACAGTTTAATTTTAAATTGAAATAGCTTATAACATTAATTTTGTTATATATAATAATAATATCATTTCAGTTCGATTCAAATAAAATAATTTATGTTCTTACTTTCGTATCAGCATCAGCTTGAAATTCAAACTCACAATAGTTCATCATTCGGTCGATGTTACATACATATATATGTATGTATGTAAAACATACTACTTTTTTTTTGTTTTATATATGTTCTATATTTATATCCTTCGACTCCAGAAAGTTGCCTGCACTTTCTTGTTGTTGTCGCTGTTAGCCTTAATTTGGCAAATCAGACAATGCTACATATATACGTACATACATATTTATATACATATATATATATATATATATATATTGTTCTTTTTATGATTTTTTTGTGGACTTTGAAAACGAAAGGTAAAAAAAATGAAGAAAGGTGGCATCAGAAGTAGCTAGCGTGTATGTGTGTGTGTGTGTGTTTTTGTGTGTGTGTGTATGTGTGTGTGTGTAGGTATTCAGTGTTGCCAAGCTGCTGCTGCTGCCATTGCTGCTGCATTCCAAATGTTGCCAGTTTTCACACACAAACACAGAGAGAAATATTGCCATCATTTTTTATCCTGTAACCACCCACCCATTATGCTACATTTGCATGACAGGCATAAATTTTATATGTTCCTGTTCTGAAATTTAAAATCGTATTTCTCATATACCGATTATACAGTTTAATTAAGTTTATCGATAATTGTATACGCTTTCGAGATATAAATGGAAACTGATGAATTCTTAGTAATAGTTTTTCCGAGTGTACAAAAAGAAATTGGCCCCATTGCCAGTGCCTAATGAACTAAATTTTCATTTCTTCTGCTCGCTCACGCCTTCCTTTTATCACCATCTCTCTCTCTCTCTCCCTCTCGCTTTCGGTCTCTGTACGTTTTCTGGTTGAGCTGATTCTGTGCCGCTGCCAGTGTTGCAAGATCTGGTTGTTAATGCGGCTCAGTTGGCCGCTCCTACTTCGCTGTTTATATTTTGCCTGTCAAAGGGGGGCCACATTAACCTCTTCGTTAATCATTTATAAACAAATGCAAATCAAATAAAATACACAGCCAGCAGCTGCCTGGAGCGATAAACAGGTAACTGGTAACAGGTAACAGGCAAACAGGCAAACCGGCAGCCAGGTGAGCCAACTAAACTGAGCTGCTACTAAACCCAAGCAGAGGCTGAGGCAGAGACTGAGACTGCCACTGAGTCTGAGGCAAGGCCTGAACGGCGAACGGCTATGCAAATAACCAGTAGCCAACCAAAACAGCAGCGAATGGGAGGAAACAAAATATATACGTACACACACACACACACCCACCCACACACTCCAAATAAACAGCAAAAAGTGGCGGGAAAATAATTTTCCGAGAAGAGTAAGCCAAACTCAGCAAAAATTGTGTTCTACTATTTAAATCAATTTCTTAAAAAAATAAACTTTTGAGAATTTATATAAATTTCTGAAAATGTTTAGATACATTTTCTATATTAAATATTATTTGAAGTATTTGTGAAATATTCTTAAGTTTAAAAATACATATATCAGATTGAATATAATATTTATGTATTTGAGAAATTACAACTCCCCGCAGAGTCGTCCCATTATTTGCCAGACAATCTCAATCTGCTCAAAATCAATATAAAATTCAATTTAAATAAATTAGTTCAGCTTGAAACACAAATTTAAAGACTTGACATTTTATCTAAATAAAAGGATGCTACTAAAAGTCAAATCAAAGGAGTACAGAAAGGGAAGGTAAGCTAAATTGATAAGATGCAATTTACTGGCAAGTTGAACAAATTGTGGAGAACGTCTTCAAATATTATTCTTTAACTTCGACTTCCGGCTATTTATGAACAATAAAATGTAAATGTTTAAGTTTGTCAAAAATAAATTTAAGCAAATTTCCAAAAAAAAAAAAAAATATGAGACGAAAATTCAATACATAGCATATTAACACTTAAATTAAAGCTTAAATTATATCCCTTTTCAAATTAAACTCAAATTAATTCAAGATGTGAAAACTTTTGATATTTGACCACCTTGGAGCTCCATCTTCAATTTCCAGTACGTTTCTTATTGCATCGAAATTAGAAGAAGGAGAAGGAAACTAAATGGAATTTGCTCATCATTTGAAGCAATTTTCCACCCTTTATAATACACAAATCAAATCAGCTCAAGTTAGAAAAAGTTGGCAGATATATTTTGAAGAGGTTTTCCATACATATTTCCGACTCTCGTTTATAAATTTAAATAATCGCACCCCCACACCCCCCCCCCCCCCGCGCAAACAGCAGCCACCGTTAACTTTACAGGAGGCATTGCAAATTGCATTTTAAGCTGTCACGCGTAGCAATCTGCTTCCCATCTTTGTGGCTTTGCAGGACAGCACGTGGACGTGGGCGAAGACGATAAGGAACACGAGAACGAAGAAATAGACCAGAGAACATGGACTATAACATGGACATGGACTTGAGCGTAGACATAGACATGGACTTGGCTTCCTTTGACTTGTTAAAAACTTTAATCAATGCTGGGAAGTAAATGGCGATAGCAAAGGGAAAAGGTGGCAAAAGGTGGGGTGGGTGTTGAGTTGGGGGGCGTGGTTTGGGCGTAAGGGGATAGGCAGTAAGGTCGTGGCAATTTCACAACTGCTTTCATATGCAAAAGATTTCAGTGGCGCTGGAGCGCATAATTAGTTTGGCCAGCCGTCAGTCTATAAGCGCCTCGGTTTTAGATTCAGCTTTCAAGTTGGCTCTTCGTCTTCCTGCTTTTTTTGTTTTTTTTTTTTTGCTTTTGTTTCTATCTTGTTGACTGTCCCCTGCAACTAACTATTCAGCCCCCTGTTTTATGGATGTGTGGGGTGGGGTGGGGCAAGGTGGGGGTTGGGCTAGTTAAGTGCGTGTTGTCAGGACTTTCGCATTTCCTTGGGCTTATGATATTTTAATTAATTATGTGAGCCAATATACAAGACACTTGACTGCTCTTTTTCGCTATCTCTCTCTCTCTCTCTCTTTCCACTCATTCTTAATATTTCCCATATTTATAAAGAACAAAAAAAAAATTCATTTGAATTTTTGATCAACATAGATTTCATAAACATTAAGTAGGTTGTTGGAATATTTGTATTTTTTGAATTACAAATAATTTTCAAGTGTTGAGACAATTTTGCAGAATTTTACAAACGTATAGTGACGTATATACGGCCAAGTTAACGGTGATTTTAACGAAGTTCCATTCTTAATTCTGATCAATTCCAGTTTGTGCAAATTTTAATTTCCGAGCCGGCCATGGATGACATTGCAGATAATTGCCTGCCAGAAGCAAGCATCGTAGCCCGCCACGTTATGCCATGTTATGCTTCCAATCCGATGGGCGGTCAGCCAGTCATCAGCAGCAGCTATGTTTGACGCCTGTCAACGACACCCCTCACCACTCTTCAAACCACTCTTGCCGCACCCTACCGTGCTCCTTACTCCTCGCTCTTGCTCAGTGGTTTGTTTGTAAAAGCACTCAAACTGTCAAAATGGCGTGAGGCAACAACAACCTGCAACACAGCAGCAACAACTGTGTCAGTTAGTCAATAATATAATTTCTTATTACATTTTTTCCCTGCACAAACAAACACAAACACACACAAGCACACTTGCTGCACATTCTTATATATAGACGATTATATTTCTACCCAAAGCACATTGAAAATGGATTTAAAAACTAGGTATAATGAAGTTGGGGAAAGGTATTTAACACGCATAAAGAAGTTACTTCGAATCCATATGGTATGTTTATATTCTTGATCAGCATCCACAGCCAATTCGATGTAGCCATTTCCGTCTGTATTAACAAGCAGATCTCACAGACTATAAGACCTAGAGAAGTTCTCGTATTGAGTTTTTTTTTTCCCATGTTATAGAAAACTTTGGTGCAGGGCATCTCTTAGTCGAGGTCTCTCGATATTCTACCTTGTTTTTGTTTTATACTATGATACCGAAGGTGTAATAGTATATTGGGTTTGTTCAATGTCCGTCATGCTGTCCGTCTGCATGAACGATACTTTTAGAGATAGAGACTTGAAACTTGGAACATATACTGGAAAGTACACTCAAAAGTTAAAGTGTCAAGGATTTGGTCCTACGTTGACTAGGGAGCTAGAAAACCGCTAAATTCGATTTTAGCGATTTGCTGGACGTAGGACCAAACACAAGACAAGAAAAACAAGACTTTAACTTTTGAGGGTACTTTCCAGTATATGTTCCAAGTTTCAAGTCTCTATCTCTAAGGAGGAACGCGCGTTCATACAGACGGACAGACGGACGGACAGCATGACGGACATTGCACAAAACCAATATACTATTATACATTTGTGGTATAATAGTATAAAAACCTGTATACAATTTGTTATTAAATTCTTTAATTGTACATAATATTTGCTAATTAAAATCAACAACAAACATATATAAGCTCTTAATAAATAAGTTAAATTCTAAATTTCAGTTACTCTTTACTCGAATATGCTTTGCATTTGTAATCGGCATTGTTAAAGTCAAAATTTGTCGGATTGAAATCAGTACTAAAAAAACGAAACACACAAGAAAAATCATTGTTTAAAATAATTTTTTGTAATTTTGGCCAACATAATTTTAAAGCAGCTTGCAAGGTGGTAAGTGATAAGCGTTAAGTGGCAAGTGATATGTGAAATGTGACTACTTTCCAAGAATGTATTAAAGTTTAAAATACTCATCCACTAACATTTCAGCTTACCAGATTCGGAAAAATGATGCAACCAGAGGAGAAACAATGCGCACGTTCATTTGCTGCAATAACAATAAAAACACAACCACTTGCAACCGCGTCAGCTGGAATAATGAATATGGTAAGCCGGATGAGAGCAATGAAATTCTTCAATGTGATCCTTGCACGACTCTGGCGACGACGTTGCTCTGAAGTTTCCGAGTTGCACAAATTGGTTGACAAATATGAATCAAAGGTAAGCAAGAGTCTCAAACACGTCAAAGATTATTTTCCCTTGCAGAATACAGACTTTAAATTTGCTCACACATTTAAGCTATTTGTCCTGTTCCTTTGGTTTGTAAATGTCCTAGTCTCTCATAGAGAGTGAGACTGAGATCAGAATTCTAATTAAAGTAAATTCTGTGTGCAAACCAAAGCATTAAAGTTCAGTTTAGACAATGTTATGGCCAATTCCCAGATGGCACATTTCTCCACTGGTTATAAGAAATAACAAAAGGACAAAAAACGAAGACGAAATTCCGTCAACCCACTTGAGTCTGCTGTCCCTTTTTGTACATTTGCAGATAAATAAATTGCGCGACGATGCCTTCAAGCGATGCGAGCATTGGGGGACGGATCTGCGTCGACTCCAGGCCGAGTCCGATTTGAATAAACGCCGCAGTGCGTCCATTGAGAAGGCGCTGAACATGGCATGCGGCCAGAAGTTGAACCTCAGCAAGGAGCTGCAGGCCAAGACTGTGGAGTGCAACAATGCCTTAGATCTGCTCAACCAGAGCCGAACTGAGATGTTTCGTGAGCTATCCAAGCATCGGGAGTGTGCCATGGAATTGGCTGAGCAACAGCGATACAGTCGCTTGCTAGAGATAAGAAATGTCGAACTTGAGGATGAGGTGAGAATAAAAGGGGATATATATATTGACTCAATGCTACTTGCATCAGACCAGGTATCCGCTTGGTTTGTCAAAAGCAGATGGTTCAGTTTGGGCTTGGTTTAGGGTCCGTTTCGCGATTTAAAAACAATTGCAATATCTGGGTTAAAACCCGCTTAGCATAATCATAATTTTAAGCCTTAAAAGACTAAAACCAGTCGCAAAGTCTGCTGTTAATATAACCTAATGCGACTAAGGCTGTTGAAATATATATACAGACAATCTACACATCTATATTACTATTTGTTAGATTATTTATATTGAGAAACTTGACTCAAAAATACTTTTTACATATTATATAGCTGATGACATTCAAGGATCGGTTTAAGTCGCAGGTCGATTATGTTTTCGTCGCTCAGTTGCAACTGGATGAGGTTTATGAGAGGCTCAAGAACTTTGAACAGGAAGTTGCCGAGCTTCAGCTGTAAGTGTGTTGTATTTTCTACATTTGAATTCCCCGTGAGATGAAAAATATGATAAGTGTAGTCCGTCTCTCTCTCTCTCTCTCTCTCTCTCTCTCTCTCTCTCTCTCTCTCTCTCTCTCTCTCTCTCTCTCTCTCTCTCTCTCTCTCTCTCTCTCTCTCTCTCTCTCTCTCTCTCTCTCTCTCTCTCTCTCTCTCTCTCTCTCTCTCTCTCTCTCTCTCTCTCTCATTCGCTGCCTTTCGCTAACAGCCAACATTTCCAACTGCTGAAGGAGATCCAGGAAGATGGCGAGATGGATGGAATTAAACGTAAAATCGGAATAATGCCTTACGCAATATATTTTATCATCGTCGAACGTTGGCCAAATGCTAAGTTTATTTTAAATGAGATAATGACCCGATTTCTGGTCTATATACAACATCATAAGCCACTGCCCATATCAACGATGCCAATTACATTGGTTGGTGTCTTTAGCGGCGTCATTCTACTGATGGGCGCAATGAAATGAATAGATTGCAGAATATTCTAGTTGTCTCACTTTCCCATTTTTATTTCAAGTTCAATTATATTAGGTTTTCAAAGTATTTTTTTTAGAGTTGTTGTGTCAAATAGAAATTATCTAATTTACCATCTGGACAAATTCGAATTAAGATGCGCGTGCAAATCCATACGATAGATATACATAAATATACATATGTGTGTATAAATTGCATTTGTAAAATATAGATAAAGCAACACAATAAATTGTGAAAGCGAGGAGGAATCCTCAATGCACATCCTAACAGAGTGTGTAGCCTTAGCAAGGAAAAGAAGTAACATCCTAGGGATGCATGTCATGATGTGCAATGACATAGTGGCCCTCAACCCAATAAAAATTTTAGCATTCGTGCAAGAGCTTGGGTTGATGGAGGAGCTTTAAGCCCAGAAGGGGGCACAATAGATCTATCAGGTCGCAGTGCACACACACCCCCAACCTAATAATAAGAACACAATAAATCGAACTGTTGGCATTTTTATTATTATGGATTATTTTTAATTCAATTTGTGCAATATTGATGATGAGTGGAATGGAATGGGATGAGAATTAATCTATATACATGTATGTCCGTTGCCAGCCACAAAAGCAAACAGCTTATGACATTTGCACAGCTCATTTGACGAATTCAACCGAATCTAAATGAAATTGGCATTCTCATCAGCCTAATGCCAGAAAACAACAACAACAACAGCAACAACCATAACATGTGAAAGGTGGAAAAACCGCAGCGCGACTTTAATTAAATAAAATAGTTTGTAATGTAATTCAATATACCGCATACTTCGTTTACGCACGGATGTACACATATACATGTGTCTATGTTTGTATGTAAGTATGCATGTGGCTTTATTTGCACACCTAGGGAGTATGAAGCTATCAGCAAAGAGCTGTCGACTGCTGCTTACATAGAATTCATTGTAGAGAACTCTCTCCATATGCAAGTGGAGCTTATTGTTTTATGGTGTATGATGAGAGAAGTATTACAATTTGTTGATGTTCATGAAATAGTTGGACTTCTGTAAAATGTCTGAGTAGTGTTTAATGCCATATCATAAGAAGTAATGCAGAAATATTTCTTTTCAAATGTAACAATAATAAATCATATATATGTATGCACATAATTCTGTTCTCGCATCGCATCAACGATTTTAAAAATAATTTATAGGGTATATCAAAGTCGACCGTTTTCTTACACACACGTACATACAAATATATAACCTGCCAAGCAGCTCGGCAAAAGTGCTTAAAAACCTCCACTCACTCAATTATAGTAAGTAGCTTATTTGCTCACCGTTTGAGCACCACTGTGCAAAGCACATATACACACACACAAACTCACCTGCGAGGCACAATTTCTCTCTCTCTCTCTCTCTCTCTTCCTCTCTTCTTATATATATATATCTATATATATATGACGCTTATGCGACTGTCTGCTTTTTAAGCAATTGACACCTGCTTGTTGTTGTTTTTATAATTGCTAACCTGCGTATTTGTTGCATTTTTGTCTTAGACAAACAAACACACAGAAGCATACAACTCGAGAGAAAAAAAAATGTATTAAACGCGTTTGGAGATCAGATCGACAGTTGAGCAATTACATGCGTTTGTATGTGCTTAGCCAGTACGCAAGTGTGCGTAACAAATAACCGCTGATTCTTCTATGCTATTTTATTTTGCGCCGCCAAACAATCGAAACCGAAACACGTTGCCGTCGTCGCCGTGACGCGGCTTCATTTTTTTTTTTATTTTTTTTCTTTTTTTTCGTTTTGTGTTTTTGTTGTGTTTATCAAAGCAATGCGCGCACGAGTGCGAGCAGGCTAACGGGAAAAGCTCAGCCAAACAACTGACCGGCTGAGAGCGCGCCAATGGATTTGCACGCCTTGCGGTCGCTGTCGCTGTAACTGCCGCAACCGTTCGTTTATCAAAGCACAAAAAGCAGCGCAGCACAGCGTAGAGAGTAAAAGTGAGAATGAGAGTGGCGACTATGGGAGAGGACAACAACATGTGCGTGGGTGCTGATCGAGAGGAAAGAGTGCAAATATGTTAATTTTGCTACGACGCGCACTCATCTGAGTGCATGTGTATCTCGCTAAGCTTGTATGGGTGTGTGTGTGTGCAATGAGTGTGCGGCCGCTGTTATAGCGGCAATTGTTTGTTATTGTTGCTTTATTGCACAATCTTCCCATCAAGCTGCAAACAAACAAACAAAAAACGGAAAAAACGTAAGAAAAAATGAAACCAGAAGGTATTTTCGATTACTCTACGTTTCTACAAATTGTTTTTTTTTTTTATACTTTTGTTCTTAAATAAATGTATGCTTTTATGAAAAATATGTGACATCTAATTTAATTTAATTTATTTATATAAATTCCATTTTAATTGAGAAAAAGCAGAAACTACTATTTTTTCGCCATTCTAAAGAGTATTTCTAGATCAACGATCAATAAACAAGTGGCTGCGATACATGCCCAACGCTTCTCAAAGTGTACTATGCAGAGAGAGTGTTTGTGATTTGATAACCCCCGTAAAATAAATTTCCACTTTTTGTAAAGTTTGTTACACATTGATCGAGACGTCTCCATAAATTATTTAGTCCTCAGTTTTCAGGGTAAATTTGGTCATATGTCCGGATCGGATCAGATCATTATCATATAGATGCAATTGGTCGAACGATGAGTTCTTGTATGAACAACTTTTTTGTTTTGTTCCACAATAAAAATCTTCGAAATTTGACAACTCCATTATATTGCTTTCATATGAAGAATCTATAAAGTCAAATGTTCTTTAAAGGAATTTAACTTTGGTCTGTAAGGGTATGCAATTTTCGACGTGCTTAGCCTCTTCTCGCTTTAGTTTTATGTTATTTGTTTTTGTTGTTGTACAATTTTATTCTGAATATACATACGAATACATACATACATATGCACATACATATGTATGTTCTTTTTGCGTTGAGACTTCTCTTCTGTTCTTCGCTTACTTCTCACACTTCTTTTGTGTTTGCGTCGGCGTGCACGTAAATAAATTTCCTCTAATTTAATATTTTGTTTACATTATTTATTCATTTACTTATGTATATTGTGTGTCGCTCGCCCCGGCTCCTTTCTCGACCACTCCCCATCTACATGTGTCTCAACCTCTCTGCCGACATATTTGTTTATTTACGTGTTTCACCCGCACGCGGCGCGGCCGCAGTCCCTGTTGTCGCTGCTTTGATACCTGCTTTCTCTCTCTCTCTATCAATCACTCTCTTGACCAGAGCAGTCAGGACGCGACTGATCTTGCAATCGAGAGAGAGAGAAAAGGAGAGTTCGAAAACAAATATAAATTAATCTTTTCTATAAAGTCGTTGGGTTTGGTACACTTAAAAATAGATAACTATCATCAGATCATCTAACAAATTGATGTGTGAAAGGAGGCAAGTAATTATAAATTCTGCAGAAATTAGTCGAAGCTTTGGAATTTTTTGCACACTTTTGTTTCATTGTAAACGCTTCATAAAAAAATAATAATAATTATAATCCCCTATTCTTCTAGGAGGAAAATCTCAGAATTTGTGGTCATAATAAAAATAAAATAAAAAATAAATATTTATTACGTAGTGCACGTAGATTAACGTAATCTATAGACAAATACATTTTCTTATCAAAATTACTATTCAATTTACTTGTTAATGTTCGTAATTTGAAACGTGAGGCAATCTGCTTCCTTTTTTTTCTTAACTCCACACCCTAATATTTGATGCTTCTGCACCTTTTTATAGAAATTGACAAAAATCTGGATTCTGGTCTACAATAAAAATTAAGAAATTGAAAAATAATTCTGATTTAATCATAATTCAAGCAAAACAATAAATTAAATCACTCAATGTCAAAGTTTTGATTGAAAGAACGGTATAGTGTATTTCAAATAGGCAAATCTTAAATTTCGCTATAAGGCGAAACGAAACATGAACGGTGACGATGTGCAGGACATAACGGGAAATAACGTCGAATTTCGAAATTAAAGTAAAAACAAGGTTATAATCGGAACGCAGCAAATGCAACGGTAAATGTGTGTAAATGTAACTGTGAATTGCGTGGGCGCATGGCCAAGGGCGCCGAGTGGTGACGCAAAGGACGGGCATGGAGAGAAGGGCGAGGGGCGATGGGTTGTTGCTGGCAGTTGCCGAACTGTTTAATTGGTTATTTTTGCAATGCAGTGTGAAGCGCCCAAAAGCGCGCTGCAAAATCATGAATTGCTGCATTCTCACACACACACATAGAGCGAGACTTAACACTAACACATAAACACACCGCAGCAGCAGGGAGATTTACAGAGCGTGGATAAGATATTGAAAGAGAGCGCATAAGCTGGAATTGTATGCAATGCAAATATACATATACATATACATATATATTTTTTTTATGAATGCTTACCGCTGTCGACGCTGACGCTGATGCTGATTTTGGCGTCAGCTGCGCTGCTTCGAAATGTATGTATGAACTATGTCTGTGATTTGTGTTTTTTTTTGTGGTTGTTATTTCTGTTTGTTGTTTATATTTTCGTTTGTTTTTAGTTTGTCTTTGCACTCAAAAATTGTTCACGTTTAGCATTTTTGTTGTTGTAATCACTTGAAAAAATTGCAAAAAAAATAAATATAGAAAAACGCCAGAGTTAGCAAGAAAAAGTTAGTTTATCACACGCATATAAAAAGTGTTTCTGCTTGGTTTTAAATCACAAGAACAGCAACTCTGAGAACGAGCAGCGCGGCTCGTTTGTTATTGTTTATTAATTTTTTTGTTGTTTGTATTACAGGACTGGGCAGGAAAAATGCGCGTGCTTTAAGTTTTTTTTTGCTGTTCTTGTGTTTTTGTACGTTTTAACTTTTTCTTACTTCTGTCTTCTTCACTGTTTACTGGTCACTTTATTGCAAGAGTGCTGCGAGCTCTGCATCCGCCTCGTTTGAGTGTCGTTGGTGAACTGAACTTGCGTTTATTTACACGATGACGTTGTCGTAAGCGAACGAGCTTTAGCTTCAGCCCCATGCGAGCACACAAAAAAGCTCTACAAGTGCGACGACGACAGCAGCAATGGCAGCAGCTGAACAATTTATGTGTTGTGCTTGCTGCTGCGTCGCACACTCGCGTCTAGCACATTAAGGATTTACTACTAATACAAACTGTATATTCAATAATATAATGATGTATTTGATTAAATAATACAATTTTTAATGATCATTTTTTTAATTGGTTCATTATTAAACATCCTTACATTTACATAATAAAATGAATAATTTTGAAGAGCAGAGTAAAAAAAAATTATATATCAAAAATTGTTCAATCGTACTCTACTTTGTCAGACTGCATTGTGGCGGTAGCTTTCATGAGTCCATGTATGTGTGCATATGCGGGTGTGTGTGTATAGAGTTGCTTGTGTTTTTGTTTGGTTTCCAAAGCTGGTGCTGGGCCAAAGCTTGGCTGCGTTCAAGTCATGGCCGGCACAGGTGCGAGCGAGATGCGGCACGTGCTCTTCCGACACACGGTAGTGTTGGGTAACGAGGAAAAGCACGTGAGCTGCTAGCACAACGCATAACGGCAAAAGTTTACCGCTATTACAGCTGATAGAAGATAATTCCTCATGCTCACTTATAAAACAGATCAACTTCGATTCGTTTATTTTGCTCTTGTTGCTTATGCTCTGTTTGTTGACCTTACACCAAAGCAACGCAACGCAGCGCAAAGCAACGCAACGCATGTAAGCATCGTTAATACCGTTAACGTTACCGTTACAGTTACAGATAGCGTCGGCCGGATTACACATTTAAGCTTTTCTGCCAGTTGGCGTCATTGTTTGAGGTTATATGTATTTATGTATATGTGTGTGTGTGTTGCCCCAAGTGTGTGCACGTGTGTCCTTCTGTGTGTCGCTTTTGACCCTGACAATGAGCGCCCTGCTGCGGCATTACTTGCTATGTATTCATTTAATTTAATTTGTATCAGCTTAAGCTATTTAACGAACAGCGCAAAAAAAATAACGGAAACGGAAATGAAACAAAATACACTGCCAGAATATATGTACATATGTACATACATACATATGTATAAAAATATGTGTACTTGTGGATATGTATTTTGGGCTTATTTGTTGTCTAGTCTTAGCCCCATTGCTTAATGGCAATGACAATGGTTGGGAACAGGAACAGGGACAGGGCAGGGAGAGGGGGACAATGGCACCGCTTTTGTTGTGCTTTTGTGGTGCTTTGAGTGTAACGCTAATTTGAGCCTTAAGAGGATTAATTTTGCTTTTCTGAAGGGGCTTCAGGGACGCGCGAGTACACATGGCTACATCTTTGCAGGAAGGCTAGCTAGATTAATGGTGCAAGCTCAAGGTAACAACAAATCCAAAGCCAACAATTAAATAGGAAACATTTCTTTTTGATTTCCGCGCGCAACAGTGCGTTTGACAGTGCACGTTGTTCAATCGATAACACGTGCGCGACAGATTAGTCTCAGATGCGTTTGTTAATTGTTAAGATCTTGACTTGAGCTAAAAAGTAATTGATTAGCATAACGTCACATTATTACAGCATATTAAGTACTTACTCATTGTAATAATAAGCGCCTAGATTTCTAAACAAAGTCAAGTATTTTGAAATTGCGCGCGTAGTGCGATAACATTTGTTCACGCAAATACTGCAATTATTTTTATTTATCCGTGCTATCGATAACAAATGAGCTCGATTTATAATTCGGTGTCAGCTGTCTTGGCAATTTTTAGTGTTTTATTGCTGTCATCTTGCACAACAATTTTCAGCGGTTCCACAAAATAACTTTACAGAGCTAAGCTGTAAGAAAATGCGCTTAACAAATGTTCTGTTCAAGAAAGTAAAGAGCAAGTAAGTGATTGCTTGTAAATCTAACTAGATTCCATACACAATAGTATTGATTTGCAGACGCATCATGGTTGTGCTGGAAAGCGTGGTCAGCGGCCATCAATTTAATGCATTTCGTGAGCGTTTGGCGGAAAAACTGGAAGTAATACGCTTCGATCCATACAGTAAGTAACAATCCCCTTAATAGTTGTCATTGATATTTGATTATTATTATTATTATTGCACCTTTGCAGTACAACAGGATAGCTTGTACCGCGAACGCAAGAAAATCCGCAGCGCTTAAGGAAAACGTGGGAAAAAACAACCATTCAGTTTTAGCCGTTTCTCTCTTGTGGTCTTTTCCTATGTTTTAGTCTAAGTCAAATAAATCTTATGAATGCTGATTATAAGCTAAATGAAATGTTGCCCTAATCAAAATGTATTTTGCTATTGAATTTAAGCTCCTGAAAAGATTTGACGATTGACTTTACTTTGTAACATAAGTTGTTTCCGAACCGAAGATTTCTTAGATGATGATAAAATGTTATATAGATGGAAGATTGTTGAATAGGGATAATATAACTTGACTTGCAGGCTAAAGTAAAATGTATGGCTTTGCACTTTTTATCTTCATGAGTTATGCATAGTTTGGACGAGATATGTTATAGCTCCGACTTCTTCTGATCGGAATATATGATCTGTTCACTCTGAAAGATAATGATAGTCAAGTGTTGATTTAATTAGTAAATTAAGGCCTCTCTTTATTTGAATATGACAATTGTGTTTTCAAAAAATACAATGCTTCTATAATTTTTTGTTGATGTGGTGATGGATGTGTGAAGATGCATATGGAAAATATATATAAATTAATTCTTTTTAAATGGCTCTTCGGTAATGAGCAGTCCACGCTCCCAGAGACCAGTTGCGGTATCCAAGCATTCCTCCATACTGCCCATCTCCAACGACATATCGAATATGCTCACATATTCGGGATAGCTGTCAATAAGCTTCATAATGGCAGTCGCCTGCCACAGGTCGACCTCCATGAAATTCGCCTCGTACTTGCAATACTCGAGAGCATTGTCCGCATAGTAGTAGAGACGCCGGCTGCCATCCTCTTGGACAATGAGTCGTACGATATTTTTGCGCAATAGACGAATTTTGGTCAGATCCGTTAGTTTATAGTCGCAATAGCAGTTTCCATGCTTATCCTTTTTGTTGCGCGATCCGAAAATGGTGCGATTCTTCTCCGATGGTGCAATGCTTGGCGGTAGCGCCTCATGCTGGAAACGCATCGCCAGCTGATCGACAGCGACATCGATCTGTGATTCAGTGGGTGCTAAATACTTGGCGAACAGCTTTTGGGTGTGCTTAATTATATCGCTGCGTTCCTTCGTCTCCTTATTGCCATGAACAAAGCCCAGATGGTTCCACGTTGTTAGCGGCAAACCACGACGCAGATCCAAATGATGCTTGATCGCGTTCTGGAGGACGGCGGGCATGAGGGCCTCCATGAGATTGGCATACGATTGCTGCTGATAGACGCTCAAGGTGATGTGCAGCGAATGTTGCTGCTGTTCCGTCACAGCCTGATGGACACAGCCCCGAGGGAAATAGAGTAGGTCCCCGGCCTCCAAGACCTCATCGAAAAAGGGCTTGGATAGTTGATGTTGCTTCAGATTGCCCGATGAGGTGCGTGCAAGTACATCTTCGGGACCGGGCGCATCATATAAGCGCCAACGTTTGCGTCCCTCCACCTGCAAAACGAATGCCTCAATATCATCATAGTGTGGCGCGAATCCTTGACTATTTGGTGGCGTCAAATATACGTTGGCGCCGACCAAGCAATGGAAATGCTCCTGCAGAGCGGTGCAAACGTGACGCAATCCCTTCAAATAGGTGCTGGGATTCAGGATGCGAACGCTGCAGCCATCGCCATAGTGGCTCCAAACAGTTGATGGCATTGCGCGTCCATCTGGATTATGGGTTTGACGCACCCCATCTATGTAGCTTGTCAAATCAATGTTTGTGGTGAATTCCAGATGATTCTCGATCAGCATCTCATCAATCATCTCAAAGGAGATCAGGTCAGAGTAAGGATTGCCACGCTTGCGCTTCACCTGAATATATATGTATATAGGTTAGATTAGATTAGTCACTGTTTATAATACAACAACCACAAAAAACTCACGTGACAAGCCTTGCTTTCCCAATAGCGGCTGAAAAAATCATCGGGACTCATTGGATTTAGGAGCCAGCGCAAAGCATTTTCGCCTGTCTCAACACTGTCCTCAACTTGGCCATTTAATCCGACTTTCGCTTTTGACTCTTGCTTTATTTTGCCAACGGCGGCCATCTTGTTTGGCAAGGGACAAGATAGGCGTTTCTCAGCTGTCGCTTTGGCGGGCAGCGCAGATGACTTGATGGCTGCAGCAACGCCAGAAAGACGCATCAGCGGGCACGAAGGAGCTGCTGCTGCTGATTTGCGTTGACCCTTCTTTGACTGCTGCTCTTCTTCTATTTGCTCTTGTGGTTGCAACTTTTGCTGTTTGACAGCCGGCAACTTGTTGTCGTCCAGATAGGCATTGCTGCGTTTGTTTGCCTTCCGACTGAAAGCAGCAGCAGGTGGAGAATTTTCAGCCTTGCTGTTGGAAGTGGAACTGGAGTAGTATCCAGAAGCGGCATGGCTGTTTAAAGTATACTCCTCGTACTCCTCGTCGCTGCTCTGCTTGCTGCTATCATCATCTTCATTGCTTCCATCAGCATCTTCATTGCTGCTATCATCATCTTCATTGCTTCCATCAGCATCTTCATTGCTGCTATCATCTTCATTGCTGCTATCATCATTTTCATTGTTGCTATCATCATCCTCATATTCGTCCTGCTCATCGTAGCTTTTGTCGCTGAAATAGTGATCAACACTCTCTTCTGCCATTTTTTCAACTGATTTGGTTGCGGTGTCTGCCTTAGTCAGTGTCTTAATGTCACTCTTGACGCCATTTTCTTTTGCTTTTCCTTTTGCACCGTTAATTTGCTTTACTGCACTTGGTTTTACTGTTGAATTAGCCAACTTCTTTGTTAATTTTTTGGCGTTTTCTCTAATGTCGTACGCAATATCATCACCTTCATTGTTGTTAAAGAAGAGTTCCTCATCGTAGCTTCTGTCGCTGGAATAGGGATCAACACTCTCTTCTGCCATTTTTCCAACTGATTTGGTTGCGGTGTCAGCCTTAATCTTGACGCCATTTGCTTTTGCTGTTCCTTTTGCACCATCAATTTCTTTTTCTGCACTTGTTTTTGCTTTACTCCACTTGTTCTTTGCTGGTTTTTTGGCGGATTTCTTAATGTCGTAGGCGACATACGCCGATATCTCGTCCATGTTTTTGGCTTTGCTTGGGCGAAATAAAAAAAAAAAAGAGAAAAGGCTAAACTGTGTTCAGCCTAACAGCCTTACACGTGCTGCTGTGATTAGACGGCATAAAATGAGGGTTTCGCATCGATATCGATAACGCACATCGTTATCGCAAAGACCCCGTTTCAATTTCATTTCATTTTTTCAAAGTAGTCATGAACAAAATAAATAAACAAAAAATCGAAATCTACATGTAAGAATACCAATGTTAAAATCCAGCAAACCGACTAAAGTGCTGTTTGTATCGTGTGTGAGCTCCACGATAGTCATCGTTTAATCGATAGTTGTTAGTATTGTGTAGCATACGCGCATGCACTATCGATAAGCAATTGCCGGCGTTTCATGTTCAGTTTTGTTTACTTGTGAAATTGTTGCGCCATGTCGGAGCCAGAGCTGGAGCCCGAAAATGCGACAATAACTGATGAGACAGTGCCCAGCATTGAGACAGGAACAGAGCCAAGCTCATTGCCGGAGTCCAGCAATGGATTGGCGGATGAGGACTTGGCTAACTTGGTGACAGCTGAGGAATATTTACTGCGCAAAGATGTCCAGCTGCTGGAATATGAAAAGCAAATGTTTCTTGATCTCGTGCACACAGATGGACTGCTTGTCTCTGCCAAGTGAGAGAGAGAGAGAGAAAGGGAAAGAGTGAGGAAGCGTTTTTTTAATCATCTTAATCTCCGCAGAGGCTTAGGGTATGAGCGCGTCCTGACCCACATTTTGAAGGTGTACAGCGATGCTGGGAATCTGCTGCTGGTGATCAACAGTTCCGATTGGGAGGAGCAGTACTACAAGTCAAAGCTGGATGCCAAATATGTGCACGAGGTGGCAAACACGGCCACAGAGCGGTATGTGCCACACGAAGGAAAAGTAAACCAAAAACAATGGAAATTCTTTATATTCTCACAGTGAACGCGTCTATCTGGAGGGTGGATTGCAGTTTATTAGTACACGGATTTTGGTGGTCGATCTGCTCAAGCAGCGGATACCGATTGAGCTGATAACGGGAATTATTGTGCTGCGATCGCACAGCATCATTGAGAGCTGCCAGGAGGCGTTCGCATTGCGTTTGTTTCGACAGCGCAATAAAACTGGCTTCATCAAAGCCTTCTCGAGCAGTCCGGAGGCATTCACAATTGGCTACGCGCACATCGAGCGCACCATGCGCAATCTGTTTGTGAAGCACTTGTACATTTGGCCGCGTTTCCATGCCACTGTGCGTAGTGCACTGCATCCGTGGCAGGCGCAAACCATTGAGCTTCATGTGCCGCTCACGACTCGAATGAGCTCGATTCAAACCCATATATTGGACATTATGAATTTTCTGGTGCGCGAAATTAAGCGAATCAATCGCTCCGTCGACATGGAGGCGGTCACCGTTGAGAATTGTGTGACCAAGAAGTTCCATAAGATCCTCCAGGCGCAGCTCGACTGTATCTGGCATCAGCTTAACTCGCAAACGAAGCTGATTGTGGCCGACTTGAAGATTCTGCGCAGTCTCATGATGTCCGTTGAGTACAATTCTAAATTATTTACATATGTATATATATATATATATATATATATATATATCTTTATTGTTTGGTATAGTTCTACGATGTACAATGATGCAGTCAGTTCATATGCTTTGATCAAACGCTATCGCAGCACAGAGTACGCCATCAGCAACTCCGGCTGGACACTGCTCGATGCCGCCGAGCAAATCTTTATGCTCTCCAAGCAACGCGTCTACAATGCCCAAAATGGTGAGCAAGCCTAAAGAATCGGGAATCAGTGAGTTTTTCTATACATATATGCAGTTTGTGTGTTCTCCAAGGTGTTACCAATACATATGTATATATTTAAATATATAAAGCATAATTCTATTTGCACAGAATTCGAACCGGAACCGTGTCCCAAATGGCAGCCACTCAGCGAGCTGCTTACCCAGGACATACCCGTCGATATGCGACGTCGTCGTGGCGTTGATATTCTGGAGCCACCAAAGGTGTTGATACTCTGTCAGGATGCGCGCACCTGCTACCAGCTGAAGCAATATCTGACGCAGGGCAGCGCACGCTTTCTGCTGCAGCAGGCGATGCGGCACGAGGTGCTCGTGGGCAAGCTGAGCGAGGTCCTGGCCAAGGACAGTCAGACAACAGCAATGGCAGAGGCCACCGGCCACATCCAAACGGATGTGGCGAAAACGGAAGTGAAAACCGAACCGGAGGCAGCGCAACATTCTTTGGATGAGCTCTCCCAGCTGCTAAGTGATACAGATGCAGAGGCGCAATTGATGCAACAGCAGCAGCAGCATCTCTTCGAGGAGAGCTACATGCTGACAATGACGCAGCCCATATTATTGCCCACCACTGAACCCGATCCGAATGCCTCCGTTTTTGAGATAATACCAGAGTTGGAACAGTTTGATGTGTCAGCTGCATTGGCTGCTCATCGGCAGCCCTGCATCTGTCTGCAGACCTTCAAAACGGATCGTGAGGGTGCCATGGCCCTGGAGCACATGCTTGATCAGCTCCAGCCCCATTATGTTGTCATGTATAATACGAATGTGACTGCCATTCGGCAGCTGGAGGTGTTTGAGGCACGACGTCGTCTGCCGTCAGCCGAACGGATGCGAATCTATTTTCTAATCCATGCACGCACCGTCGAGGAGCAATCTTATTTAACCAGTCTGCGACGCGAGAAATCCGCCTTCGAACTGATCATCGACACAAAGAGTGTGAGTAAAGCCCAAAATCGATTGTCGATTGGTCTTCTTACATAAATATATATATGTATTTATATTCCATGATTATCGTGTCCATTTAATAAATTTGTAGAAAATGGTGATACCCGAGTATCAGGATGGCAAAACGGACGAAGCCTTTGTGCTGTACAAGGGCTACGAGGAGGAGGATGCAAACTCGACAAATGCGAATGCAAAGACTCGTCAGGGCGCCACAATGGGCGTGGCATTGAATGCTGCTCGCGTAACACCCAAAGTGATAGTGGATATGCGAGAATTTCGATCGGATTTGCCATGCCTGATCCATCGTCGCGGATTGGAGGTGCTGCCGGTGACAATAACCATTGGGGATTATATACTAACGCCCGATATATGCGTTGAGCGTAAATCGATATCGGATCTAATTGGTTCACTCAATTCGGGTCGCCTCTACAATCAGTGTGTCCAAATGCAGCGCTACTATGCAAAGCCCATTCTACTGATCGAATTCGATCAGAATCGTCCCTTCCATTTGCAGGGCAAATTTATGCTTTCGCAACAAACAACGGCGACCAATGCGGATATTGTACAGAAACTTCAACTGCTGACGCTCCACTTTCCGAAGCTGCGTCTGATTTGGTCACCCAGTCCGTATGCGACGGCTCAGCTCTTTGAGGAGCTTAAACTGGGTAAATCTGAACCGGATGCCCAGGTGGCCGCCGCATTGGGCAGCGATGAAACTAGTGCGGCTGGTGCCAGCGAACAGCTGCATTATAATAATGCCATTCATGATTTTCTGCTGCGTCTGCCTGGCGTCCATACCAGAAATGTCCATGGACTGTTACGCAAGGGCGGCAGTCTGCGTCAGTTGCTGCAGCGCACTCAGGCGGAGCTTTCGGATCTGCTGCAGTCACAGGAGAGCGGCAAGCTGCTCTGGGACATACTGCATGTGGCCCATCTGCCCGAGAAGGATGAGGTTGCCGGCTCTACGGCTCTGTTGGCCGCCAGCAAACAGTTTACCAGCAACTCCCACAATCGCTTCCGCAAAGCCGCCGGCGAAGCCAGACGCGGCAGACGCTGAACGCATGGTTGAGGAATGAGCCAGGTAAACAAGACAAACGAACTCAACTCTTTGACGAACATTATATACCCTATATATATATATATTCATTCGAAAGATTCATCAGATACATCTATTTTATTGACATCAAAGATGTGTGGAAGTCAATTTTTGAAGGATAGCTTCTATAACAACAAATATGACGATGATCCTGGACCGATTCTCTCTCTATATAGTTTTTATTTCATCTACCAACTGGCAACATCACAAATGTCTCCTTTAAGCCAGAAATGCCACTCTGGCCAGGGTATGCAAATTATGAAAACAAACAACACAGAAACAACACTTAACGTTTCAATTAACTTTGATGACAGCAGCAAGCAGCCCAGCCGCATTGAGGAAGGTGGGACAGTTGTCTGGCCTGGCCAATAGGAGCAGCTGCAACTGCTGGACAAACTGTTGACCATGCCACACAGCAGACAGCCGACAGCCAGTGGGATTGGGCCAGCGAGCGACAGTAAAATCAATTCGAATGCATTTTTAATGTCGTTTGGCATCAGCAACCCCAACAACCTCAACAACCCCAACAACCCCAACAGCAGCGACAATTCTACACAAACAACTGAACCCAACTGACTCGTTTCAACAGCTCCCCAGCGTACAGCACATAAATGTGCATAAGTCATTATTTATTGTCATATTTTAAAGCACATTTCCACTTAAGTTCAACTCATTTCATATATTTATCTTCTCATATTTCATATTAATTTTCTCGTCCACATTTTGTTGAGCTTTGTTTTCTTTCGCAAATATATATTATGTTTTTTTAATTGCTTATATAATTAATGAATTTAAAAAACTAATTTAAATGAAAACATTGAATATAAGCAATGAATACTTATCAACAAATTATATTGAAATATTATGTAATAAAATTCCTCACTAACAATAACTAACTATTCCAAGTTGTCCGTCTTTTTAACATATTTTTATTTTTATTTACTATATATCACTATATTATTAGTTATTATTATTAGTCACTATACTATTAGCTTGTAGAACATGATATTAATAATAAATACTAATAAGACTATTATAATCATAACAATAATAACAATTTTCATATTTGTGTATTACATTAGTATTATTATATTTTATGTTATATATTATTATTGGATCTATTGTGCCCTATATTTTATTATTTAAATAGTTTAGCTACAGTTTGTATTTTTGTTTTAATTTTTGTTTACCTTAAAATTACTTTATTAATATGACTTTTCAAAGATAGATCTTATAGGACCTTTTTTAAGTGTGCTTATTTTAATGTTTAATGTTTTCGTTTATTTTTGGATTACCTTTATGATGTTGTTGTTTTTGTTGTTGTTGTTGCTATCGATGTTTGTTGTTTGTTTTAACGAATGCCAATGGATGCCGTGGGGCGAATGTCAAAGCATTTTTGCCAATCGGTTGCGCTCTGATGGCCTTCGTCAAAATCGCATTCCCCACTACCCCCAAACATACATAGAGAGAAATCAGGTGTGGAATAATTAAGTGCAAATCGTGTGACAAAAAAAAAAACAAAATATAAAAAATTACTTTAAATGAAAAACAAAATGTCTAGTAGCAAGTATAAAATACTCAGCATAATTTCGAATTGCTGATTTTTGTTCTCAGTGTATATCAGTTGGTGATCCACTCCAGTTACAGTCGGAATAATGGTCGAAACAAACAACTGGCCTGAATTGAGTCGCAATTAACGAACTGATTTCTTGGCTTGTTTTCCCCATGATTTTCCGAATGCGGATGCGGAGGCTGATTCCCGTTTCTGATTGGGTTTTTGGTTTGAGGCATGCGGCATGCGGCTCCACCACCCATTTTAGTCTGCCTGCCTGCCACATTTTTTGGAACTTGGTTGGTCAGTGGGTCCTTTTGTATTGAAACCATTTGCCATCGGGCACAATACGCTTAATTTCGATGCTTGCCCGCTTTGGCCGCAACAAACGTCAATTGAGGAGCACCAACAGAGCAGAACGGTTCCACTAGTCAGGGCTGAGCCCTGCACACCTCCTCCTACCACCTACCAGCACAGCACCTGCACACTGGGACAGCATGCCATATTTGTTGTCATAAATTCGAAAATTGTTTGAAAAGAAAACAATCATTATAAATAGTTATAAATTCTCAATTGAAATCAGGTGATAATCTGATATAATATTGTAGTCCGATTTGTAAATCAAATGTAAGATAATATTTTGCATAACTAGTCACGTTGGTTGGGATTACTTGTTGTAAATAAATTCAAATCTTTCGACCGATCTATTTTATATTTTGTACAAATTACTTAGTGATTTTCTAAACGTTTTAAAATTATCATAAATTTGCAGTCTGGCTGAATTGTATAGCAACATTTTTTTTTGTTGACGGAATAATGTCGATTTGGCCCAGAGTGGGCCGGACAAGGGCAAATAGAATTTGAATGAGGTCTTTTGATTTTGGCGCATTTTGTTGCAGTCCTTTGAGCTTAAATGCAAAATGCCAGTGTGCATATTTGAATTTTGGCTTCTCGTCTAGCTAAAAGCCGACAAGGTTTTTTGAAATTTTTCCGATATATTCAAATGTGGCTTACATCGATTACGGTTTGCAAATAGCAATAAAGTTATTGAGCATTCCCAGTTTTTCAAAATAATACACTTTAATTATGGTTAAATAAGAGCTGCTATTTTTTTTTCGCAATACACTCAAAATATGCATATGTTTTAGAATTAAAAATTCTCCAATTAACGTATACTTTTTAAAATAAAATGGTTCAATTGTTATTGAAAAATCAACATTAGTGGATTATGTTGCAGTTCAAATAACAATTGATATTCATACATTCCATGTGCTTAACTTTAATTATGATTATTATTAAATACAACGAAATTGCAGTTGTTAAACGATAAATCTAATTGAAAGCATTATTATAGCCTTCAGCTATACATTTTATTAAATAAGTTATCAACTACAAAATAATAAAAAAAAGCCAAGCAAATAAAATAATTGTAATTGGCAGTCGAACTAAATTTGCAAAAACCACAAAAGCAAACATGAGACAATGGAAGAGTTGATAATTATGGCCAAATTAAATTGTAAAATATACACATATACATATATTAAGCAAAAAAAATTCAAATGAATTGAATTAAAATATTGCATGTTGATGCTAAAATTTAATTGATTTAATTATGTGCTATTTTCGTTAGAATGTGATAAAGTTATGTGTAAGGGGCAAGGGGGTAAGGGTAAGGCCTTAATTCCCATTGTAAATTAGTGCATGGTATGCAATTATTTTATTGCATTTCCTGTGAGCGAATGGAATTCCATTAGTCAAAGTCAAAGCCCAAAATCGAGGCTCATTTGTCAGACCATCAAGGCGGGCAATCGATTTTTGGCTCAAATTCATTGGATAAACGCAAAATTGTTGAGCAATTTGACACATTGCATGGGGCAAAGCGACGTTTCGATGCGTCCGCAATTAGCGAGGTGCGTTCGAGAAGTAGTTACATAAAAAAAAAATTGTTACATTTAGTTTTCTCGATTTGATTCCCTTCCCATTATTTTTATGTTCGATTATCTTTCAAGCTGAACTCGCAAGTCTCCGGCTTGGAATAAGTTACAGTTAAGGGCTCAAATATGGATTTATTGCTGCTTTAATTAGTAACCCAACAAAAACTTGAGTTCAGTTTACTTTTTGTAATATATGTAAAATAATTGGTATACCATTTAAATAATTGTTTTATAAAATTAGGGCCATAAAAACTGTGATTTACATATTCTTTAATCCGAGTTAAAAGCAATTTTCAAAACAGTTTAGCACTTGAGCAGAGTGTGTGTGTGTCTAGCAAATTTTCAATTATATGAAAACGAAGGGGAAAAAGCTGGCGAAAAGCAGGAACTGAAATTGTGAACTTTAAGCTGAAAACTTTAAGCGTATTTTGGCCCCAATCGCAAATGACAAATCTTAAAGTCGGCAAAGCAAACAGCAATCACAGCGCCAAATGGCCAAAAGCAACAAGAACAACAAAAGCAGAAAGAAAAAGAAGAAGAACAAGAACAACAAGACAAATAGGCCAATGGGCAAACATTGTCGAAAATGGCCAAAATGGCGTAAAACGCCAGTTTAACTGCACTCGGTGTAAATGCTATCAAAATAATCACCGAGCGCCATCTAGCGTCGAGGTGCGGGAGTGAAAGAGAGTGGGTGAGTGAAAAAGACCCCAAAACAAACCGAGTCGCAACAACAACAACAACAGCAACAACAAATAATCATGAGCATAAACATTAGATGTTCACTGGGACCCCTTAATAAAAAAAATAAAAAAATAATATAGAAAGTGCAAAAGTGCTTTTAAGCCTCAGTCCGAGGCGAGTAAGTTGAGGAAATTGGCTGCTTTTCGCTAAGCCAAGGCAGAAAAGTGGTAGGTAGCGTCCTGATAACAAACAAAATGCTATTAACCATCTCTAAGATAATTGAATTTTCCCTGCAAGCTTGCTAGAATTTAATTTAAGTATTTAAATAATAATTGCTGACTTTATTTATTCTTCTTAAATTGATGTTTGCTACAATTTTTTTTTTAAATTACTTTTTATTTTTCTTAGATCTTGCAACATACATATGTATATTTATATATAATATAAAACGAAAAAATGCTCTAGATTTGTTCCAAGTAAGCTTCGTACCCTAATTCAACGATCCACAAACAAAAAAAAATCATTAATGTGTGTAACAAAAAAAAAAACCAAACAAAAATAAAACTTTTGACACGCAAAATTCAAAAATAGGACAATGTCGAGATATGCCTATTGTGATCTTATACTTGAGGCTTTTATAGAGTTCCAGCGCTCGATGACCATGGATGAGGTAATCGAATATGTGGCAGAGATGAGCGACAGATCCGCCGCTGAAGTCCGCTTACAGGTGAATAATACCCTAACAGCCGCATGGCTGCATGGCTTTGTCCAGCGGGACAACGATCAGTATTCGTTGATTCAAAAAGTGAAACGTCTACCGATTGCTTCCAATCTGGCGTACAGATAGCAGCACTCAATCTCAGAAAAGGAATGCCGTAATAACTACGAACAAACATTATTTTACCATTTTGATCACCTATAGAATTATTAAAAAAAATCGACACTTAATATATAAAATTTAAACTGCTATTAAATGATGACAGAGCTTTGACAATGTTAAGTTTAATGAGTGTTTCAATTTAAAAAATAATTTGTATTTTAGATTCTGACTTCGATTTCCATTTCGATTCCGATTCTGAATTTTAATTGTTAAATATGCGCTTCCGATTCCATCCAGGTAACAGCAGATTCTCATGTCAAATCTCAGACAGAGCTTTGACAATGTTAAGTTTAATGAGTGTTTCAATTTAAAAAATAATTTGTATTTTAGATTCTGACTTCGATTTCTATTTCCATTTCGATTCCGATTCTGAATTTTAATTGTTAAATATGCGCTTCCGATTCCATCCAGGTAACAGCAGATTCTCATGTCAAATCTCGTCTTGCAACATTATTTTTTTTGAAGGCATCGCCTCGTCGCACTCATTGTTGTCAGTAGATTCTAGCGACTTGCTCCTTTTCTAAAGAGAGTCAGAGAGAGGGAGAGAGAGATAGAGAGAGACAGAGGGGAGTGATGACAAATCGCAGTAAGTAAGTAAGTAAGTAATATGAACTTAGTAGGCGTGTGAAGTGCACACTTAATGGGCTGTTGCCTGCGGGTGGATGGGATAAGGTGTGTTGGGTTCTGGTGGCTGTTGTGCGGAGGGGGGATTTTTTATTTGCAGCTCGTGTCACTCACACCACTTCAGTGTGTTACACACTCAAAGTACAACCCATTCCAGCATTAGCCCCAGTTCCAGCTGCAGTTTCAGTTCCAGTTCCTCTCCACGCACACGCCTAAGTGCGGAAGCATGTTCAAGTGTGTTGAAAATGGAAAGCAATGTGTTACTATTTCTCCTCTTCATCTATCCACCTCTCCATCGTTCGCACTCGCGTCTTTCCCATCTCATCTACTCTATTTAAGAATACCCTGTATGTATACTTATCGTGGATCACATGCAATACCAAAAAAAAAAAACAAGGGTCCACAGTTGAGCAAATTGAATAAAATATACCACTGCAGAATGTCGATATTTACTTTCTTTGTTCTCAATATACAGATACAGATACAAAGGTGCGTCTTGACCAGAAGTTGAAGATCATCGGGGAATACGGTTTGCACAACAAACGCGAAGTGGGACGAGAAGCGTCTTATCCAGGGAAATGCTTTGCTGCATCGCTTGGTGCGCATCAGTGTCTCGGACGAGTCTCGCATGAAGCTCGATTACTTGCTGGGCCTGAAGATCGAGGATTTATTGGAGCGTCGCCTACTGGCACAGGTGTTCAAGCTGCGATTGGCCAAATCCATCCATCATGCACGAGTCCTGCAGCACTTGCACTTCTCCCCGAAGTCGCCCTTCGGCGGTGGCCATTCTGGACAGGAGAAGATATATAAAAAATGTGGCTAAAATTTTAGATTTACATTTAATTTATATACTTAATTTTTATTGCAGCTCGTCGCATGCGCTGCTGCGATGACGTCACTCCCTTGCGTCCCAGTTCCAGACATTTGAGGACACAAAGCGGCACAGAGTTGCCGATTGGCAAAGTCAAAGGCAAAGGAGCAGCAACCCTGACGGTGACATTAACTGTGGGACGAAAAGGCAAACGGGGTGTATATTTCTGGAATATGTCAGTACTTTCGGAGCCATGGATAACCTGCTGTGTGTTGTTGGCATGGTGTCCTGGGCAGGATGTCAGGACGTTAGCACATCAGGGACTTGGCTGCCAGCGCAGCTGGAGTAGAGCATCAGTTTGGCAGCAGGGCCAGTAGCGACTTTAAAACGCAACATAAGTATGTACATACATAAGTATGTACATACATAAGTATGTATGTCATGTTTGGACATTAAGATCAGGATATGAGCAGCGAATTTCCTTACGCTTTTTGTCTTTTGTCGCCAATGTTTTGTTATCTTTTCTATCAGCAGCAGCAGCGACGGTACGCAAACAGTGCCTAACAGCAGTCAGCTGACATAGTTAATAGTAATTGAAGGGAATGCATTCAATGCTCGCAATAGGAAAAGTATTTATATATATATTTATGTATTATTTATATTTACATTTATAGCATTGATTTAATTTCACGATTTTGTGCCATCAATTGCGCTCAAGCCCACTTGAAAAGCTACCAAATTGCTTTTAGTTGCATTGCAAACATCAGCCAATAATTATCGCAACCCACTCCCCCCACCACCCTACCACCCTCTCAAGGGAGGGCTTTGTGCCTGACAGCGCTGCTGACAAGGACGGGGCTAAAGACAAGGACGCATTTTAAGGATTGCGCTTGCAAAAGTTGTTCGTTGTCGTTTCAAGTTGCGTGCTAAAAAATTTACATCAAACCATAATCGATTTAGTTTGTTTTTCTAACGGCCGGTTCGAGCACAACACAGAGCCACCCCGCACCCCACCTCTCGATCCCCCACCGATGCGCCCAGCAACCCCTCAACAAGACACAGACAAAACTCAGTGCTGCAAATTTAATTACGTCACAGAGGACAAGGAACGAGAAACACATCGAAGCCCATCTCAGCAAACAGGGTGTGGAGGAGAGGGTGGCTGGCAGGGGGCTGGGGCAAGCATGTGGAACGGTGGGTGGTGCGTTCCTTAGTTGGTTGGGCGACGACTGGTGGACAAGGAAAGTGCCACATTTTTGAACATTAACGAAATGCTTTTAATTGTGCACTTAACGCTCGTAAAATGTGATTTAATAGTTTTTTTTTTTTTGTTTTTGTTTGGATTTGGGTGGGGCAAATGGTGCAGGCAGCAAGAGAAGCTGAGGTGGGATTTGGTTTGCTGGCCCAGTTGTTTGGCGTTTGGGGGATACGGAAGTGGATCGCTCTATAAGTTTCCCATTTTCCCATTTAACCGTAAGCAGTCAGCAAAGCTGACACTGACAGCCCAATTCGAACCGAACGAACGCCAAAGAAACCTCCTCCAACCCCTCCAACCCCCGACATCCAATTCCAATTCAAGCCCAACACCTTAGCTTTACTGCTTGAGTTTTCGATTTTCGAATAATGCCATCGTTGACTTTGGGGAATCTGCGGCAAATGTGCAAAAGGGCGAACAACAAAAGCCAATTGTTGGCCATTTCTTGCAAATGCCGCAGGTCAACTTTAGATCGTGACATTACCAAATTACATCCTGGCATTTAAGTAATACAACTAATTTGTGATAAAATTCGACTCGTGTCAAATATGCAGTGGAGCTTGTGGAGTGGAGTCACCGTGGGACTAATTGGATTGCGGCCAAAAATTGAAAATCAATCAGAAAAGTTGCTGCCTGCTTGACATAATCAGAAATAGAGTTGCCATGTTCGTGAATAAATGCATTTAATACAGAGTAATTTTTTGCTTTAAGCTGAAATTCATTTTCCAGCTAATATTTAATATTTCAATACAATTTGTTATATTTTCGGCATCTCGTCATGTACTCATTTTAGACAAACTTGACTTTGGCGTTTTAGAAATGTTTTTTTGATAAAGCAGGCCACGTTTTTAAATGCAACATTGTCAAAAGCATTTCTCGTTCAGATATTTATTTTGAATTAAATATATTTTCTGCTGTTTGGATACAACAGCAGCGATTAGCGATTAGACTCAAATCTTAGCAGAGAGATCAAGTTAAACAAGATATACAAAATCATGGCTGAAGATAATTATAATGTAAGCGAGTTCGCCATGCAGGTGGTGGATGAAATCCTCGAGATGATGGATGACGAGGATGACGACTATGACGGGGATGACGAGGAGATGCCGCTTGACGAGATTAAAGCTTCCGAGTCTTGGGAGGCATACAAGAAACTCATGCTGGTGATAGTTGGACGCAACAACCAGATCCTCGCGGAGTGGATGAACCAACTTAACGAGGAATCCGAAGCACAGCGAAATCAAAACCTCGATCCATGGATGGAGATTGACAGCGATAATACAGAGTACAGCGAATTCGAGGACGACAGCTTCCAAAACATGGATGATGATTAGTAGCAAAAAAAAAAGAAGACTAAGAGAATTTGGAGGCGGACGGAGGAGAGGCAGATGGAGGAGAGAACAAAATAAGTAAGTAGTATAGATATAGTATATATATATATATATAGGATTTATGTACAATATACACATACATATAAAGCGTTCAACTATTTAAACGGCTGTCTAAAGTAGAACATATATACATATCTATTTATGTATTTATGTATATTTGTAGGACTCAGAAAAGAAGAGGCAGAATTAAATGAAAAAAAAAAATAAAAATAAATAATATGAAAAGCAAAAGCCAAACGAAATCAACAAACAACAAAGTTAAGAACTGAAGCAAACTGAGGCCAAAAACTTGCCACAACTACTTAGCGTCAGCGGCAGCCGCTTTAAATGGTCAATGGTTGGGCTGCTGCTGCTGCTGCTGGACTACACTCAGCAAAAATGTTTGTTTGTTGTTCGAATTTACATAAATTAAAGCAGAAATGAAATTTGGATTGTTTGATTTTCTTTGATATTGATTAAACGATTTCCATTTTATTTATTTGAAAATTCTTAGAACAAAATATATGATGTGCTTTACATATTATTTTCTGAGTGTACCCACCACCACAACAGAAAGCCGCATTCTGTTGAAACTCAGCCTCAGTCTCAAATAATGAATGGCGGGCCACAAGCCATGTCTGGCCTTGAAGGGGGTTGCGGCCGAGGGTGGGTCGACCCCTAAATTAAATGGAATGGCCAAAAGCGTAAACTAAAATGGCGCACGCGATTTTGTTTCGGTTTCGGTTTCGGTTTTTGTTTTTGTTTATGCCTGTTTTTTTCTTCTCTTCTCCTCTTTTCTTTTGTTTGAAATATATAAACACAATAAATATAATAAATAATAAAAGCGCTGCCAAATGTTTGGGCTGTAAAAATTGTTAACGACCACTAAAGGAAAACCGCGACAACACGCAGTGGCGAATACAGCAACAACGATGGCCAAAATGCTGTGTGTATGTGTGTGTGTGTGTGTGTGTTGCTTGTTTGTTAACCGGAAGTTTGCGGTTATGCGACAGACTCGTCGCCATATTGCGAATGTTTATGCGGTCGTCTACAAACAATTTCATGTGCAGGCAAATAAAACAGTGATTGGGTTGGGTTAGGAGGTTAAGTAAAGTAAAGAGGGAGGGTGGTCCTCCAACCTTCAACGTTTTGAATCAGTTTAATAGCTGAGACTTTTGCTAGTCAATGGAATTTCGTTTACCCACAACTCATTTACTTAGGCGCCTTTCCCAACTAACAAGTCCAACTATGGATTAACACCAACAAATCTTTGCCTACGCTGAATATTTGGTTATTTTCGTGCAATTGAATAACTTTGCAATCTTTTCAATTGCATTTTCAGTTTTACTATCTCACTGTACGATTAATTGAATTCAAATCGAAATCGCAGCCGCCAATAAAATATGGCTGGACAATTATTGGAAGCAATGGCATTTGGAGCTGCAAGCGAATGAGAATTGAAAAATTATGCTAATTTTTTGGCGGCCGACATACAATTGGGAGGATAGACATCTAAAAGAAGTGGGATAGTCCCAAAGGGTTCGTTTAGTTTGCTCCTGCATTCCAGCACGTTGGCAATTTATTAGCACAACTCCCACCTCTGACACCCTTTCGGTTGCAGACACTATTTAGAAATACAATACATGCAGACGGCGCTTGGAATGCAACCCATGCAGGCCATGCCAAAGGTTGCAAGGAGGCGTAGGGAGTTATGTTGGGTTTGGGGTCGTGAAATCCTGGACCAAAAGCCGTCGCTTCCGTGATTAATGCCCGTCGTGGGCTTTTGTGCCGGCGGGCAAAATTTTCGTGTAATCTACTTTAAAGCTAGGCAGCATTGCATAATTTTTTGGATGCAGTCTGGCGACTTACATAAGGCCATCCATTTTTTTCACCCCTATTTCCCTTATTCTACAGCTCTCCATCCTTACTTGCTGCTTTTTGCATGGCATTTGGAGAGCAGAACAGCTGCCGGTGGATTAGACTGAACCTGGCAACAGGGCAACTCTCTAAGTGGCCCGGCCAAGAGACGCAGATACCCCAGAATAAATGGGGCCAAAATAAATAATAAGTGTTGGGCAAGGATAAGGAGGGGTCTGGGGCAACACTCAGCACTGCCTGAAGCCTGGAGACACGATTCTGGTCTAAAAAAATGTATATTTATCTGAAAGTATATGCCAAGCAGAAAACGTAAAATTATAGTTTATTCAGATATTAAGTGGAGGTAAGTGTGTGGTAAGCTTATGTTTTAGAACATGCTCCTAGTTGGTTTATTTCCAGGCGGAGGAAAGCCTAGCTTAAGACGAGCTAATAACAAACACTGGTGCAAATTAAAGAGGCATGAACGGAAGTCATAACTTTCTGATTTTCAAAATACGTACAGAAAAAACGGAATCTCAGGCACGTCAAGGACTATCCACTCCTGTCCAAATTTTAGGTGCATAATCATTCGCATATTGCATATGTTTGATTTAGATAACTTGGTAAAATTTGTTCATGATATTACTCATTTTTCGACCGATTGTTCCTATGGAAGCTACATACAGCCTACATGGTGCTAGAAGATAAGCGATAGCTTCAAAACTGAGGGTCTAGTTTGCATACCAGCAGACGGACCTGGCTATATCGACTCGGCTATTGATGCTGATCAAAAATAAATATACTTTTTGTGATTAACGAAAAATTTCTCTACAAAAATATGATATTCTTTAAAGTGAAGTATTTGAAATGAAGATTCCGTGCATCGCTTCCTTGCGAGTTGTCACTCCTAAGGTTAAGTAAAATAATCAGTTAAAAAATTGTAATAATAATAATGGTCAGAAAGGTCAATAGAAGAAAAAAAAAGAGGCAGAACGGACTACAACTGGACGAGAAAAACAACAAAAACAACCATGCCTCCAGCGGAACCGAACCCGCAACCGCAACGCTTACGACTATAAAGCCTGATGACGTCACGATTTCCATATTATTTTTGTTGTTAAATATGTGTTTATTAATTTATTATTATTAATTTGTTTTTGGTTTAAGTAGTAGAATTGCAGAAAATAAAGCAGACTATAAAAATGTTTTTTTTTTTTTTTTTATTTGCTTGGAAGTGTTATTATATGAAGAAAATATGAATTTTTAAATTATTGAAAAAAGACACTATGAAAAATAAATACATAGCTACATTTAATGTGTCTCCGTGTGCAAAATGTCGCTATATTGTTTGGTCTGTGTCAAATCACTTTAAATGTAATTATTTATTTTTCGTCGCACTTTCAGTCAATTTTTTGCTTTGTTTTTCTTTTTTTGCTTTTGCTTTTTGTTTTGGTTTTGTGTTTTGCGCTCCCCGTTAACTTGAGTGAGGTAGACAAAAATTTGAGCTGCTTGCGCCGCTGTCCGCCATTTTGGGTTTGTTGTTGCTCTTTTGCTTATGGGATGACCACCAAAAAGAGGATAGCGGAAAGAAGGCAAAGCCAAAGATTAGAGATGGCAAAAATGATATACTTATGTCAATTAGTGTCTATTGCATTTAAAAAATTGCCGCTGCCTGACTTAATTCGTGACTGTGAGTACCGAAAATGGGAAATCGATTAACTGCTCATCTCCAGTGCATGCAGAAATAGTTAGTTGCACAAATGTGTTGTGATCGATGAGCAAACTTGTATCGTTCATTTCGTCGAAGCCGTGGAAGCGTACGGATCCTGCTGCTCGTCATCTCGGGCTTTATTATTTTTTCTTTTTCTTTTATTTCATATTATATTGTAATAACAGTTGCGGAATATATATATATATATATATATATATATATATATATATATATATGTGTGTGCACAAATAGTAAGATAATATTTACACATTCGCGTGTCGTCTGTTCTTATTTTAAATGACGATGGCAGCTACTCAATATTCGGTATATTTGATGCCTGCAGGCCGGCTCCAGCTCGATACATGTGCACACACAACACTCACACGCACACACATGCACACACACACACATGCACACACACACTTACATGTGTATAATATTTTTCTTTGGACTTTGTAGGAGCAATAGACGCTGGCATATAAAATAAATCACGTCCAATCATATTTTTGCCATTCGCTGTGGTTTCATTCGAATGGCCTACGGCAAAATCATTTCATTTTTTCAGCATCAATACGCTTATTGGTATACCATGTGAGTGGATAACCGTAACCTAACAATTTGCTGCACGTGCAACGCGCCCCGTGTTTTTCGCCATGTTTGCCGATAACTGCAATTGCAGTATATCGTTGTCATATCCACTTTTGTGCGACAAGCTCGACTTTAACTCAAAGATTCGAACTCCTGGCATCGGCTGCGGCACTTGGGGTGATAAATTCACAGAATTGTACTCGTCCATCCCACTCCAATCATTGCATTTTTCCCATTTCTTGCAAATGCCGCAGGTCAACTTTTGATCGTGAAATTACCAAATTACTTCCTGGCATTTAAGTAATACAACTAATTTGTGATCAAATTCCGCTGGTGCCAAAATATGCAGTGCAGAAAATTAGAGTTTGGAGTCACAGTGGGACTAATTCGATTGCGGCCAAAAATTGAAAATCAATCAGAAAAGTTGCTGCCGGCAAAAAATAGAGCTGCCCATTTACAGTACGTCATATTTGTGAATAAATGCATTTAATACAGAGTAATTTTTTGCTTTAAGCTGAAATTAATGTTCCAGATAATATTTAATATTTCAATACAATTTGTTGTATTTTCGGCATCACGTTATGTAATCATTTCGGATTAATAGGAAAACTTGACTTTAGCATCTTAGAAATGTTTATTTGATAAAGCAGGCCAAGTTTGTAGATGTAACACTGTCAAAGGCAGATCGAGAAATTGATTGATAATTACAAAAGCGGTTAGGCGAAATACAGTTAAATTGAAGGGTGGCAAAATTGGCCAATTGTTGTATGCCCGCGGGCGTGTTCCTTTAATTGAAAGGAAGCTGCCGGATATTAATCTGTGGATGCCAGTGCTTCAGAATTGATTGAAAGTTGAAATTGAATTTGCCAACGCGAGTTGAACGCCAATTTGACCAAGATTTATTAATTGCACGAGCAAGTTAAAATCGCGATTAAAATTATAACGTGCATTTTACATAAAATATATATTAATTATATGTTTTTTATTTTTATTTTTTCAGTACAACAACATCGATTAGCGATTAGCGATTAGACTCAAATCCATTACGCAAAAATAAATTCATACAATCTATACGAAAACATCGTTCATATGGAGAAGGAGGATTCTGATGTTGATGTGAACGGGCCTGGTGTCCCAGGTGTAGAGTACAGAGAGGTCGTGGATGCGGACAACGTTCTTTCGCCGTCTAGCATCAATGACGGCAGCGTCCAGATGGCGGAGACTAACAACGACAGCAGCGGGCTGGAGGTGCAGTTGAATGCAGAGCCAACTGAGATCAGCGACGACAGCGACAGCACTATATCGCAAGGCTTTTTCCTTCCATTGTACCCATTGCCCGATTTTTCTGGATCTGACGACAATGGCGACCCTCCCGAAGAACCGCCCTATCCTATCTTCGTGAATTTTGTCGATCAATTTGATGGACTTTCCAATGGTGAGCTTTCTC
Organism: Drosophila mimica; assembly: GCA_037043585.1. Classification (NCBI taxonomy): domain Eukaryota; kingdom Metazoa; phylum Arthropoda; class Insecta; order Diptera; family Drosophilidae; genus Drosophila; species Drosophila mimica. Next base: position 3,465,480 of record JBAMBE010000748.1, on the reverse strand, counting down.
CATATGAAGACGACCTCATGTCATTGGATGATGTGTCTTTAACTGATTTTACGACTCTAACACGTGAAGAACGTAATGAAAATCCCAGGCTGATTTCACCCGATTACTTCAATGGCGATTCAGGAGGAGAATCTGATTCCTTTTCCGATTCGGAAAACGAATCGAACAATGGACATAATTCACCTAATGCCATGGCTGATTGGCCGCTCTTGCGATTAAATCGCTACTTCAGGAGTGACTGTGACCACTTTGAGTCCGTGAATTCGTATGATGATGATTGGACATACTACGAATCGCAGTTGGTTCCACTGCAAATGCTTTTACAGCAATCGGCAGACCAAATCGTAATGCTTACAGAAAAGCTGTTGTAATATTAAGTGACTTATCTTTGAAAAAGAAAAACAACTAACAAATTGGTTAAACCATATTAACTAACAGCGGCACACAAACTATAAGGAATTTCGTTTTTTTTTTTTTTTGCTTATCCTTAAAATAATAATTTATAATAATAAAATAATAACAATAACAATACACATAATAATGAACGTGATAATAGAAGCAATAAAAAACGAAAGAAGAAAAACAATTTGGTTGGGTTTTTAAACAAAAGTGTTCGTTTTATGATATATGGATTGTTGTGCATTGTTTTTCAGTTTTAATTAAAACAATTTATGCCGATAAATTGAATTCAATTATTTTATTCTGGTCCAGCTCTAGAGCAGGTGGCAGGATTCTACGAGACGACTACGCAATCAAGCAGCAACTGCACCAAAACTGCTTAACAAATGGATTTTGTTTTGCTTTTATACTTTGAAAGAAGAGCTAAAAGAGTATATTGGATTTGTGCACTAATTGAATGAAGACAATTTTTTTCATGCTACGTCCATTAGGGGGCTAGGAAATCGATAAAACTACCCACCGACTAAAAGGGCCTGCAACTAAAATTCTTGAATGTCGTCGAATTTGGTAGGTAGATTTTTCTGAAAGTGTAAATCAATAAGCCCGCATATCTTCCACAATTCTTAGAATATAATCACCAAACTTGTAGAGTAAATAGCTGGTAATCTCTTTCAAAGATTGTATGGACAAAATCCTATATCTACCGAAATTCGAAATACAAACTTGGACGATATTTCTTGGCTACACCCACCCTATTTTATGCCAGTCAGTATTATTTATTATATCAAAGTATTTCGCAGTCGGTGATGCCCGACTGCAACGTTCTCTCTTGTTTGTTGTATTTCTTTGCCGCTTGTTGCTCGCTTCGCGTTTTTCGCCTTAGTGTCGCCAGAGAGAGGAAAGCTGGCCAACTAAGGATGCCAGAAAGGAAAAAAGTCGAAAGGGCAGCTGCTGCGGTCGCATTGTTAAGCCCTTTGTTTTTTTGTCCAAGAAAAAAAAAAAATGAAATTGCAAAGTCTGAGAAATTATTATACAAAATAATGGCAAGGATTGCATGAATCAAATATTTTTAAACTGTTACAGTAAAACTATGAAACACATTTAGCTCCTCTGAATCTTGTTAGCTAATCATTTTGAATTTCAATTTGTCACAAATCTTGCATTATTATTAGCTTATTTTAACCGTGCCTCAAATCTATAGATTTTTTTTTATTCTGCGAAGAAACGAAGGCAATTTAGCTGCGCTCTCTGTGGCATTGATGATGAAACTTGAAATATATTCGTATCTTTGCTGCAGACATATGTATGTACATACATTCAACATTCAACTTTAGGTAAAAAATCCGGGTTTTATGGCACCCAGGTGTCCATAATGTAACTGTTCGAAATAACCTTTTACCATAAATAGAGGTAGTTTCTTACATAACCCTACCTAGCATGTGGAAAACCCACAGTTTATTAGGGTCTTATATTCATTTTGGTGGTTAATAAATATACCTGCCGTGGGTCTTTTACAATTTTTGCTAGACACTGTTCGAAATGAGCTTTTAGTCACTGTATGTATGTTGAGGTCGATCATATCGAACCACTATATCATATAGGAACAATCGGTCGAAAGATGAGTTTTAAGTTGTTGGATCGAGTTAGGCATAGGCACACATATCACGCTATCTGACACAATATGTGGAATATACTTATATACTTATATATAAATATATAAAATATATATAATTACAATATTTTAAATTTATTTGTGGTTATTGGGCAATTGGATAGAAATTTGTGCTGTTAGAGTTAGCTCGACTCTGAACATACATATATTTAATTTTTAAATCGTTCAGAAAGGCTAGACTTTGATACGTTCCATGTCCAAAATGTTGTTTAACTTGCAGCCCTGATTTTGACTATTTCGAAGATCCGTTTTAATTTCCTTAGTTAACTGAGGCTGTTTTACATTTTCCGTATCGGCTGAAACGTTTAATTTTTTTTCCTAACTTTGGGGTACGTTCTCCAGCTTGCCGCAACGTTACTTTTTACATCATTAATTCCCACTAGATGCATTAAATCCAGACAAACACAATTCTTGGCTGTTGGGCAACGCTTAAGGTCCAGGGCACCACCAAAACTCAGTTGGAGGGTTCCGGTTCCGGTTCAGATTCAGTTTCGGGGTTTATGGATGAGGAGATTTGTTTGGTCTGTTTGGCCTTTGGTCTCTCTGGGTCGCAGTTCACTCCGTGCATGTGAAGCACACGTTTCATGTGTGTTAACGAGTTGGTAAAATTATTATTACATTATTATTTTGTCTGCAAGTAACTCAACAAGAACAACAAAAACAACAACAGTGGCAGCAATACCACAAGGTGCTACGAGTGAGTATGTGTCTTTCTCTGTGTGTGTGTGGGAGTATGTGTATGTGTGCGACTGTGTGAGGCTTACAATAACAATAAATTTTAATTTTTCACACTCGCACACAGGCAAAAGGCTGAAGTCTTACACTCAGAAAACAATATGACTAAGAATTTAGAACTTCACTCTAATCTTATTTTTTTTTTTACATTTACCTAAAAAATATTTTTAATGATTAATTATTTTAATTTATATTTTATTTTTAAGTTTTGATTTTATTTGTTTAAAATAATAATTTATTTTAAAATAATAATAAATTAATTTGTATACCTTTATGTATTTAATATTTTATTCGTTTATTTCTTTAGTTTTAAAAAATGTATAATTTTTGGTGTTTGTTTTCAGAGTGTAATTTATTTTTCAGTGTGTAGGAATATTCCAGAAAACGGGGTGGCAACTCTTAAGCAGATTGCGCTCAGCAATTTATACGCAAAACGCGCGTTGGCTAAATAAATTTACAACTAACACACATACACATACACATACACACACACACACACACATGCAATCAGTTGCATGGTCGACAGCCCCCCACCCCTATCCCTTGCCGCATCGTTCGCACAACTTAAACGAGCTTTTGGGTTTTGTTTTCCTCATGGTTTACTTAACAACTCGAGCGTTACCCACCAACACCGACACATTTGACGTGACCACCCCCCCCCCCCCCCACCCCCTACTTTTGGATGCATTAGTAATCCGCGTCCATTCGTTCAGCGTCCTCTCTCTTTCATCCTTTTCCAAACACATATGACTTTATCTATGTGCCTCTCTGTCTCTGTCTCTGTGTCTGTCTCTGTCTCTGTCTCGTGTATGCGTGAATTACGAAAATTTTCTTACAATTAAAATTTGTTGCTTTCTGGGTATCATAATTTTATAAGTTTGCAACTGGTGGCAGTAGCAAAGAATTGCTAGCAGAGCAGTGCGGAGAGGGGGGCTAAGAGGAAAGGGAAAGGGTGGATTAGTCGCGCTAGACGATGTTAAATTTAACAAATTACAAAAGCTTTGTGCATATGTTTTAGCCATATCCGCAGCTATCAGTTAAATGGAAAATAAGAAGTTTTCACTTAAAGCTTTAAGTGCGAACAACATGTTTTGTGTGGCGGAAAAATGTAGAATAAACCTGTATTGTGGAAAAGCGCAGCTGTAAGTCAAATAAAAACTACTTGGTTGCCAAATGCCAGAGACTGCAGTAAACCGAGATTTGTGGCTGCTGATTTTGCGGGTTATGCTGCCAGCTGCACTTTATAAATATCTAATTATGCACATGCGATAATGGCCGGGCCGAAGCACAGACACACACACACACACACACACATATATATATATCATATTTAAGCCAGTGCTGAGGGCCAGGCTGGTTTAGGCTGTGCTTAGCTTAAGAGCTCTTTAGGATGCACCTGTTTAACTACGGATATGATATATAATAGCTACACTGCACAAAATCAAACAGTCTATGCCTCAATATTATATTTTGACGTCCAATGCAAAGTGTGATGGATTTTCGTAAGATTTGTATGTCTTGAGCTGTTTTAGTTAATTGCTCTGCTTTGAGCTAGCTAACAAACTAAAATTTAATTAATAGTGTTACTAAGATAAATTTTGAGATACGCTTGTGTGAAGTTCTTTAAGCTATTTGGTTTATTATATGAGCTACTCATATTTGTTGTTCAGTGTACATAGAGAAATTTTTCCTCCTTTGTTATCTTGTTGATGCCACAAATGTGTCTAAAATTATGCTAAGCACTGTGGTCTGAGGCGACCAAAATGGTGGCACAGACAATGCCAGCAACATTGATGACATTGGCTCATTTATAAATCGACGATACTAAATTATAAATGGGAATTACTATTACAGCTAAGGCAGCTTTGTATGCAAAGCTTGCAAGCCTGTGTGTTCCTAGGTGTGTGTGTGTGTGCGTGTGTGTGTGGGTGTGTGGGTGTGGGTGTGTCTTTACACCAGCGCTCTTGTTAAATTGAGCCTCCGCTTGAATAGCAAACGTATTGCTTAAAGTTTGAAAGGAACAGCAACTTGCAGCTGGCAGTGCAACTTGGTTGCATTAACAGACCTTTATATACATCAATATATATACATATATATATTATATATAAAATTAAGAAATTTACGTTTTAACTTTTCTTTTTTTTTGCACAATTCAAATTTGAACTGTTATATATATGAAATGGTATTCACCCCCTAACGAAAAACTATCTCAGCTCAAACAACCTCAGCCCAGGATATATTTATGAGATCGGTCCAATTCCTTTTTCCTCTCTCCCCCCTTCCCATTAATTTTGTTCGAACTATCGAACTATATTTTTAGTGCTAACAGTCACTTATTAATAAATTTCGTCGAAAATCAGTGAAAAAATAAGGAAATAATTTGTAAGAAAAGGTTGCCAGCTGAATTCGTGTCATGTTGGAATAAATAGAATATCATTAGAATGTTACCCATTGGGCAGATACATATGTGCACAGGATATTTAAGCCAAATCCCAGCTAATGCCGCTGCGAATGACTGCAGCTACTCACTATACTCTCAAGCACACACACACACATACACACACACACACACACACACACACATGGCAGTCTTGACTGCACTGAGAGTTACTTGGCCATGCTGCCTGCTAACGGATTTACTCGTCTATTTTGGGCCAGATTACTTGTAGCCAAAGTCGATGCCGTTTGGCTAGCAATGTGCTAGAAACCATATGAGATAAATGCGAACTTTTCGGTTTTTACTTCTGCCACTGCTTGTGCTGTTGCTTCAACATCGTTCTCTGTTTTGGCCCTGGTGAATTGTGGCAACTGGTAATTGGTAGCTCTGCGCATGCAGCCCAGCAGCAACAACAACAACGAAAAATATTGTGGAGCAGATTGCGTATATGCCACAGAGGCTTTGGCTTAGGCCAACTCCAACAAACATTGCGAAAATGAGAAGCTTCCCGCTGATGAGCAACAGCAACCAAATATTTTTGCCAGCGCAGTAAAAGTATTTCAGCAATTTTCTTCTACTCTAGTCTATGTATGTATTTATAAACTTGTGTTATGGCAACGAAAATTTACTTGCGCTCTTCTCAAACTTGGCTAAAAATCTTTGGCATACTTTAGGTCCTGCAGCTCGCAGCGTTTAAAACACAGTGTGTGTGTAACAGAGAGAGAGAGAGAGAGAGAGAGAGAGGGATAGTGAGAGGATGTTAAACAGTTGAAGAATGCGTGAGGCTGTGGTAGGTGAATATTGTGAAATTAGCAACAATGCCTTTAGGTCATTTGACAACACTACCAAGTGCCGTTTGACACATTGCCACAGGTATTAGTACTTAAGCCAAAATTTCTCTGAACTCGACTTACAGCCTGACAAATAGTTTACGCTCATCGTCATCCTTCGCTTAAATCAAATTTCAACTCCTTAAAGACCTTTCTGACTTTAACATAATATAAATAATCAACTTTTTATTCTAAATTAAAAAAAAAAAAAAACTAAATAACTAATGTTTATTCACATTTTTATGCCAGCAGCGCAATTTTAATGAGCTCAACAACAAATTGAAAACTATTCATCCATTCATAAAAGTAAAAAATAAATGATGTTATTTATTGAACTGCAGCTATTCCAATTCCAGAGTTGGCAAGGGCTTTTGCGCTTAATACCCCATTAGATTTAATTAGATGCAGCCAATGTCCAAAGTCAAATATTTATTGCTGCAATGGTTTTAAATACCCTGTTATTTAAGAAAGGTGTGTTCAACCTGAGCACTATAATGTTAAAAGGAAAATTTTATTTATTTATTTAAACAAAATTACCAAAATTACAAAAATAGAAAAATTTGAATTAAATTACATATAAAATAAAATTAATATTATAAAGAAATTAAAAAATAGTAAAATATTTATAGGATTTATAAGATTTATAAGATTTTTATGATTTTCAAGATTTCTGGTGGTAAAAACAAAATGGTCCAACATTGCGTGATGATTAAGATTTGATCAAGTATAAATAGATTGAGAAGAAATACGATCTCTTAAAATGGGCATATAATATTTTATTTTCTATAATTATTATATATTATTTAATTTATATTTTGCTGCAAATTATGTAACAAATTTGTCCAGTATATTAACCAAAAGAGTCATTAATAGATACAGGGTATGCACAAGTCGACTATTGTACGGATTATTGATTTTATATAAAGACTTCATAATTTAGCAACCAAATCGCAGCCCATAACAATGTTTGCTCATTGAATGTTAGAAATCGTGCAAATCCTCATATAATTTATAAGCTCGCTAAAGTGCATTCAATTTCAATTTAATTAAATGCCGACAGACATGTTGATATAAAAAACCATTCAAGCCGTATATATATATATATATATATATATATATATATGTATATATATATATATATATGTATATGTGTGCATATATTTTATAAGGACAACTGAAAATCAAATGCGGCCCAAGCGAAAACCGGATACTGGCAACAAAATGCAAATGGGAGCCAGGCGGAAACCACGAAAGCCGCACGCCGGAAAACTAAACATAGTGGCTGTGTATCTAGGTAAGGGAAATGAGAGTTTAAAGGGTTGCTGGCTTAGGCCAGCTTGTTTTTGGCCACCTGGCAACTCGTTTGCGCTTAACCAGGCCCAAATGCTATGCCCAATATCAATATTGACATTAATTTGCGAGGCCCATAAGCATTGTAGAGCCCCCTTCCCTTTTCCACTCCCTCGCATTTCTAGCGTATTTAACTAAATGGTGGCGTGGATGAGGGGGAAGGGGGAGGGAGTTGGGGTTTGCGGGAGTGGGTTGTGGGCAGTGGGAACCAGTCGTGTGAATGGTTGCACAGTTTACTAGTGAAAGTGGATGCGGCACGTCCAACTCGTTGCTGGCTGGCAAATGATATCGTATATCATATGCCAGCCACTACCAAATCGCTGCCCTGCACCTCTCCCACTCCTGCCACCATCTTCCTTGATTAAAACAACAAGAAGAAAGCAAAAGCAAAGAGCGCAACAAAACAAAAAAAAAAAAAACCAACAAAAAAATAGACCGCGATGCGGCAGAAAATGAAAAATGCCGCTGGGCCGCTAGGGTTTTTGGGAGTTCCAGGTTCCAGGGCTCTTACTTTGGGATATCGGAATAGGAGCCGTGGCGTTGCCTAAGTTGCCACATTTACTAGTTTCATCTAAAACTGCACGAAATTAAGCCAAACTCTTTTATACTCTGCAAATAAAAAATCTTCTATTGGTAGTATACATAGCTTGGCAGCCTTTAATTAATTCGGAAAGGAAACTATCTCTGTTTTCATTCAAATATATCCTTAATAAATGTTTATAAAAATATGTCTTTTATTATTATAACAACTTGATAACTTAGATCAAGTTGTTATAGCAGCTAAGGCTTATTTACATCTTTTCAGGAAATATTTGGATACTTAATCAACAAAAACATGGATTAAATCGAGTTTCTGTCGACTGAATGTTGGTACAACTAATGTACACCATGAAAAGTATGGGCCGGAATGTACCTGTTTTTTATTATTATTTTTTTTTTATCACAGCCACACAATGAAGTAGAAGAAGCATTTGGGCGTGCCACATGGGTGGGTGTGGGGTGTGGGGAGTGGGTTTTGGATGGTCACCGTGGCGGTTATTATCATGTTAAAACTGCAAAATGCAATAAGTTAACTGGCAAATCGGGCTCTGTCCAGCGGGTTTTGGCTGCCAGGCATTCAGGCAGCAGCCCCGCAATGCCAAGATTTATTTAATGTATATTTTGGTGTTCCTTTTTTTTTTTTTTTTTTTTTGTATTCTTCACCTTTTTAGTAAATGTTAGGCAATATTTTTGTTGAGGCTGCTGTTGTTTGCTGTGCTCATTGACTGTGCCTGAAATATTTCAACTGCTTTTTTGTTTTTTTTTTTGTTTTTTTGTTGAACTTTAAAGGCAATTTAGGTTCTGGAGCAAAAGGCTAGTAAATTTTGGTGGGTTGATGGGAGGAGGAGCGTTGAAGATTTGCCGCAGACAATGTGTCATCAGCGACTGTTGCAACCACTTTTGGCCAGCAACAAAAGTCATTATCATTAACATTATTAGAGTGTTGCGCGCAGGATGGCAACTCTGGCAAAAAGAAAGCTGCCACCGTTGGCAGATTTCTCAATTTTGTTTGCACGGTTTGTTTACTGTCGTTAGGTTATATTCATAATACTTAAGTTTTTTGACGGTTCGCCCCATTTAAGCTTCATGAGGGGTAATTTGGAATGTCATTTGCATGCCCCGGCCGCCAGCAATAAATATGTTTGTACAACACACACACACACACACAACCACCCACAACCCCATGCCATGACTCATCAAATGGGCATTGCCACAAGTACCACCAAAAAAAAAAAAAAAAAAAAACATTCGTGTTGCATTTTTAATGACCATTTAATGATTGTTGCAGTGATCGTTTCAATTGAAAACTGAAAAATAGCTAAAGAAAAGAAAAATTGTCTATGAAAAGCCCGTTAGGTGAAGACCTATAAATATATATATATAGTTTTAAGTGAAAGACACCGTTACTCAATATGAAATATGTTGGAAAATTGCTTATGCAATTATTGAGCAAAAGTGTGTGCGTCCTGGTGGCGCCAGCTGGTGGGGCATGGCGATTGAGCATGCACGTGATAACAATAATGGACAGGACTGTCATCCACAAGGATGCGTGCTGACACGAGAGCAACCTGCAATGCTCCATGTTGAGAGGGCTAGTTCTAAGGGAGATACTGGAAGAATGGAGTTTAATTACTTTTCAAAGTGGCAACAAAATACTTCAAACAAGTGCATGTAAATTTAATTAGAGAGAGAGAGAGAAAAAAAGAGAGAAAGTAGAAGATAGAGGGAGAGCGATGCTTTGAATGCTTGGTAAATCCGTAGAAAATATGACACGAACGTTGGCTTATTTTTCACAAATTTTTTTATTTCATTTTTCTCGAATTTTATATATTTTTTTATTTGCTTTTTTTTTTTGTTATTTTCCGCTTGCTGTTCACTTTTTACATTTTTGTTACTTTTTTACTTTTTTTTAAGCTCATTCTGTGTGTCATTTGCTTTTTGCTATGCTTTAAGCTGATCCTTTGCATTTTTCAAGCATCAATTAAATAGCAAAAAAATGTTTCAAAACAGCTCTCAAAGCGACTTACAGTCAGGACAAAACAGGATGCAGAAGTGCGGATTGCGTGAGAAGCGCATTTTATTGAAAAAGACGGTTTTGGGTGGGTTGTGCACCACTGCTGATAACCACCACGCTCTAATTACGGCGTGGTCAAGCCAACAAAAGAATTGCGAAAGGACATTTTAAATTGGTTCACTTTGTGATCAACGAAACCCAAAGCGCTCACAAGTGGCTCAGTTCGGTTGCACCACTTGCGGCACAAAGTGGTTCCAAGCAACGATTGTTAGTTGAAGTAGTTTTCACAACAGCAATTGAATAAATTCGAATGAAATTTAATATGTATTTATATATATATATATGTATATACATATAAATACTATTTTGTATGTTTGCATAGTGTACATTATGTACATTGAAAATGAATATCGGTAAATAGAGCATTTCTGTTGTAGGTTTTGCTGCAAGTGTGTTTTCTAGTCAAATAATAATAATAATAACACTACTAATTTGTTGTTTTTGTGATTTTTAAATGCATTATGAATACAATTATAATCTGGGTTCACTTTACATTTAACAAGGGAGCATAATTAATTCGGTAAGCACATTTAAAAATCATTGCCAAAAGTTGGCTAAATAGCGGTCGACTTAAATGTTCACATATGTTAAATAATAGAAATCAAATTTTATATAAATTCCAAATTACTGTTTTTGCAAATTAATTATGCGCCCAACATGAGTGGAATGCAAATTAAGTTGATTAGTTGCCGCAACGGATTGTTGCTGCAGCAGCCAAATGGAATTAGTTTTGATACCCTGTTTGCCAAATCGAATGGAGCATATGCACTGTATATTGCGAATTGTGTTTCACTTTTAAGGAGGGCATCGATTTGTCATCATTTTGGTAACAGAGTATTGCTCAGTTGGTTTTCACATTTTTCGTTCTTTTTGCAGGGGCTTAAATTAATGCAATTACTGAAAAATGCTTTTAATGCAGGCTATTTGATTTTTTTTTTTTTATTATAGTAGGCTATAATGGAGAGAGTGCTGCAGAGAAGGAAAGAAATGGGAGAGAGGGAGGAAGATAGTGGTAGTGAGACGGAGGTTAAATAAGGGCAGTCTGTTGGATAAGTAGGAAAGTAATATTTGATATTTCTACTCAATACTGCCACGAAGACTGTTTACGCTTACAGATTGGGGGCACTTTGGCGACATCTAAATTTCACTATAAATTGAACAACAAAAACCAACTGATTGCTTCGGCGAGTTACATTATAGACACCTAGGTGCCATAAATCCCGGATTTTTTACCTAAAGTTGAATATTTTTGGTATAAATAGACCAATCCTCCGTAGTCTGCTTAGTTTTTTCCTGCATATCGGGTTCAACATGCCAACAAGGACTATGGGCAAATGGACTACCGTAGATCAACGGAAACTCATCCTGGAACACTTCTTGCATTTTTGCTAGACACTGGTCGAAATGATCTTGTCGTCACTGTATATATATAACGCACATTTAGTGAGTTTGGTACGGATATCTTGGCAAACAAGCAAGTTGTTCATTAAGTTGTTCAGCTTTCGACTGATTGTTTCGCAGAGTGGTACTCCGATCGTAATGCTCTATTGTCCAAAGTTTTTCAAGCATCACAAAAAACCATTCAAAAATGAATTCATCTTTCAACAGTTATTTGCAATGCATAATATAGTTATCCGATCCGATAATAGATCCGCTACATGAATGCCTGATATGACAATATATATCAATAGACATTGGTTGATAATACAATATACAGGATACAGTGGCATATATTTATATATATTTCTATATATATATATATACATATATATATATGTATATACATATATATACTAATAGCTGATAATTTATTTTGCACATGAAATAAGGATATTTCTACTCTACTTTTCCCTATAGAATTATAACAGGCTTAATTGCACTGCTGATCAACACAACTTTCTCTACCTACTTTCAATCTGTTTCTCATCTCTCTCTCTCTCTCTCTCTCTCTCCATCGCTGTTTTATTGACTTTCTCCGCATTCTTTTATTTTTTGGCAATAGAATGCAGATTGCTGCGCTGACGTCGTGTCCTTTGATACGACTTGCAATGACACAATTTCAGGACGCAACGCCTGCTCCGGATGTTATGCAGAAAGAGTGGGGATGGATGGTGGGGGTACCCATGGGCTTGAGGTGGGCTTGTGGCAGAGAAGGAAGGGGCCGGGCTGTGGGGGTTGGTTAGTTACTTCTGCCAGCGGGAGCACAACTTTGTTCACTGTTCTCAACTCATTTGTAATCATTTGGGCGTTAAATTTTTTGGCGCATTCATTGCGCTCTTGCTGTTAGACTAAAGGATGCCATCCCGCACCGAGTTCCCCGCCACCACAGCTTCAACTCCAATATATATATAGATACATACACAGAGGCCCCCCTTATTGGTCCTTCTAAGCTCCAGCGACTGCTGTCGCTGTTGTTTTTTACAGCCTTCATAAATCTTAATTTTAGCGTATGCAGCAAGCAACGAAACAGAAATGGTCGACAAAGCTGGCCAAAACGGGGAATGTGCGGGCAGCAATGGGGGCGGATGGAGATATACGTTGGGGAAGTGAGAGATGGTGGGGGGGGGGGGGGAGACAGAGTTTATATGGCGGCTGGCAACGTGACTCGTTTTGAAGTTTTGAGCTGCACTTTTGACGTTACCAGCTGCCTGACAGCCGGCGGGTCTTGATGACGACGACGACGACGATGACGATGACGATGACGATGACGCGTCGGATGGATGAGCTAACTGAAATTTGTCGCAAGACAACAGCAGTAACAACTGGAACAAAAACAACAGTAGGCAACTGTGGAGACTGACTGCCAAAATGTTACAAGTTTTCGTCGCGTTAAATTTAATGGTCGTCTCGCATTTGTTTTTAAGCGCGTTGTTTTTGTTTTTGATTTTTTTTTTTTTTTTTTGTCAACAAACACGCTGTTGAGTGTAACGCTCCAAAAAAGCAACACCCAACACTCCTGCCACGCCCCTTGTACCCCTAAGGGAAAGTTACAGTGCCAGTTACAGTGCCATATTACAACAAATTGTGAGAACAATTTTTGGTCAGAGAGTCGCAAGAAAATGTTTTGTGCTTGGATAAGTGGGTAGCAGGGAAAGTAGGAAGATGGAGTTAGGGGGAGGGTAGGGGAGGGGAGTGTTGTGCTGTTCTGGGTTTGGGTTTGGGTTTGGGTTTGGGTTTGGGCCCGAGGGTCGACTGTTGGCGCATGGAAACGCATTTTGAAAGCTTTTAGCTGTTAATGTGGCATAAATTTGTCTTTTGTTGCTGCCGCTTCTCTCTCTGTCTCTCTCTGCCCCTCTGCGCCTTTTGTGGTCGGAAATTGAAATAAAAAGTATTCCAAGAAACAGTAAAGTGGCCAAAACCAAAATGCAAACTTGAAACGGCCTCCGGGCTCAAGTCAACAGCAAAGGGCATCTGCAAAAGGGGAGTTGTGGCATGCAACAGCAGTGCGAATTTTTGTATATGCAACAAATATGTGAATGTGTGTGTGTAAGTGTATGTAAATATAAAATTTCATGATTCACTCTCAACGGATTTAAAAAGTAGGTCTGGCAAATGTCTACGGATTCGAGAGCTAAAACAGAAACTGGTAGTGAAACTGAATTAGAAAATGGCCAAAACGGTAATTTGTGGGAATGGATTTCGTGGTGTTTCGTAGAGTTGAACTGGAATCGCAAATGCAACTACAATTTAAATTTGTATAGATGCACCTCATTTTTTTACTACGAATTTGTATACTTTATTACTAGAAAGTTAACAACTTTTTATATTAATAACGTTATAACTATGACTTCTACTATCTGAGCTTAAAGTTTGATTTGCCATTTATTAATAATATATTTAAAATATTTTTCATATTTGTTCCTTTGCTACTTTTATGCAACACTATTTTATTTACAATGCCACTACTATTACCGATACTGAGGTATTTTTTAACTTATACAAATATTACTATTAATTTTTATTTTAATACTTTCTTAATTTAAAATTATATTTATGCCACTGATTTCTATAAAAATATATGCGACTACTTCTATCAATATGCATTTGGGCACTTTTTTTTAACTTACACTACTACTATTTAACTATCGATAAGGGCTGGAACTGGAAATAGAAACTGGAACTAGAACTGGGAACTGGAACTAAAATTGGGAACACGTTCCGTTTCAGCAGCAATAACCAATAACTCGAGGTGGAGGTGAAGCTGAAGCTGGCTGCTACAAAAATTGAGATTGATGATTTGACAACGAAATTTATTGACACGACAAAAAGCACAACGAAACAGGGAATGAAATATATACATATACAAATATATACCTATATATATATATATATATATATATATATATACATGTATGTATGTAATGTAATGTGCCTGAGAGCCAACCAAATGGCGACGACGTCTCTGTCAGAAGAGATTTACGTGCGACGCAATTGAACCATCAAATTAGCTAATTTGTGTGAAACGAATTTAGAATTGTTTGCCGCGAAAAACGTTGAATAATGAATAATGAATAATGAATAATGAGTATCCCGAATTTGCACCAAACACTCCACATCCGGACTACAGCTTACGCTAAATGAGATGACAGAACGAAAATGGCCGAAATCAACAGTTAAGTGAGCGATTTAAGCAAAAATGTGTTTGGTTTTGGTTTGCCTTTGACCTTAAATTGCTCGGGATTTTTATTTTTATTTTCAGATACGTAAAACATGCTTTTATAGTGGTTGTTGGCAGATTCGTTTATTGTCCACTATTCAACATGGTTAGCGATTCTAGTTAGCCAAAGAACATTTCTTTGTAGAAGTCTATTCAAACAGGTAAGAATGTTTGATTAGGAGGTACCTTTAGAGGAAGCACTAATTTAATATTCTGATTTGGCAAAATGATGCAAGTGGATAATTTGGAACCGTTTTAAAAATTATGCCTTTGAAGAATAGAATTTTTGCATAAATTTGAAACAAAAATCGTGTTTCTAGATTTAAATGTTCCATTGATTTGAGTCTTGTATTTTGCTTACATCTAATTTAAAATATGGGCAACAGATAATTACAGGCTCTCAGAAGCGTTAACGATAACGTTAACGATAACGATAACGATTACATTGGCATTAATGTTAATGACCATCCACATACACATCGAAGAACGCGGAACGCAAACACAAGCGGCATTCATCAATTAACACTCTGAAACTTTTTAAGTACAAGTCGATTATATTGTCAACAGTTGTGGCTGTGGCATACCACCCTTCCCCAACCCAACATGCCAACATGGCATGCATTCCAAGCAATCAGCATTTTTGCGAATACATTGAATATGAATTTATGGGCCTGCAATTTCTCGCTCATTAATTTCATTTTAAATGCCACGCAATCAAGTTGCGAATGCCGAATGAATCGAGTATGTGTGCACACATTACTTATGAATATATAATATATGTATAAATATATATATTTTGTTCATAGATAAATTTGGGAAACTTCCACATTGTTGTAAGGAACGCTTTAAAAAGCAATTTGTGCTTCATTAAGTTGTAGATACAGCGTATGTATTAGTCAAGTCAGTGCATTTGTTGCAGTTGATAGTTGTTTAAATTAAATCAATATTTGTGTTTTGGTATATAAATATTGTGCTCGTTTAACTGATGAAATAAATACCCTAATGTTGCATATATGTTAAGTAGCAATCCCTTTAAATTGTCCAAATTAAATATGCGAAAAATAGGAGATTAAATGAGGACATACCAAAAGTAGAGCTAAGAGACCAATTAATATGTATATGATTTCAAGCTCGATATTTGCACAGAGTATCTGTTATTCCAGTCTACCCAGGAAAAGATGCATTCTGGCAATTTTAGCGTTTGCTTTAATCTGCAGTCTATTACGATATTTATTGCCAGCAAACACTCAAATAAAGAGCAATAAAAATAATTGTGAGCGCAACCAGTGTTTATTGATTCCCTCGTCACTCACCTGAAGACGTGGGAATCGCCTTCCATTTATTATGCATTTTGAATTTTGCATTTTGCATTTGAATTAGAATTTTGCTGATATTGGTTTGATGTGTTTGCTTCCCATGTTTATGTTCAACTGACATTTAATTAAACAATAACCTTTGGTTTAATGCGAAAGTAGGATACATGGCCAAATTCAAGCCACGCCCATCTCTCTACGTTCCGCTTGCATTGCATCAGTTTACAAATTAATTAATTGCTGCCATATGCTAATTAAACGGCATTTTTATTGTGTAATTTCACAAGGTTTTAAAACACACCCATTTAAACATATACACAGCCACGCACACAAACACACACAGCCACATAACACACACACATACACACATACACACACATTAAATAAATAAATTTCAAGCGTCATTCTTTCAAACAGTGAAAAACATTATTATTGGATCCTTTATGCAGATGAACAGCAGTTTATTTCATATATGAGGGTAAATAGGCGCCCTACAAATACCCTTTCCGACCTGGATATTTTCAGTACCTCTGTCTGTGTAAAACTAAATTAAATAAACTTCAACTGCACAACTTTAATATGCCCGTTTTACCCAAGCTGTAGTAAAAAGACTAATTTTTTATTAAACAGTACTCAAATTAATAGTTTCATTAAGCAATAAGAAGAGATCCAGTTGTAAAATAGAAAAAGCAACAAACAGCTTGTCGAGTGTGCTAAAGTAGTGTATATAGTTAATGATTACATTATTATTTATTTGACTATTAATTTTTTTTTATAGGTTATGGTATTGTTTAATCATCAGCTCATCGTAATCAATAATGGTGAATTTATGTTGAAGTATTTTTAAGTATGTGCGATTACCGTTATTATTAAAATAATGCTCAATACGTTTCACACCAGATTCAATTTGCAAAATTAACCTTTTTGTATGCCTCGCCTTTTGCTGTATTTAAGGGTTGTCTTAAGCAATTTAATATATTTATTATATTAAATTAGTTCCTATGGAGTCAAGATATACTTTTGTAATATTATAACATTTTAAAATTAAATTAGGTATTTTATTGATGTTTGTAATTTTGCGCAGGTGCAACCTGCAGTTTTTGTTTTTTTTTTCTCTGGCTCTTTTTTTTTTGTTGTATACATTTGCACTCTCGCAACTTTCAAATGTTGCGACACATTTCGAGTGAAATTGGTGGCAACAATGTTGCTGGTGGGTTTGAGGCGCATGCGTGCTCGCATCATAGTTGCGAGTAGTTGTTTTGATTTGTGCGCCTTGTTTATGTTTATGAGACACAATTCCACACCCCCAACCCACCCTCCCTACCCACCACAATGTTTTCCAACGACAGGTGGTTGTGTTTTTGTGTGTTGTTGTGCGACTGAGAATTTTTTAGGCATAGCAATTGCACAGAGTGACGTCACGTTTGTGTCCAACTTAACTGTACCAATTCACCCCAGACCCCAACCGTGCCGTTTGTTTTGCCTGCTTGCCAGCTTTATGCATGTGTATTGGAATTGTTGTTGCATGCAGCAATTGTTTACTTGGCACAACTTTCAAATCGTGCCTGTTGCCAAAATCTGATTTCGCACACTCATCGATAACTTCTGGACCTCCTCCTTCCTTCACCTTACCACGCTTGCAGGTGTGCAATTCTGTACATTTTTTTTCGCTTTCTCGCCAACCATTCACGGCACACTTCACACATTTTGCAGCTGCGTCAATCTGTTGGCACTCAAAAAAGAAAAGAAATAATGAAAAAAAAAATTAATAATAGAACATTGAGCCAAAAATTTAATTTTGAAATTGAAGCGCACGTTAAAAGTAGAAGCAAAAACAAATAAGACTCAAATCGTAAAAAAATAGATTTTAAAGAAACGTATCTGTCAATCTTAAAAATTATTAAAAAAAAAAAATGAAACAAATGTTTTTTGCGGCCACTCAGGTTTTTTTTTTTTGTTTTTTAATTAATTCTAAGATATTCTATTTTTCTTTTAGCAGCTGTGGGCAGGCTCAGTTCTATTTTCGTTTTTTGCCTTGGCTAAATGCCAGCAACTGTTCCCGAAACATCCAAAACTCAATTCCTCAACTCGAGTGTTGGTTGGCTGGCCACCTGCCACATGGGTCGCCTGCGGCTATGCAGCATAATTCGTTTTGGCTGCTGTTCTGCCTCTGCCTCTGTTTCTGTTTCTGCTTCAGCTTCAGCTTCAACTGCTTGACTTTTAAGCTGCTTAAGGCCACTGCGTAGTCGCATAACTGCTACTCCCCCGCACCTGAGACTCCCCATCTCTCCACTCTTAATAAATAACTTGGAAAAAAATTTAAACTTATTTTGCTCTCATCAGAAACTTTGTTTTGCTTCCTGTCTAGTGTTGTACAGTGTTATCCAGTTGAGTGCAGCTATGCCAATGAATTAGGCCAACATGAAAACTATTTATGAGAACTTGCACTCAGAGAAAAAAAGATGATAGTAAACTTTAAGACATTTTTATTCAAATACTTAGAAATTATATCTATAAAAAAATAGATAAACTTTTAGTGTTTAAAGCGCCAAAAAAAATTTTATTATCTTTAAGTGGCAGGTCTCATTTTATTTTAAAGTTCAATTCCTAACTTTTAGCACCGGAAAGGATCTTCCGTCTTATTTCGTTGACCCTTGCCTGCCTAAGTTAAGAAGAAAAAAAATGTTCATTGATAAACTTTTCACCATCTCTCTCTCTCTCTCTCTCTCTGTCTCTCTCTCTCTCTGTCTCTAGTTGTTCACCAATTCAATAACGTCAGCTTGAAAGTGCTGGTTCCAGTTTGGATGGTCACATTGATTTAAACGTTCAAAAAGAAGATTCAAGTTTTGACAGCAGCTCTTTGGTATGAAATTTAAAACTGCATATTTTTCTCAGTCTTCCCATCCCTATCTCTCTCTCTCTCTCTTAATCTTTGTAACCAGATTTAAATTTTTAGATGTCAGAAACTGCTACGCTGCAATAATCTGTTGCTCTTTGACTACCTGTGATCATTTCAAGCACCTGACCAAAAAGCTGCTTCACTGCAAAAAACTGACTGAGTCATCGACTAGCCATTGACTCAACTCAACTCACGGTCTCCTCGTCTAGTTGAGTGGACGGCCTTTGAGATTCCCGGCTAGGTATAAAACCCACTTCCCCTGATGCATTCTAGCTTGCTGGGCAAAACAACACAAGGCTAAATCGAGCACAAAGCCAATTGCTTTTTCTCTCAAGTGAAAAAGTGGACTGTCAATTGGGTGGCAACTCTACTACTTCTCCCTCTTTAAACTCTTTCTCGCTCCCTCTATCTCTCTCTCTCCGCCCGTCTCTCGTTGCGTTTCTCTTTCGTTATAAAAGCGGATTCTCATTTAAGTTGATTCACCGCATCATCAAGAACAAGAACAAAAACAACAAAAACAACAACAACAAGAACAAAAACAACAACAACAACAACACACAGAGAAATAGCGACGTCGTCAGCCAATGACACTTTATGACAATTGCACTTGACGGCTTAAAAGAAACAAAAGGAGGCGGAGATGGGGAAGAAGGCTGTAGTTGCTTTCTCTCTAAAATAAAAAATAAAATAATATAGTAGAAGAAAATATTATAAAAAAAATATATAAAATTATTATCTTCCAGTTACCGATGACACAATACCCTTGCAATTGATGGGAGATATACAATCAAAATGTTTTAAGTGTTCTGCTTCAAATACACCTATTTTTTGTAAAAAAATAAGCATCGATTTTCCAAAATTTAATTGATTAGACTTCTTTCTTGTTTTTCATTTGTCATTTTTATAACATTAACAAAATTTGCATATAAAATGAAGAAAAATATACATAACACATTTGGAGTTGTTAAAGAGTATTCATAAAGCGCAAGAGGCAAAAAATAATAAAGAAAACAAAACAGAAAACGGGCACAAAACAAGTGAAAATCGTTCAGGGAAAACTGCCGTCACTGACGCTAACTTCAGACCCCAAGCAAATCCACACAAGAGGGTGCTGCTGCGGGCGCCCACAGGGAGAGAGAGAGAGAGAGAGAGAGAGGGAGAGAGAGAGAGAGAGGGAGAGAGTGAGATGTCGCGAAAGGGGAAGAGACAAGATTTGCTGGCAAAAAAAAAAAAAAAAATTGTAAACAAAATGCCGGAAAAGGCAACAAACATGGCGACAACGGAGCCACGTGCTCCACATGCACCACAACAACCAAATGCATGATGTGTTTTGTCGCCAGTCGGGTCGCAGGATTCTCTTTCCTTCACCACCAGCTGGCCTCTGCACCCAACGCAGTCACGTCGCCGGCAATGTCCGCGTCCTGTTTCTGGTTGTTGGCTGCTCCTCGTCTGTCGCCTTGATAATGACTTTTTGTCTTTGCTCAAACGTCACTTGATGCTTGTCCTTCTTCTGCTCAACTCCAAATCCTTGTGCTCGTCCTTGTTCTCCTGTGCTCATATCTGCATCCACTCCTCGTTGTTACCGATGTTGTTGTTGTTGTGTCGCTGCTTTTGTTAGCCGACGTTACGTTTTTATACATCGAGGTTATTCAAGTTCAAAATGAAGCAGCATTCTCCCATTCGGCCTGGCCTCTTTCGCTTCTTCTACTAGCCATGATTAATTGCCCTGGTCGGCCGATTGGGCCTTGCCACAACTGTTGTCGGAAACTCTGGCCTGGCCACCCCATTTATTTATTTATTTTTATTATTTTTGCAACAGATCATATTGTAGCTGCTGCAGAAATCACATCGTGGGGTGAACGACACGGAAATCACTCCGATCCAGAGTTTTGATTCAATCCGCAGGATGCTGCCAGCTATGGCATACTCTACAGGCAGTTGGATGTTTTCACGTTGTCACGTGATGATGAATACCAAGAATTAAAAATACTATCTGACGCTCGGCGAAAAAAACATACCCTTACAGCCCGGAGCCAACCTAAAATATCTAAATTTGACTGTCAATTCAGAAAAACCCATCCAATTAACAAGAGAGAACGTAGCAGTCGGACGTAACCGACAGCGAAATACTATGATACCATAATTTGATATATTGTCCAAGTTTCAGTTGTTCTTTCAGATTGAGGTAGATATAAGATAGTAATCCTTCTCAGGAGTTTTGCAACTCTAGTTCTTAAATTAAATAGATTTTGGAGGTGGGAGTGGGCGTGGTTGAAAAACGTTAAAGAGAATGTTTCTAATAATCTTCTTTCCAAGTTTTGTAACTGTAGCTCTTAAAAAAAGAAAACGGACCTAACCTGCAAATACTGAAAGCACACCACACCAAAATTTACACCGCATCACGATACACTGTCTAGCACGGCACTGGCCACTGATGCCCTTTTTTTCGGTTCATATATTTTATTGTGAGCATTTTCTGAATATTAGTGATCGTGAGTAGGCTTTCAAAAAAGGTATATCTTTTGTGTTCCGCCATAGGGAAATAAAATAAATCGGATTCGAAGTAGAGGAGCGGTGGCCCCTTTTTGCCCAGGGCTGCTCAACGCGACGTAACTTCAAAAGCAATAGCAACAAGATCAATAGAAGAGCTACACCAACAACAGCAACCACAACAACCACAGGAACAACAACAACACAGAAGAACAGCAACAACAGGAACAACAACAACAACACAGAGCAACAACAAGAAGAGCTACAACAACAACAATAAGAACAAAAACAATGACTCCTGTGTTTTTAAGTCACAGGGGTTAACAGCTTAAAAGCTGTCATGTAATGTAATAGTTATTAAAAATGAATTTTAATCTTAAGTCCTATTAAATTCCATACTTATAAATTTGTATCATCTTTTCTAGTTGAGCGCTTTGTTACGAACTGTTGCATCTACTGATCATCTACGTCGACAGGCCTGCTGAAATCGATGGATCATTAAGGATAATACGGTAGTGAGTACGGCATAGCCGGATGTGTTCGCATCATGAGATGCAATAATCAAAAATAGAGCGCCCTAGGAATTTTGTTGTGGATTCCTACAAGGTTGGGTGGGTAGAGAAGGACAAAACTAACGTCTCAGTTCTCCAACTTAAGATGGGCTGTAAACAGAATGTCAGTCCGTGTCCAATTTGTGTGGCTCATATCCTGAATCTTGTCCTTATCTGTCTACGAAAGTCAAAACTCAACGCATTTTCAAAAGCGAGGGCTTTTTAATCATAGTTTGTCCTCTAGATCGATCGTACCTTTAAAGTTGAAAAAGTGATTTTGGGTCGGAACATAAGTCAAAATTATAGTCCGAAAATCGGCATATGGAAGATATGTCGATTTCCACTTTCCGGTCGTCAGAGGTGGGCGTGGCATATGTTGATCAACAACCTACCAGCCAAAATTGTTGACTGTATCCATAAACTTGTGGGAGATATGTGGCTTTATCGTTTTGCGAAAATCGATTTTATCGATTTTCTAGCTACATAGTGGACGTAGGACTCCAACCTTAAGACTATAACTTCTGAGGGTACTTTCAAGTATATGTTTCAAGTTTCAAGTTTCTATCTCTAAGGGTGTCGAAAAAGCGCCCGTTCATACAGACGGAATGATGGACGGACGGACAGACGGTCAGACAGCATGACGGACATTGCACATACCCAATATACTACTTTACCTTCGGTATCATAGTATAAAAATTTAGAGTGGAGCGCAAAACAAATGCTTTCGTTCCGTTTGTCGTTCAAGTTAAAATCCTTTTAACCACATATTTCAACTATCTTATTAATTTTTACGACAGCCAGTTTATAATTTTATAATTATTGCGCCATCCCAACTGAGGCACACTCTCAGTTGCAAGAAACACTTTCAGTCTCAAATCACCATATTTTCAAGTATCATCGAGTTAGTTATATAGTTTTAAAAATGCGTAATCAATTGTCTTTTGTTAACTGAAATTTCGTTCTACCATCGAAACTAGATATTTGAAACAATTGGGAATCAAAATGTTGTGCAAAAAAAAAAAAAAAAACACAATGAGATATTTTTATGTTGGATCGATAGTCAGATAGTAGCAAATAACTGGAATGTAATTTTAACGTACTCAGATTAAGTGAATCGTTAACTATCGATTGCAGTTCACAGTTCACAATGCTCGGTGAGGTGCAAAATAAGTGGCCAATAAAAATTGGCTATTGACAAATCCACTATCATTATCGGTAATACACAATACACTCATTGTATTAAAACCAAATTAGAATATCTTTTTGAAAGCAAATAAGTGAACAAAAAAAAAAAAAAAACAAAAAAAATAGCATCGAAAATAAAATTGTCAATAGAAATTGTGAAATAATATTTCGATCCACTCGAGCGAATAACATAAATTGCGTATAAAAAAGAAATGTTCTGCGAAATGCAATGTGTGAAATCCAATTGGAATGCATAATTTATGCTTAAAAGTATGCAACAAATATTGCAAGTGTGGAGCACACATGCAACACACACTCACACACATGCGTATGTGCAATTTACTGTCATTTCAAGTTGTTTCTGATTGTGTGTGTGTGTGTGTGTGTGTGTGTGTGTGCGTCTGTAAACCTGGCGAATTTTGTCACATTACAAATGTGATGTGAATTTATTTGTGGTAAATATTTGCGGTTATCTAAATGAAATGCATTCCATCCATTTTTTGTCCGTCAATACCGTGCATCATATCCCCCACCCACCCGATCCTATCCCATTTAGCCTTTGCAGCGAAATATGCAATTAAGGCATAAACTAAGCGTTTAATTTCAAATATCATTTTAATAACTGACTGCGGCCAAGAGCACACTGCGATCTCTGACTATTAACTTGACTGTTAAATTCGACAAATAACTTTTCAATATAGTCTTCAAACTTTAAGCGATGTAAATATTGCTATATCAGCTATTTTGTCAGCCGAAAACGAATATAGATTGCTTCTTTTTTTTTATCGTTTATTTGCATGCTTATATATTCCTCAAAAGGATTTGTTGATAACACAATTTATCCATGATTCCAAGATTCAAGTTTAAACAAATATTAAATTATAACATTTTTCAAGTTCTTAAGCTTATATACTCGTTTAATATTCTTCAAGCTTCAACAATAATGTTTAGTTAACTTTCTACAATAAAATAAAATAAGAAACAAATGGCACCAAAAATTGCAGTAAATAATAATATTAATAGGAATTGTTAAATAATATTTTGCATTTTGAGCTTGGATATCGATACAAAATAGTTATTTAAAAAAGTTTGTTTGCATATTTCACAATAATGTACAATTTGAAAATATGTGAAAAATACTGAAAAACATAAAGTATCCCAATTGAAAGTGCTAGAATATTCGTTCAAGTGTAGGTTTTTTTGTAGCTTGACTTCAATATACGTTTTTTTTTTTTGCCTGCCGTATTCTATTTTGTGTTTTGTGGCAGGTCTGAAACAATGTCCAAAATTGTGAAACCGTTTTGTTTGCCATGTGTAAAGCGGTGTCTACGTTGCGGCTGCCACGGCCCCTGGTTGCATGGTCGCTGATTATGCAAATGCAGTCGCATGCATTATTAATAAATAAGCCGCAGGACAATGAGCCGCAACAGGGGCAACGAATAGTGGTGGGCGTGGGGAAGGAGGAAGAGAGACGAGAAGGGTTCAGTTGTCTCCTGCACAAAAATAAAGCGAATTAACTTTAAAACGCCTACAAATACAGTCAAAATAATGATGACTTAAAAGGAGATTCATTGGGTTTCATAACTATTGTAATAGAAAATAGTTTTCTAGCTGCGCTTTATTGAATATTTGTTCCTCTATTTGTGTGGTCTACCGTGTTGCGCTTTGTTGCTGTATGCCTAATTGTAAACGGAAACGGAACTGGAAATGCTGGCAACTCATAAATTTGCAAAGCCTATTTGACAACAAAAAAAAAAAAAACCAAAACTGACAAACAAAATCCACATGAAAATGCAATAAATTATACATTATAAGCAAATGCGTTGATAATTTATAAAAAAAGGGGAAAAATATAAAAAATGTTGAATTTTGAAAAAACATATTAAAAAATTAAAAAACATAATAATAACGAAATTTAAATATAATAAACGATTTAATTGTCGGCTAGAGAAGAAGGCAAAGAGTGGAGGATAGAAATGTTTTTCACAAATATATATTATAGGCTCGTCTATTTATCCAACTCTCTTTTAAATATAAGTAAATCGTAACTTTAATTTTTGAGGTTTATTTTATCAGAGGTAATAATACCAAAAAAATAGTCTCAGTATTGAGAACTTTGAATAGATTGGTTGAATAAATATACTTAATGGGATCTTTCTGCCTTCTACATAGTTTTACAACATTTCATTATATTTCGCATTTAGATACTCTTCAAATGCTGTTAGATACTATTCAAATACATTCGAAATATTCCTGATTTGTTTATACTTGGAATTCTTGAGTTAATCAACCTGCTAAGCACAAGAACAACAGCAAACAGCAAACAGCAACAGCCAGTTGAAGTTGTGAGCTTGTTCAAGTGGCAAAGGGACTTGATGAGTCACCAGTTGCCAGTTTGCACATTCTTGGCCGGGGCAAAGTTCATGAGCTGTGAATTTGTCAAAAAACAAACAAGAAAAAATGAAATGTGCAGGAAACAACAAAAAACAGGCGTCACACACTTGTAAATTTCTTATGAGCCTCGGCCACGAACAACAAGCAAACAAACAAAGAAATTGCCAACTAGCAGTCAGTGTGTGTGTGTGTGTGTGTGTGTGTGTGTGTGTGTGTCTATGTGTGCTGTATTTGTTGTGTTGTGTGTTGTGTGTTGTGTACATGTAGTTGTTGTTAGTACCACGCACAATTAAATCAAATTACCTCAAGTGCACTCAAAGCTTTTTCAACGTCGTCTCAGCCTCAGTTGGCGGCTCAGTAATTAAGTTTTGTGTCAGGTTAGTTGGCGGAGGAATAGAATTTTCACTTTAGCCTCTCCCTCTTTTTTCGCTGTGTACATGTTTGTTGTATGTTTGTGTTTTCTGCTGTTTAGCTGCTGCTTCCGGCACTGGTCATTGAACTTGAAGGGGACACAAACAGAGAGAGGAACTCGATTTTTGAGTAACTGACACGTTCAGCACTTTTCATGTGCATTGAAATGCAACGAGAAGCTTTAATTGAATATCAACATATCGAACATTCACTCCCCGCTCACCTAAGTGGCAAGCAAGTAAGTGAATATAAAAAAAGAAAGAAAATTAATCAATTTAATATTGCAAAAGTCCAAATACCCTAACAAATTTTAACCACATTTCTGTCATACTCCTATAATACATAGGTAGCAATTATTTATTCGCATTTTGGATCGAAGCGATTTCCAAGTCATACTCTGGATTATCTCGAAAGTCAAAAGATCGTAATCTGTGTTATACCCCTTTGGCAGGGTATGCATTATAATATGGCTTTGCGCCAAGGGTATCAAAGTGCATAAAAATGTATGTGTGACAAGTTGGCAACAAGGGCCGGATTTGTTCAGGAACAAAGGCGAATACAATACACACATATGTGTTCGTGTAATTGTGTGTGTGTGTGTGTGTGTGTGTGTGTGTGTGTAAAGCTGATGAAAAGAACAAGGACGATGTCAACGATGGTCGCAACATCAACGTCAACGGTTGAAAGACGCATTACGAATATACTCCAAAGCCTCTGGGGACAGACTCCGTGTCGGACTCCAAGCCTTACTCTGATAACTACATATGTACATATATATATATAGACATACATACGTATATATGTGTACAATATGTACATATGTTGCGTACTAGAAGCAAACCTCAAAATGTTAAAACCGAAATTAAATTTACATCAAAAAAGAAAAGGGGGGCGTAACACAGAAACAGCAGCAGACCACGACCAGCAGTCAGTGAGGGGAGGTCTCGGGGAGTGCGAGTGCCCCGAAGCGCCTTGGGGGGTGTTCCATTGTTATTTTATTAGGTGAGAAATGCTGCATAAGGCCAAACGAGGAATTTGGGGGGGGGGGAAGAGTTCACATAAATAAGAAAAATATGCTCACTGGTCGCTGAGCTCGCTGAGCGATATCCGTTTCCGGTTTTGGGGTTGGTTGCTTACCATGAGCGGAGCGGTGTGGGAGGTTGGCACATTAAATTAGTTTTGACACGTAAATGCGTTTAGCTGGCAACGCAGTTGGACACTGGACTCACCGACACCACCTCCCCCAATGTAACCATCATTTGGATTTATCAAAAGCGGTAGACCCCTAGGAAGTTGTTTCCCAATACTCTGCTCCTTAAGGATAAGAGGAATATGTGGCTTAAGCTGAGCTAGAACTAAAATGAGAAATCAATATGTTCTTGTGAGTTTTTAAATTTTTGAATGTTGAATGTAATCTAAAATTGATTGTTTAAAGTTTACAAAGATCTAATCAAAAATTGCATTGTTGCAATGCTCTCTCCAGAACATTTCTTTCAGCATCTCTAAGATCTTTTTATGTGTGTATCTCAATCTCGTTGAAGGAAGCAAAATTAATGAAATATCAAACTTGGTTTTGTATTAATTTTGATCTGATCTTTGCGAAATAAGGATTGTGATCAGCGTGCAGTTTATATATCATCTAAGGTATGGCACAGTCGACAGATTTCGACTGCAAGCTTGCAACTGGTTTTCTTGTGAGTTCGCCCCATTTTCACCTGGTATTCGAGGCATTTTTTAGTATAATTTTAGGCTGTCAGTTACGCAGTTGAAATATGCGAATAAATTACACGAAACTCGTTGCGCTGAAATGCATAAAATGTATGTTAAAGGGAGCAGCATTGGGTGGGGTCAACCACCCGCACGCCTTAACCACGCAACACCACGGAGCCAGCGAACTTTGTCAGGTGGTGGTGCGAAAGCAACTGTAAATACAATTAACATGAAATTAAATGCCTGTTATTATTGTGCCGAGTTTTCTGGCTTGTTGCTTCTTGCTTGCTGAGTGCTTTTGCAACTCCCCTTGTGCGGCAACACCCACCAATCCACAAATCCACAAGTCCACAAGTCCATCTATCCACTAACCCCCCACACGCCAAACGCGTGCAACGTTAATTGTTGACCTGCATTCAAATGCCGCCAGCTTGATTGGCATTTGCTACTTTTGGCCACAAAATTATACAAATTTCTGTGCATTTTTTTTTTTGGGTACATTAAGAAAAAATTATACATTTTTTACATTGATTGTTAATTTATTAAAATTTGATTAATTATGTTTTGTTATTATAATTGTCATTTGTTACTTTTTACATTAATTTTATCACTTTGAATTGGGCATTTTGCAAGTTGAAATTTTCGCTTTTTTAATAGAATATCTTTTTAAGCCATTTTTGCTTTCAGCATCCCCAATTTTCAGTGACTGATTGATGGATATATATACATACATGTATATATATTCATGGTGCATGAATATGTAGTTTTTCACTTGCCCGTTTTGCTTATTTGGCTCATTATTATCTTAACCTGGTAGCATCTTGTGTTCTCAGCTTTGCTGCTATTGTTGATGTTGTTGTTTTTGTTCCGCTGAGTCATCAAGTAAACTGCAAACAATTAACGTTTAAACGTGGCTTCTGCCACAATCGCACACAGCCAAGTTAGTTGAGAGTGTCTATGGCCATTTGGAATAACAGCATCCACAGGCATCATGCAACAAATGATAAACGATGCAGCATGCAACGTGCAACAGTAGCAGCAGCATTTAGCCTTACACTGCTGATTTTGCTGCTCTGCTACTGCGATGTGCGTTTCGACCAATCCAAGATGACAATAGTAACAACTACAATAACAACAACAACTGGAGCAACAACAACGACAACAACAACGACAACAACAACAACAACAACATCACCAACACAGGACAACACATGGAGAAGGAAAACAAATCGAGCGCTTTGCTAACTAGGCAGGCTTAACGACTCGACTAAACAGCAACAGCTGCAGCGAGGACACTACTAAAATGCCACACTACTTGCCACCCACCACCCCAGATTCAACTTACACTTGCCACCCCTTTCTCAACCGTTATTTGGTCCGTGCTGATGAGTGATATTTATGAATCACATAAGTATTTATGCGAGCCCGTGTGATTAAGGCAGTCCGGCAGGGTCGTATCCTGGCACGTCTACATCTAAGTCCAGTCCTGTCCTGTCCTGTTCGCTGGACATGTGTACACACACACACACACACACACACACACACACACACACACATGTACATGAGAGGTGACAGCTTAAGAGCGAAGCGTGCGCTTCGCTTGTTGCTTGGGATAATTGTTAAGTTAGTGTACATCCTTTTAGTCGCTGCTGTTGGCTTACACAGTAAACAAGTTAGTGCCAAGCACTTACTTAGATTGATAGAGCGAGAAAGGGAGAATGGGAGTGAGAAAGCGTAATTTTCCTCGAAAGGTTTAACCCTTTCCCTTCGAAGTTCAATTAAAAAATGCAAATAAATGTGGCATTTCCAGTTTGTAATTGTTGTCTAAATTGTGTTATTTAATAATAAATGTAGCAAATTTTTCAAAATTTGCGGAGTATAATTAATTTTTTTTTTAATTGATGATATCTTAAGAATTGAAGCTGTCACTTTTATTGCTTACAATAGAGCATTTATTCTTGCTCTACTTTGAAAATGGAAAAGGGAAAGGAACAGAATAAGCAAAGAGGAAGTGCGTCAGAAACGCAATTAAAATACAATTCCAAATATGTAATACAAATGACAATGGCCAAAGCAGAAGCCAAAGGCAAAGCCAAAGCCAAAGCCAAAGCCAAAGCAGGGGCGACGATGATGCCTCTCAGCAATGATGCTTGCTTGCCGGCTCCCTTCGTCCAAGTCAAAGTCCGCGTCCGCGTCCGCGTCCACGTCCGCGTCCCAGTTTGCTGCCCTCGCAGCCAGACAAAGCCCGATCCCGATGACGCCAGTCGCTGTTGCAGTCGCAGTCGCAGTCGCTGCCGCAGTCGCGTCATCGTTCGCACAGTCGTTGACTCTGTGATTACCAGGAACAGGAGCCGGAGCAGCAGCAGCAGGAGCAGGAGCAGGAGAAGGACGAGCTAGAGTGGGAGTTGGTTGCTGTGGCTACAGCTGGGCGTTACAGCAATAGCAACAGCATCAATGCTGGCCTTCGCCCCCAATGCCTCATGCCTCAATGCACTTGCCGCCGCCCGCCGCTCGGTGGCGCCACTTTGTCGCGACGCTTTTTATAATTGAAGCAAATTGTTAGACTGCGTTGGCATTCACTTGTCCTGCCTGCCTGCCAGCCTCGTGGTTGGATGCTGCGGTGGTTGCGTACACTCAGAACTCGGAACACTTTGCAAAATAGCCCGAAAAAAAGAAAATAAACTGAAAACAATCCCAAATAATATCTTCTTTTTTTTTTTAAGAAATATGTTTTTAGCAGTGAAAATGCAAATATTTATTGGCATATCCTGTAGATCAAATTTTTAGAAATTCCGGAGAATAATTAAAAATTTTTAATGTAACCGCTACTCTCCGTTTTTTTATAATTTTGTTTTACAAATATTAAGTTAACTAACTTGTCGGATGTATTTTGTCTCAGTGTGGTTGACTGCTTGCTTACCCCGCTTGCATTTTATCAGCTGCCTCCATTTTCCATTGCTTTCTGCTGCTGTTGTTTGCGCCGCATTGTCGCATTCCAATTACAAAACAATCATGATGAGCTCTAGATACTTGCAGCAGCAACAAACAAAGTGGGTGTGCGGGTGAGGGAGAGAGAGAGAGAGAGAGTGAAAGAGGGAGAGAGACATCAAGCTGTTTAGCATCCACATCATCCACGTGGTTTCTACTGAATTATTTAACAGCTCGTTAACTCTTTATTCATCTGAAGAGTCCTCGATGATTGTTCTCAATAAGCAAACAAATCACTTGACTTTAATTTAAATAACTCGCAATAATCAAGGAGTATTTCAATGATTTGTCAATTGTGGGTTTCTTTGATATGATTAGTGAGCTGTTTAATTTATAGGATTTGTACTCTTGAAACTACTGCTTATCTTAGTTTGACTTGGACATTAGATAAAGTACTCTAAAACACTTTCCATTCACATACTCCAAAATGTTCTCTTTCATATGTTTGAATACTATTTAATATAAATTAAATTAATAATTAATATTACAAATATATTTAAATTTTATATTAATTTATGTTTTGTATTTGCTAGTAAATCTTTTCTCTCTACGCCAATAAAATAAAATTCTAAATATGTTAATAATAATAGATCGAGTAAGGGATACCCACCTAACTGCGTTGATAATCGTAGTTTGTTCAAGATAAAAATACCACTGGTAAAAAGGAAACACCACTTTAAAAGCCAGCAACTTAACCACTTCCAAACCTGATATATATTATATATAATATCTATATTATGTATCAGAAGCACGACTTGAAGTTATGTAACTGACATTGGACACAGCTTGTGTTGGTGTTTTGGATCGATGATGATTGAACGACGGCAAGTCTCAAATGTAGCGCCTATCTGTGGTATCAGATGCCACGCCCCCTTATAGCTGTGGCAGTCGCTTTGTGTTTGATGTCAGCTTCAAACGCCAGCCGCAAATCCACTTAATGCAGGTAGAGCGAAACAGAACGTAATTATTGTCATCAATTGAGCCTGGCACGTATCCTGATTGTCGGGCGCCAACTGGTGTTTGAGTGCTCCAAACTGGATGAACACACTCAACAGGATACACATACACATGGCACAATGGCATTAGAGGACAGTGTTGAGCCCTGCACTGCAATCTGGACT
This sequence comes from Drosophila mimica, assembly GCA_037043585.1. NCBI lineage: Eukaryota > Metazoa > Arthropoda > Insecta > Diptera > Drosophilidae > Drosophila > Drosophila mimica. The sequence goes on along the minus strand of JBAMBE010000748.1, from coordinate 3,433,724 downwards.
CGAGCTGCAATGGAAGTCACTGCATTTGAGGCTTACTCAAGCTTGTCTCTGCATGCATCAACACTTGGAAAAAAGTCCCACTGCAATTACAAAATGAGAACCTGAAATTAAAACTGAGAGACTTTCTTTAACTTTTAAATACAAGTTTGAGAGTTAAACATAAAAAGTGTTTTTGAAAAGTACTTATGCATAAATATTTTTTAAAGGCATAAAATGACTCCTGGTTTCTTAGTGTAGCGGCTGCATTCAGCTATTTGCAACTGACTAAGCTAAGCCCAACAGAGTCAAGTTTATTAATACCTGTTTAGACCAATTGTGTGTGTGTGTGTGTGTGTGTGCAAACAAACAAACACACAAATAGACGGGGTAAGAGAAATTTGTTGCATTATACGAAAGTTGTTAGAATCTTAATTGTTGTTGTATTGTTGTAATTGGAAATTGAGGACAAGAGCAAACATATTTAAGTATTTGTAAAATGCAGCGATGCTTAAAATAATAATAGTGCACAAGTTTTCCATATTACCGAATACGACCTATGGACCATCAAGGATCTCATGGATGGCCACATTTTTCTGAAAATCGGGAAACACAGTTGCCGAGACGACAAAATTAATTTTCCTTTAAGAAACAATGATGCAAAGTTACAATGTGAGGAAGTTATTAACTTAAGGGATTAGTTAAGTGTTCTTGGAACCACATACCAAGAACATGGCACAAACCTTACCAAACATATATTTTAATTTTGCTTATTGATTAATTAATTAAATTGAGTTGTTTACATTGAGTTCTGAAGTGTTGGGCTTAAGAATAAGCGCATTTTCGAATCGATTTTATATCGTTGTCATTTCAAGTAGTTTTTCTATTTAAAACGATAAACTCCGCTTTTAAAGATGTTTTAGGAAACGGATCAAGAAAATATATATTTCTTTCTTGTTAAAATTTGTTTAAAAAGTAAATTCTCAAGGCAAAAGCAATCAAGCAATCTAAAAACAAAAAACCGGTTAGTCTTTCGACTCATTCCATAAGCGCTAGGAAAAAAAAGTAAGAATGCTGTCAGTGCAACCCTTCAAATGTACGGCAGCCCTGGGGCTGTTTGCCACAACTCCACAAGTCACGCAATTTCAATTCAACTGATTTTTCGCACCTCATCAGGGGGCAGAAAAAAAGAAAATGGTAATATGAAAAGACCCTGCCTCGGGTTGGGTTCCCCTTTTGTTTATTTAGAGCATAACTTTCTGACTTGGATTGCGGCTTGTTGTTGGCATTATTATTGTCTTACATTCTATCATAAACGGATTTGGGTTTGGCCCGCGGCCATCGTTTGTACAAACAACAAATATAAACAGATTTATTATACCCACTTAACCCAAAACAGAAAAAAAAAACAAAAAAAAAAAAACAGAAAACAGCGTATTTGATGTAACAGCATTTTATGTAGAAAGTGATCTTATGCGAGTTACATAGAATATAATAAAACATGTAATATGATGATCCACTTGAAAAATCCATTTATCGTAGTTAAGCACAATTATACACAAATACGTATTAACTGCTATAGACTGAGATTTTTTTGGTTAAATTTGTGTCTTGGATTCAAAACCAGAGAATCAAGTATAATTTAAAAAAAAAAAAATTGTCAGAAAGTAATTAGTAGTGAGGTAAGTTAGTTAATGAAATGAGGTTAAACAAGGGTCTAGTAGGCCTACACAATTATTTCAAGCATACTTCAATGGTACCGCTCGTGTTTCAGTCATAGCTTAAATATATCTAACATATTATTCGAGTTCCTATAAGAACGACAAAATTTGTATTTTTTGGCAAGACAAAACTTACCTAGCATAAATTAGTTAACGATTTCGAGTTTTTTTTGTGGTTAATTCGTAAATTCTTTGGCTGTCCGTGACTTTTAACCTATGACACAATTACTGTTCTACATATATCGCTAATAGAGAGAATCTACTTTTGAGTTCGGGTGCCGGAAACAACAGCAAGCAGCAGCAGCAGCTGAACTGATGTCGATTGTCACATATAGCAGCAACCGCAAGAATTCCACGATGTCTTACGGCGGAAATTTGGGTGCTCCTCGCGCCCAGAATGGTGGATATCAGCCGGAACCGCGTAAAAGTTTAGTTGTCCAAGTTAGTGATTACAATATGCGTACGCCGTGGAATGCCAGGATTTCGGTGCAGCAGCAACAACAGCGTCCACATAATATGAACATGTTCCAACAGCGACGCTTATCGGACCAATCGGGTCTGACATGGCGTCGCTCGCATCGTCTGAATGTTAACGCTCCGGCCTTTACGCCGGCAAGTGCCCGTGCAGCGCAGCCGCAGTCGCAGCCGCAGCCGCAGTCGCAGCCGCAGCCGCAACCGGGGCTGCATTCCAATGTACAGCTTAAGCAGAGCACTCTGTTCTTTCAGACGATCATGAAGCTAATGCGCGAACTACGTTGTTCGGTTAGCTACATCGAACTCATAAGATTAATGTCAGAGCGCCTGGGACGTATGCCCGTCGAACTAAAGCGTCATGTTCCACACATATTGTATGAGGCCGTTTTCAATGGATTTCTACGCAAGGATGGCAGTTTCTACACACTGCTCTCCGACGAGGAGCACAAGATGATTATGAAGCGCAACCAGGAGGCAGCCATGCGCAAAAAGGAGCAAGAGAAACAACCCCTCTCTTGGCGCATACGTTGACCAGGAACACTTGACTCCATCTCTCATCATGTGTATCGCTTGTCGAATACTGGATGCAGTTCGATGCAGCGAATCTTTTATTTTGTTGGTCGTTTTGTTCGTGTTTCTTACACACCCATGACTAAATTCACACACACACTCACATTTGTGACAATCAAATAACTACCAATGAAATGTAAAAACAAATTTTTTGTTATGATTTTATGATCTAACCTAACCCGCGAGCATACAATACAATAAAGTCATGTCAAATATTTATAAACATTTAGTTATTACCTTCCAAATTTGCTGCATGATTTTCTCGGAAATCCGTCCGTCCGTCTGTATGAACCCGCGAATCTCAAATTTGGAATCTAGGTTCTCGTATACCAGGCGCAGCTAAGGTTTGCTTTATTTTATCGATAACTGCCTCACTTTCTCGATTATCGATGCATTTCGATTTCCGATAGCAATAAATTCCACAATTTCAGAGGCAGAGGCTTCTGATTTATACATAATACGCATATGCATATTATTGATTAATTGCCCAAATTTCATCAACATCGGAAAAGAAGCACGCAAGTTATGGTCGAAAATAGATCCTCATATTGATCTCAATGCGAGCGCATGTGTGAGAAAGAGATGACATGATATTCGCCGCTAGCGACAATATATACATATTTGTGTATTCTACAGATGTTACGTGTACGTATGTGTGTGTATGTCTGTATGTATGTATGTATGTATGTATGTATGTATGTATGTATGTATGTATGTATGTATGTATGTATGTCTGTATGTATGTATGTATGTATGTATGTATGTATGTATGTATGTATGTATGTATGTATATATGTACATATGTAGGTATGTATATATATGCCAATGTTTGTAGCCAGCCGGTTCGGGCAAGTTCGGGTTTATGCGTAAAAATATGCGCTGCCTTAGTTTTTTCTTACTCTGTAGTCGCTGTGCATCCCATAAGAAAAGAGTGCAGTTGCAGAACTGAACATTTGGGTGCAAATCATCTTAGAGGGAAATTTGCTAATAAAACTAGAATATATTTAACATTTGGGTTAAGGGTATATCGTTTTCTGAGCATTTTATGGTGAAGAATACTAAAAATCAAACAGACGATTCCGATATCGATGTTGATAAAGAATATATGTGTGTATCTTATGTCTTCGTATACGTCTCCTTCAATGCCAAGTCGGAGCCGATTGAATGGTTCTTCTGGTTTCTCTTAGTTGATCCCGTTGATCAGCTATCGTTTTAGAATTTATATATGATAAAACCCTGAATAATATACAAAATACTTATCCATTGAATTGCGTTTGATGTTTGAAACCATTAGAAATGGGAAAAGGTTTATAGTGATGTTGTGCAGAAGTATGTACAAATGTAATTAGGATTGGATAATATATTCATATTTATATAAATATGTATATATAAATATGTATAGAACTGTCTATTTGTCTGACATAAAATATCGGTCGAGAGTTAAGGAGTAAGAACAATATTTTAAGTTATTAGTATATCCAGAAATCACTTGTTGTTATTCTAAGCGTTTGATGTAACCGATAATTATATAAGCTTAGTAGGAATAACAGCATCACAGGACACTGCTTGATAGGAGCTAACTAATCTAGGTTGTCCGGTCTCCACAGTGAAATCTGCAGTATCTGACGTTTCCAGGAGTCATATCAAAGATTCCAAATATTAGTTAAGGCAACGGACTCTACAACACGAGTGTGTCAGCTCCAGTTAACAAAACTGTCTAGTAGGCCAACAGAATTATGTCAACATATTTCAATGGTGCCGCTCGTGTTTCAGTCATAGCTTAAAAAACTTACCTAGCATAAATTAGTTAACGATTTCGAGTTTTTTTGTGGTTAAAAGAGAGAATCTACTTTTGAGTTCGGGTGCCGGAAACAACAGCAAGCAGCAGCAGCAGCTGAACTGATGTCGATTGTCACATACTCGTATAGCAGCAACCGCAAGAGTTCCAAGATGTCTTACGGCGGAAATTTGGGTGCCCCTAGCGCCCAGAATGGTGGATATCAGCCGGAACCGCGTAAAAGTTTAGTTGTCCAGGTTGGTGATTACAATATGCGTACGCCGTGGATTGCTAGTATTTCGGTGCAGCAGCAACAACAACGTCCACAGAATATAAACATGTTGCAACAGCGACCCTTATCGGACCAATCGGGTCTGACATGGCGTCGCTCGCATCGTCTGAATGTTAACGCTCCGGCCTTTACGCCGGCAAGTGCCCGTGCAGCGCAGCCGCAGCCGCAGTCGCAGTCGCAGCCGCAGCCGCAACCGGGGCTGCATTCCAATGTACAGCTTAAGCAGAGCACTCTGTTCTTTCAGACGATCATGAAGCTAATGCGCGAACTACGTTGTTCGGTTAGCTACATCGAACTCATAAGATTAATGTCAGAGCGCCTGGGACGTATGCCCGTCGAACTAAAGCGTCATGTTCCACACATATTGTATGAGGCCGTTTTCAATGGATTTCTACGCAAGGATGGCAGTTTCTACACACTGCTCCCCGACGAGGAGCAAAAGATGATTATGAAGCGCAACCAGGAGTCAGCCATGCGCAAAAAGGAGCAAGAGAAACAACCCCTCTCTTGGCGCATCCGCTGACTAGGAACACTTGACTCCATCTCTCATCATGTGTATCGCTTGTCGAATGCTGGATGCGGAGAATCTTTAATTTTGTTGATCGTTTTGTTCGTGTTTCTTACACACCCATGACTAAATTCACACACACACCCACATATGTGATAATCAAATAACTATCAAAGAAATATACACACATATTTTTTTGGCAAGATTTTATGATCCCACAAGCATATAATATTATAATAATGAAATTGTTATGTTGACGCACATTTAATTTAATGTTTAAAATTTGTTTAAGTTTTAGTTATATCTTATTAAATGTTCTGCATAAAAGATATAGTCCAATTTTTTTTTTGGTATCAGTGCCCTATCAATACAAATCATCCAAATCATTACCTGTGAGCAAATAAGCAATAAGCTCCCATAAAACCTAACCATTTTTCCATGCTTTTTTTTCAATATAAATACAAAACTGCTCAACCAAATCTGCCTTTCGTATCTGAACTTAACAACAATTTTTGTAGTTGATCACCTTGAAATGAATCCTTACCTACCCACCTGTTATCTGAAAATATATACGTTTTGATATTCTGGAAAAGGCAAGAGTTATCGATAAAATGAAATATATTTGTTACGAAAACTTGTATTCGAAAATTAAAGTATTTATTCTTCATTGTCTACATCGACTCTTCTGTTTACATTGATCAAGTATATGTAAAACTTATACGATCGGATGTGCTTCCTTCTGTATGTAACATAATTTTAATTTTTTGGACTTTCGTAGTAAAACTGTCTCCTTCCAGGTTATTTTATGGTTTGAGTATTCTCCGGGCTACGGTTGGACTTTTCCGTGGATGCATTGGGATTGTGACTTAGTTCTTGCTGCTCATTCGCACCGAACCAATTCCGCACTATCGAGTAGCGATTGTCTTTCATTTGCATATGCCCATAGATGATGGCATCATGGAGGTTGACGGTAATCTGACGCTTCAGCTCCTCATCGCAACGATTCGAGCGCTCCGCGACGGCCTCAACGATCTCCTGGTGGGTCAGCGGTCGATCCGATTCCGCCATCACATTCAGAATGTTACTGAACAGATTGGTTATTAGTTTCCGTCGCGGGGCTTGATTAGGGCCTTTGTGTCTCATGGTGATGCCATCAAAAATCGGAACAATTATATTACTAAACAATTTTAATTTTTAACTTTGAATTTGACTTATTGAAGCTGTGTCACAGCTTACCTTTTTATTGACAAGTTATGAATACTATTTCGTTACTGTCCTTTATCTAACTTTATAGGAACATATCAGCTGAAGACATTAAAAAACCTTAAATATGTTAATTTAAATAGAGAAACACAAAACATTTAGAAACACCTATCTTAGACATGGCTACCCTTGCAAATCGGAACTCATCTGATTCTGCTAATCAATATTGCATATATATGGTTATAGAAATCTCACAAAATCTCCTTACAAACAAATTAAGGATACCCTGTCCAACATAGGCAGGATATTCAAATGTTTCGAAGCATACGAAGCTTAGTATTTTTAATATGTCCATGATTTTGAAGAACATTTGCATTCATTTATACTACTCTGTTTTTCAATTTTCCAATTAGTTTCTTTTATTGATATGTGTAAGTTCGCAGAACGTTAAATTTTTGTTATTCCTTCTTTAAATCTTGCCAAACAGGAGACCCACAAAACATCCATCGATGCTCACCGAATGTTGTCTTTTGCTCGTGGATCTGTTCATTGTTCATTTAGATTTGAGTGCAAAAAATTTAACCAAACACTTGAGTATTTGTAATTATATTGAGGCAAAAGCAGGAGACACTTTAAGTGCTACTCAAAAATAAAAAAAAAAAAAAATGTGAAAAGAAGAAAATTAAGGAAATAATGTAAGAAGGAAAATAATATAATAGAAACCTAAGAGCGAATTTGTCGTTTCCCTTTTGCTTGGCAGCAACATCTTCTTCAGCTGCGGTCGGCAAACATACAGATAAAAAGATATGCAGGGATGGTGAGGGAGGCAGGGGAAGAGGCCAAGTTGCGGTTGCGACTCTGAGGCAAAGAATTTTTTTTATCGATTTGCAGTTAAAGTCTAAAACGCCATAGACAAGATGTGTTGGCTGCAATTTCGCGACTTGAACTGAAAACGAGCGAAAAGAAACCACCACGTCTCGAAATTTGCATAAAGCGTTACGTGGGCGCGACAGATACAACAGAAACAGATACAGATACAGATACATATACAGATGTACAGATACAGATACAGATACAGATACAGATACATATCGAGCGACTGACAGGGGTGATATCTGGCTGGGGACTTGGAAACTTCAAGACTGGGCAGCGTCATTGTTGTGAGCGTCTTTGTTGTCAATTGTTGTTGTTGTTGTTGCTGCAATTCTTGTGGTTGTTGTATCTGCCACGTGTCAGTGGGTATTTAGATAACTGCAAATCTCCATTGGACGACGACGCGTTTACACAATAACAGCAGCCTGATTGAAATCAGCTTGAGTGCCATTCAAATTCATCTGACACATCTACACAGATGAGTATTATGTGTGTGTGTGTGTGTGTGTGTTTGTTTGTTTGTGTGCAGCAGCGCAACACACACCACTCATGATAAGCCGTCAACTTATGACTTTGGGCCACAATTAGCAGGCCAATAAGGAAGCTCTGTTAACATTTGCAAAAGGCGCTTGTCGAATGTTGTTATTTATTATTAAAAATTGCAATTACAATTTTGAGCAATTATTCTGGTTTTTGTCATACTTGACAAAATTGACTTGTTTTCTACATTTTTTTCGTAATAAATAAATGTGTATTGTTTGATATTAACGTTAATACAAAATGAATAAGCAACAGCATATTTATTAATCAACCTAATCAAACTATCTGACTTGCAGAGGGTATTTTGAATTTTGCCAAGACCATCTACCTATCTTTCTAGTCATATATAGTATCCACATCTGCAAGGGTATGCAGTATTCGGTGTTTCATTCGTTCTTTCTGCCAGTCACCTATGACTTTGGCATGAACACAAAATGTGGCTACTACTGTTGCAATATACGGTTTGAGATTCTGATGGCTTCTGATTTCATTTGTTCAGCTGTCGGAGTTGATTAGTAAGTTTAGTTGACAGACCGACAAAGTTTTGTATCCATTCCCATTTTCGTTTATTTGATATACGTACAGATATAATTTAACTGAGGGCATTGCGTTGGTCGGTTTAATTATGACTGACACAGTTGCCAACCGCTACACAGATACGCACTCGTGAAGTGGCCACATAGAAAATGAAGCACAGGCAAGTTGCACTAATCGGCCGCAAGTGATTAGACAAAGTCCCAAAAATGTGTGTGTGAGTGTGTGAGTGTGTGTGGATGGCTAACATTTAAAAGCAGATTTTGCTGAAAGTTTGCAATCCCCACATACCACGCGCCTTTGCTGCTAACCCTAAATGCCACACACACGCCCACGCAATTAACCGAAACTTTTACGGCGACTTTACCTTCCTCCTCGCCTTCCCCCACCCTCACCCTCCCAACTATTAATTCCCTCGTTCACATTTCTTGTCCTAGCCAAGAGTTATTGTTTGCAATCAGGCAAAGAAGCAGCCAGCATCTTGGCCAAATGATATACGAACGTATCGCACATAATTCATTTTACGTTTACGTCTACCGATACAACCATTTGCCTTCCCCATTCCTCACACCCCACCCTGGCACCAGTGGAGCGTATAAGTGTCGTCCTGCCTGGTCAATAACTGGCCCCAGACTCCTCAAACATAGTATAGCATACCACATACCACAATGGCGTCGCTTTGGCGTTGGCGACGCGAACGCGGACGCTGACATCAGCCATTTAATGCCCATCTCCATCTCCATCGCCAACCCCATCCCCATCCCCAATCCTCTTCATCAGTGGAGCAATGAAACAGTGGTGTTGCTTGGAGTGCTACAAAAGGGGGTAAATAACACTTGGGCGTAACATTTTGATGCAACATACTTTGGTGTTTCTGTATTACTATTATTACATTTAAATTGCGAAACATGAATTCCTAAACAATTCATGTTCATCACGAGAGAATTCATGTTAATCAAGAATATTTTTGTATTTGTATTTTTGGGATCGGAGCGAAATACTCTATTCTAGGGTGAAAATAAAAAATACAAATATTAAGCACAAACTTTTAAGTGTTGCAAACGTTTTCTTTTCAATGATAGTTCAACATCTGGAATAAAGTATTTATTAATTATTCGTTTCCCACTAATGTATTAAATCTCCCAATCAGACGCCACTGGAATGGACTTGAAATCGAAGCGGGTCGCACATATAATAAGGATGCGGATAATATCCGTGGCAGCTGAAAGCGGAAAAGTTTCCATCATTTTGTGCTATTTGTTGGTGCTGTGAATGGACTATGGTCTATCTATTGCTTTCCTGGGATTGCAGTTTGAGTGTCGATTTGTTTTCCCTCTCCCCACCACCCCACCCATACTGGATTTCCTCTTCAATTCCAGATTTATAAACGCAGCACGCGATGAGTAAAATAAAAGCAGAAAAAAGTTGCGTGTTTCTCGAATGATGTTTCAGCGAAATGTGCTCAGATTTTTGTTGCTGTTGGCATTGTTGTTGTTGTTGTTGTTGTTTTTACTGACACACCCTGTAGGCGTCACTAATCTAATTTGCAGTTATTGGCGGCCAGATTAGAACACACGCTACACATGTGTGTAATGCGTACAACGTGCCCCTCCACACAAAAAAAAAATAATAAAAAAAAATAACAAAAAAAATACAGAAATTCCCCATTTTCATTGTTTTCTGCTATTGCTAAACATTTTGTGTGGCGCACAACGGGAGGCAGCCAAACCAACCCAACCACCCACTCCGACACCCACCAAATTACCGCACCGCCTGGCATACATTAGTCTAAGCTGTGCAAGTGCAAAACATAATGAAAATTATATCAGTTTGATAAGATTTTCGTCGTGGGGCTTGAGTGCTATTGATGTTTAGCTGCCTCTCTCTCTAGTGTGTGTGGCATGGTGTGGTGAAAACTTTTGCCACTTCACTTCCCGTCTTTACTAACGGGAAAATGTTTGTTTTAACTGCTTACATCAAATAACACTTTGAGTATACTTTAGGTATAATAGAGAAATTTTTCGAGTGTGATAATTAGTTATGCGATATGCAAGTTATTATATACATATATATATATATATATAAATATACCTGTTAAGGTGTTTTTTTTTAGTTGCAATTATCAATTTATTATTGGAATTACTTGGTACTAATATGCTCGCTTGAAACGGGTTTTAAAGAATAATTATTCTGTAAAAATAAAACAATCTAAGTCATATTATTTAATTAACAATAATTTAAGAATAATTGCGTAAGATTTATTATTACAATTATTTTAATTAATTAATAAAATTAATAACAATAATTAGAATGCTAATAATTAATAGTAAAAAATACTTTCAGATAATTAAACATTTTTTAAAATAACACAACTGCATACCTACAAAGTTAGTTAGCCCAAATACCATATGTCTATATATATGTATGTGTGTCTGTGGCATCACCAGCTATTGTCGGCTCCTCCACTTTGCTATAGAAGTGTGACTAGGGGACTAAGCTGTCATGTCTGTAACGGGCAACATTATCAATGTGTGCAGCAACTGGCCATTGACAACGCCTATCAAATTAAGCGAAACAAAATTGCATTAGGGCTGAATGTGGCAACAATAGAGTGCACATGGGTTCCAGTCTGTCTCACTCACTCTGTGTGTGTGTGTGTGTGTGTGTGTATGGGTGTGTAGTCAGTGTCGGCACAACCAAAATTATTCATTGCACAATGCGGTCCAGACAATTTATGCTAATCAACATCAATCGATTTGTATGCCATGCATATGTCCAAACCATGAAAAGCGGCAAAACACAACACGAGAACGATGGCCTTTGTGGAGTCTGAATATGGATTTGGTTTTTGTTGCTGTTTATTGGGGCTGTATTATGGTCAATGATTCAATGGCAATTGCTGGCATTTGACCAAAGAGGGTGGTTGCAACGACAATCACAGCATTTGGCCAATTGCATATAACGAAGTGAACGCAAGTCTCTTTTTTTTACTACTGGTTGATGTTGATGACTCGAAAAGTGCTTCAAATGGACTTGTGACAGCAATCATTTAGTATACCACAATGTATAACAGATTGTATAACCATTTTATAACACTTCGTATACCAGTTTGCTTAAGACTTACATTTGACTTAAACTCCTTTAGTAGTAGTAAATGTCTTAAAGTGCACTTTCGTGTATACCACAATGTATAACAGATTGTATAACAATCTTATAACACTTTGTATACCAGTTTGATTAGGAGGTACATTTGATTTAAACTCCTTTAGTAGTAGTGAATGTCTTAAAATGCAATTTCGTGTATACCACAATGTATAACAGATTGTATAACAATCTTATAACACTTTGTATACCAATTTGCTTAAGAGTTACATTTGACTTAAACTCCTTCCTAGCAAAAAATTGAATTGCCTGCCATAAACTCATTATTCAATATTTTTCAAAAATTCCAAGGACCCATGGCAGGTACATTTATTAACCACAAAAATGAATATATGACCCTAATAAACTATGGTTTTTCCAACTGCTAGATAGGGTTATGTAAGAAAGTACCTCTTTTTATGGTCGAAGCATGTTTCGAACAGTTACATTATGGACACCTAGCCCAGCATTTTATTGTATCGGCATCGGATTACCATATCATATAGCTTACATAGCAACAATTGGGCGAAACATTAGTTGAATTTGGTATGCGAAACTTTTGTGTAACTGAGGAGAGCAGAGCATCATGAGTATATTAGGCATATTTGTTAGCAGCAGCTGCCGGCGTTGCATCCGCGGCCGCAGGGACACAGCAAACAGAGCCAAAGACTGAGTGCCAAACACGGAGCCACCAACTTAGCCGCAGCGCCGCAATATTGCTAAGCTACAAACACCGCACCATCACCACAGCACCACAGCACCACCACCACCACGACCACCTGTGCCGAATAGCGCGAAACAGTTTGCAGTTTATTTGGAGCGCTTAGGCACACATGTTGTCATCAGTGCCATCATCAGGCTCGTCATCTGGTTTCCTGGGGCATGCTCATGAATTTTCACTCTATGGCAAATGAACTTGGCCCAGCTGCACAGCTGGATAACGAGCCACACACACTCACACCACATTCGCCTATACACCCAAAAATAACAAGATTTAAAAAAAAGCGAAAAAACTTAGATAACTGAAACTAGTTGAGTTTAAATACACTTTTGCTGATAAAAGTTTACAAAAGTAAATAAGTATTATATGAATTTTGGTTCAAGTACATCTGCGAATCTGCCAAGTTCAGTTTATAAATTTATTAACCGCATTTGTAGAACATGTTAGTCAAATTGGCTCAAACCACACAGCATTCATAATACTCGTATATATAATTAATGAACGTAAAAAGAGATATTAATTTTTCAATCGAAATATGATTATATATTTTACATAATTAAAATTCTTGAGATATCATCTACATATTCAAATCGATTATTTTTGGAATAGTTACACGCTTGCCTTAAAAATCACAATTCCTGCTGGGAAGGGCATTTAAACTATTCAGAGGAACTATGCAAATATACTCGATTTTCGCTGTGTTTGGACAAATTTTCGTAAATTTTATTTTGCTCTGAGCGGAAATAGAGTAGAGAGCAGGGAGGGGATGAGGTGACTTGGGGTTGGGTTGGGCAGTTTTGTGATTGTTTGTTAGCTGGATTCGGTGTCATAATGTCAATCATTGAATTTTGGAATAGGCTCAGCAGGCGTAAACCTGTCACATTTCAGACAAAACCAAAACAGAGAAATTTAGAAACCAAAGCGAAATCAGAAAAAGCAGAAAACCATTTTCAGTTTTTATTGTTGTTCAAAATTTAAGGAGACGAACAAAAAGAAATTAAAGAGAACACATAATTTATATACTATATATATTTATATAAGCGTATATGTGGCTTTGAATGTGTATACAGATATACAGAATGTACATATAGATATATTTGCTTAAGTTTCGTAACCCAGTGGAAATAAATAATTCAAAAAAACTAGTATTTTCGCCGATGAGTATGTTGCTCAAGGATCAGTCTTTGCTCCAAGATTTTGCCAAGGTTTTCATAGTTGGTAAGGAATAACAAAGCGTTGTTAGAATTAAGCTTTTTAATAATTGGGAATTAATTCTTGTTAATACTATTAATAGAACTAATTACTTATTATTATTTATCATCATCGAGAGCCGACACCAAAAACTCCTAAGAAGGAGAAAATTTGTATAAAAAATTTCTAAATTTACCGAAAAAAATGTCTCGTAAATGTTTTTTAAATTTGTTGGAGAAATATTTCTTAATAACAGAAAATAATTGTAAAAGTAAAGAAAGATAAACCCTTATTTTTACAAAAAGAAAACCCGTGCATTTTACGACCAGTTGCATGTGTGTGTGTTTGAGCATCGTTTACGACCTACAGTTAGATAGGGTATCTGCTAGTCAACCTCTACTGACTGGAGCATTCTTATTTTTTTTTTTGAGAATAATTGTGATCGTTTTATTTTTGGTAATTGGCGCCTATTTGCAGGCCTGGCACTGCGCTCTTATTTGACCGATGGCTCTGGCGATGGCAATCAGCGCAGGACCAGTTTTGGACACGAGTTGTCGCGTCGCATTTGCATGGCCAGTAATCGCTCGAGGACGATTTGTCGCCGCCGCCGCCCGAAGTTCCTGACCCTGGAACTTATCAAGGATTATGATATGCAGTACAAGAAGCAGCGTGAGCTCGCTCGCCAGACTCACGAGATTATGGCCAACAATAATTTAAATTCGTAAATAAAAACTAAATCCGAACACTTCTTGTTTAAAGGCACGCATTTTTTCTCCAAGGAACAGGCATTGCAATTAAGTAAATCATACTGTGGAGCTATAATTTCTAACATCCTTAAGCTACCAAGCTTGGGATCTGCTGAACCGAAACTTCCTGCTTGCCTCACAACACACATTCAGTGTTGCCGACTTGGCTTCTTTTTCATGTAAGAGCAATGGATAAAAGTTAACAACAGTTTTGGTACTGGACAAAAATTTAGTTTATATAAATTGAAATGTAAATTTAAACTTGAAATCTGGTATGTCGATTATTAGAGTCGTAGGTCATACTCTAGCTAATAATTGTATTATTATAAATAAAATGAGTTTATAACTTTTCAAATGTAAATTTAAATCTTAAATTTTATATTTCCATTATTAGAGTGGTAGGTCATACTCTAGCTAATAATTGTATTATTATAAATAAAAATATTCCACGAGTTTCGTGAGACATTTAAATAAATTTTTCAACCAAATGTTATTGGATCAACTTAAAAGAAACAATTGGAAAGCCTTAACCAATTTTAAAATTATAAATCGATAAAACTTGTTTAAATTTTACTAGCCCAGCATTTTATTGCATGCAGAGGACAGCTTAAGCTACAATTTAAACTAAAATAAATACTGAAATACAAAATAATTTTGCAATGAGAAGAACATATCATGAAGTGCAGAAATAAAATACTGCATTAATTATAAAAAGTTACTTAAATAAATAAAAATGATAATAATATGAGTTTCAAATAGCTGAAAGCATTTGTATTTGCATAATTATAGTACAGATAAATAATAAAATAATAATATATAATATATATAAATCGCTTTCAGGTTTTTCAAATTAAAAAATAAAAATACTATTGGCTGGTTTCGTGCTCATCACTGGAACTCAAGCTGATGCTCGAGCTGACGAGTGAAGGCAACTTTCGGCAATGAAGTTCAATGCTTGGTTGGCGTGGCAGCCCAAACGATGGCTTAACACATCCTGGCAGGATATGCACACGAGTGGCAAGCACCTACTTGCCTAAAGGTGGTGCCACGTGGGTGCTGCCGGGTGGGTGTTGCAATAGTTACTCGCAGTGGCATGCATGAGCATTTGTAAGACTTGCGCTGCATTGTTCTTGCTTAATTGTCTGCAAGGACAACCAGCCAGGCAGTTAGGTAACCTGCCTGCTGCCTGCTGCCGGCTGCCTGCTTACTGGCCAGGATTTGCCAGTCAGTTGAATAATTTTTGCAATTGTCGCAACCCATAACTTGGCAGCAGGCAGCAACTTCAACACGCAGAACCAGGTGGGCAGCTTTACACTAAAAAAAAAAAAAAACAAAAATAAATTCTGGAAATTCGCCATAAAAGTAATCCATCTTTTCCGTTTTCTATTTTACTAGAAAAATAAGAATGAATGGTTTCTGCAGGCATGTTGAAGAATACATTTTCTTGTCGAATTTATAAAGCCGATCGATTTTTATCCGAGGATTTAGGATTTTGGTTATTGATATACAAACATGTTTTCGACCGATCGTTCGATCGTACTGCAAAAATACGGATACTGGCGAAATTTTATGAAGATAGCTTCAAAGCTGAGGAACTCAAAAGCAGATACATGGACAGACGGCAAACAGAAAAAACTCGATTATTTTTTCCAAGTGTACTTGCACCTGCACCTGTTCCAGAACACGTTCCCGTTCCTATTTACGTGTGCCTCTGATGTCGTGGCATCCTGTGCGGCGCCTGTTTTTGGCCAGGACATTGCCGCAGCAACAACTTCATTGCTGTGCATTTGCCAACTGGCAACTTGGGTGAAACTTTTGAGTGTAAATAATTGTCAGAGCCAGGACTGAGAAAGAAATACAACCGCAAACATTTTGCACCAGCTCACTTTTTATTCTTGTTGTTGTTGTTGTTGTTGTTGTGCGGAAAGTGTTTTCCTTCTCGGCTGCTCAGCATTTATGGATATTTATATGCCTTGTGCAACCACCAAACCAAAGGACCACCATTGTCCCCACTTGGTAGCAGCTCCAATTAGTCGCGTTGAGGATAAACGTCAGGCTTGGTGTCTGTCAGGACTCTCCGCATCTCTGGCCATCTGTCACCATCAGGACGCAAAGTTTCCCCTAGCAACAAACAAGCAGCATTTCTCTTCTGGCTGTCCTCTAGGGGCACACACACACACACACACACACACACACACCGAGACTCTCACGCACATATAAATGCATTATTTGCATCGAAAAGTTTCAGTGGCACAGAAAACATCTAAAAGTGCTTTCGACTGTGGTAGTTGCTTGTGGCATTTTGCAACACTGCAACGACAAATACCATGAATAAAATTTCGATAAGTAAAAGATTTCATTATTTGTGTATTTATTATTTCTGATTTAAGCTCAGCGAACATAACTAGCTCAAACCATATTTATAGCTATAATTTGAACTGCAGAATATATTATGTCATACATATATACAAATTTATTCTTAAATCCTATTATAAATATGAAAATATTGGATACGTTTTCGAAAACATCTTTAAAAATTAACAACAAGTGTGTAATGTGATTTTTTCTACTTAATACTTAATAATAATAGTTAATACTTACAACTAAACAATATCAGAAATGTTTATGCATTCATATAGTGTTGCCAGTGTGACCCTATTATAAGCAATGTAACAATCTGGCAACTCTTTATCTTAAGTTTTGCATTGCTCCTTCATTCGTCACCCAAATATGAATTTCACAATATATCATGCAAATAAGCCTTCGATTCCTGCACTCTATCGTGTTCTTATTTATAATCGCTGTAAAACTGTGCGCTTAAATATAATAAATCCAATTTTAGAAACATATCTGTCTCTCTCTCTCTCTCTCTTTACTTATCTGTCTAACTTTTGTATGTCACTTCCAAAAATGGAATGCCTGGCAGCAGGCAATATTAGAATTCAGTTGTAAAATTTCGTATTCAATAAAATGGAAGGAAAAAAATTGTATTTTCTAAGCAGCAATCTTAATCCATTTGTCGCCAGCTTTTGTCCAGCTGGTCCGGTAGCTTTGGATGCCGGGGACAATGTATTGGAACCGACGCAGCAGGAACTAGAGTCGATGAGTGATGGCTCTGAACTAGATCTGGAGTTGCATGAGCAGCAAATTCAAAATGGGTACAACTACGAACCGCAACAGCCGCTGCAACAGCAAATGCAACAGCAAATGCCGCAGCAACTACAGCAGCCGATGGGGCAACAACAACTTCACCATCAACTTGGACAGCAGCCATTGCAGCAGCAACAGTCGCAATATCAATTGATTTCAAGCGTTAACAACAATTGGCAACCGCGCAATGATCAGCTGGTGCAGTTGCAACACCAACTGCCACAACAACAGCAGCAGTCACTCCAGTACATTCCTTATGACAACAACTATGGGCTGTCAATCGACAGCCAGCAACAACAACCGCAAATGCACTATCAACAGCAACAGCAACAGCAAATGCCACTGAATCAAGCGCTGCAACAGCAATCTCAACAACCATCACATCCATTGCAGTTGCAACAGCAACAATACGTTTTGCAGAACTATGATCAACAGCAACCCAACAATTTGGTACAGCAGCAAGCCTCAGCTGCTCCGCAGGCAATACTACAGAGCTCCTGTCCATTGGTTTATCAGCAAGGACAACAGCTGCAACCTCAAGCAAGTTACGAGCCGTGTTACGAGCAACAGCAACAACAACTCCAACAGCAGCAGTATCCTCAGTATCCTCAGTATCAGCCAGAGCAGCAACATTTCGAGCCGATCTACGAGCATCAACAACAACAATTTCAACTAACCAATGGGCAACAGCAACCTCAGAATATTTTGTATAACATCAATGAGCAGAGCTCTTATCAGCCACAGCCACAGTCGCAACCGATTGTGCAATCTCAACAACCATCTCATCAATTGCAACTGCAACAGCAACAATATGTTTTGCAGAACTATGATCAACAGCAACCTACAAATTTGGTACAGCAGCAAGCAACAGCTGCTCCGCAGGCAATACTACAGAGCGCCTATCCAATGGTTTATCAGCAACAGCAGCTGCAGCAACAGCAGCTGCAGCAACAGCAGCAACAGCAGCAACAACAGCAACAACAGCAGCAGCAACAGCAGCAGCTGCAGCAACAGCAGCATTTGCAGCAACCGCAGGCAATACTACAGAGCGCTTATCCAATGGTTTATCAGCAACAGCAGCTGCAGCAACAGCAGCAACAGCAGCAGCAACAGCAGCAGCAGCTGCAGCAACAGCAACATTTGCAGCAACCGCAGGCAATACTACAGAGCGCTTATCCAATGGTTTATCAGCAACAGCAGCAGCTCCAGCAACAGCAGCAACAGCAGCAACAGTCAACGATGTATGAACAGCAGCAGGTGTCTTATCAGGCACAGCCACAATTTCTGGCTTATCATCAGCAGTGGCCAGTCTTTCACCAACAACAGCAACAGCAACAGCAACAGCAACAGCAGCAGCTGCAACCTCAATTGTCAACTTTTCAGAACGCACAATATCGCCAAATTTCTTCACAATCCGATGGCGAATCAAGTTTGAATTTGAATTCCAAATCGAGCTTTAATGACGTTAGCTGCAAATATTCCAATCGAAGGGGCAATGGATCGCCATTAACAATCGAAACAATTATGAATGCCATTCTCCACATTATGGGGCAGCAGCGTGTACCTATGATATATGCCAACATTGTGGATCAGCTGACTTTGAAATTTAACTGCTCCGAGGAGATTGTGCGCCGTCTGGCACCACGTGCGATGTATGAGGCATTTTGCAACAAATACTTACATCGCCGTTAACTTCAATATGGACGTGACGCAGCAGCAGTAATCAAGTTAAGAACATCTATGAAAAACATCTGAATGTGCAGAGGATGGAAGAGAGCACAGCTGCATGGTTTTAACATATATTTTGTACTCCCATTGAGACTTGTATTTAGTTATATTATCTGTCAAACAGGAAGAAGAAATATTAAAAAAAAAGTATTAGGTTAGGGACAATGTTGTGATTATCTTTTCTTCTTCCACAATGATTTTTTTTAAAGAATATTTAGAAAGAATAAGAATATTTAAACAGTAACAATGTAAAGGTCCTTCAAAGAAGTAAATTATATTTATTCTTGAGCTGTAAATACTGATTTCTGTACACGTTTTGTATGAAGAAATAAGGAGAGGCTCAGCTGCTTTTTGTGTATTTCCTGAAGTTGCCTCAGACACGCTGCAACACTCCTTAAATGGAAGACTCTCCAATTTGTTTTTTAAAGAAAAGAAAGATCAAAGTGGAAGACTCACATGTAAATCTTTCCAAATGCAACATTTCAATGCGAGACACCTTTCGAAAGTTATAAAATATAAATACTAATTTATATTGTATTTTTTTTGTTTTTGTTTTGTCTATTTTAATATACATACGTATCTATAAATATATATACAACTTTTTAGATTTTTCCACGCGATCTCATTAGACTTAAGAGTGGTCTTGATTTTCATTACAGATCCTGATTGAAAAAGTGTTTATCATTTATTAGAATCCATTAAAGATCTGCTTGCAGGATAACTTTCCGTCAGGCACAGTTAACTACTCAGCTGCTGTCCCTGTAATTGTCAAAGGCACTTGTTGTATTGCGTCTCGTTTGCTTGGCTTTCAGAGGCATCAATCATACGCCCGGGCAGCATCTTCTAGTTCTACTTATAATATACACCTTTACTTTGCACCTCCCCCCTTCACGACGTTATCGTCGACTGCTCCTTTTCCGTGTCGGGCATTAATTGCAGGTAAAATCACTTTGAACTTCATTAAAAAGCAACTTAATCAACTCGAGTCGAAAGTTTTCCCTACCATCTGCCATCCAGCCCCTCGACCCTCACCTGCATCCTGCTCCATCTTTCTGCTGAATGGCCTAAAAATTATTAATTAGTCTTGACGCACACCTCGCCCCACCCCATCCAAATGCCCCTTCCTGCCTTTTATCCGCCACGTTGCGACCTTTGTTTACTTCACAACTTTCTGGCAAGTGAATAAAGTGAACCCCTGCATCCACCTCCCCAGCCTCCCCTACCAGCAGGTCGGGCAGCGCTTAAATATTTCATATTTAATTGCGCGCGTAAGCAATGCAACCCTCTACGAACGCCCCCCGCCAATTGTCGCGTTTGCCACGCCCCTACTTTACCTGTTCATGTACCGTTACAGAGAGATGAAAGGGAGGGAGTCGCTGGAGGGAGGCTTGCCAACCGTTCGAAATTGGCAACATTAATAAAATTAGCCCGTTCGAGTGTGGCATGCCACATGCCTCATTCATTGCCTCAGTCCATTATCTCTCACTCATTCCTTGCCCAACACCCCCCCCATCGAGTGTTGAGCAGCTATCACATTTTTCACTTGATTTCTGACACGCCCAAAATGAACACAGAAATACCCCCTAAAATCTGATTAGCCGTCTTCTGATCAAAGCGTGTCTAACTGCCTCCAAGCGATAACTGTGCCACGCTGAGACTGAATTCAAACTGTCTGCCTCCTGTTGTCCAGGCATTGTCTGATTTCTAATTTTCTTATTGCAAGCGCAAAAGATTCCATTGTGATGAAATAGAGATAGAGATAGAGATAGAGATAGAGATAGAGAAAGGAACACGGATGGAGATAGAAACAGACATTAAGTTAGAAATTAACTTATAGATTTAGATATATCTAGGAATATAGATAGAGAGATAGAGGGCTATTTTCTAATTTCAAACTATTCAAAATTGGCTTAAAGTAGAAAATTACTTTCTAAATGAAAAAAATACACTGTTATTACTTTGGTATTATAATACTAATAGATATTCTACATCTGAAACGCTCACCTTAACTATTACTATGTTTTAAGTAGATATATATTTTCAAATACTTGAATTACGAACTTTGAATAAAAGATGCAACTTTAATTTAATTATGTGTGTTAAGCAATTTTTGTTAGTGTTTCTGTTATTGTTCGGCTTAACGAACAGTCACTGTATTTGACCTGTGCTTACCAAAATTGTTGTTGATCTGCTGACCGCATTAAAAAGCTCCCAAGTCTGATTATGCTTTTCCCACCGTCTCTCTATCTCTCTCTATTTCTATC
This sequence comes from Drosophila mimica, assembly GCA_037043585.1. Lineage (NCBI taxonomy): Eukaryota > Metazoa > Arthropoda > Insecta > Diptera > Drosophilidae > Drosophila > Drosophila mimica. The sequence goes on along the minus strand of JBAMBE010000748.1, from coordinate 3,412,315 downwards.
TCTTTCTCTCTCGATTTGTCTTGCTCTCTCCCTCTCACTTACTGTCTATCTCATTCTCTCTTTCTACGCTTGTCTCTCTCACTGATTTTGTCACAGCATGTCAGTTTCAATTTAACATTTATTTTGGATTTCGGATCTCTGTTGTATGTTTTGTGTGTGTTCGTGTGTGTGTTTATGTGTGTGTTTGTGTGTGTGTTTGTGTGTGTGTTTGTGTGTGTGGGTGTAATAAGCCACATTCGTTTATTTTGAAACCGCTTCAATTGTAGCACACACTCATTGCGATTGAATGCAATCCATTCATCCAGACGATGCCACACATTGCCTCAAACTTCACAATACTCTTCAACGCCCCCAAACCCCAGACAAATCCAATGCAAAACCAGCTCCCCCCCCCACCCTTCCACCAACAGCTTCTACTGCTACAGTCAAAAGAAACAAAAATGAGATAAACAAAATTGTTGCAGTGTAATTTATAATTATTAAGTCGAGTTGCCTTTGGCGAATTTTTGAGAAATTAAGAGCATATAGCATATATTGAATATTAAATATTAAATAAATTAAGTAAAATTAAAAAATTATTAAGTATTGGCATTTATTGATATTTTCACTGATGCCACAAACTCATCTTGCAACGTCTAAATTATTAAATAATAAATACTGAGAGCACGTTAAGACTCAATATAATAAATTAGTTTGCAATCATTAAAGATTAGATTTTTAATAATTTATTTACTTTTAAAAATTGAAAATAAAATAAAATAATTTTTTTTTATATTTTTCTCAGTTGCGGGTTTTTATTTTTTGTGCGTTGATTTAATTAAAGAGTTTTGCTGATTTCAAGTGATTGTGTTCTATGTAAATGTTTCTTCTGAGTGTACCACACAGTGTGTGTGTGTGTGTGTGTGTGCGTGTCTGTCTGAGTGGTCAGCAATTTGAAGTTGGTTGCGTGTGCTTACAGCGCATTGTCACCAACCACCTGAAACCCCAGCACGCCCCTTAATGCAACACGCCTCGTGCAGCAGACAGCATACATTTTGTGGTTTTCATAGCTGTTTTCATTGCGGCTGGAAATCCTTTTCCGTCCGGGCATCAGGCTGCGGATGCGCCAGGCATGCCAATGTTGGCCAGCAACAGTACGACATGGCTATGGGGTGTTGGTTGGGGGTGTGGTGGTGTGGTGGTGGGGTGGTGGGGTGGTGGGGTGGTGGGGTGGTGTTGCTGTGTAAGCACGCACGACTACATTGTCAAAAGTTTTGTGTGTCATTATTGTGGCTGCTAGCGGTTGTTGTGCATGCGTGTGTGTGTGTGTGTGTGTGCTATAGTTGTTATTGTTGTTGTCATTATTTGTAGTAGTTGTTGTCTTTCATAGTGTTTGCCCTGCTTTGTTGTTGCGGGTTATTAAAAACTTTTACCCCACAAGCCCCAAGGGGGTTGATCCACCTATCACTTCTTACCTCCGCCTGCTCCGTTGATACTGAATCCTGTGCATTTTCTCGTTTTCATTTTCATTTTCATGTTCATTGCAAATGTTAATTACAACAACGGCGACAAATGCAAACCAAACTCTGCTCCCATTGACATTCTCTCTCGCTCTCTCTCTGTCTCTCTCTCTCTCTTTGTGTAACTCTGCTACACTATATCGCTCATTCCCTGTCAATGCGATATAATCAAACTTTTTTACTTTGTACGACTTAATGGAAATTAAATAGCATGTGGAGTTAGTTTTTTCTCTCTCTCCTTCTCTCTATCACTCTCTCTCTCCCTCTCGTTCTCTGTGTTGCTATAAATGAGGTAAGCATCTGTCCATTATAACTCATGTTATTTGATCCAATTCTCAGATATATATATATTTATATATATAAAATATTATACAATATTGTACAAATCAGTTGAAGATCTGGCGAATTCGGGTTAAGAGCATTCCAGGGTGAATCACTAATTATTTTCGCCTGATCAGCTAAAGGTATTTTAATAGTCTTTTAATATCATTTGACTATTAAAATTCCTATCTCTCTTTCTCTCTTTTTCTTCTCCACTATCTATCTCTTTCCCTCTCTGCGATGGGAATTAATTTGATTTTTGTTTACCAAGTTATCCTAACCAAATCTTTGGTGTACAAGGGTATATAAACTTTGGTATGCCTAAGATAGCTTTTCTCTCTGATTTTTCAGAATCAGGTTTTATATTTCAATAGTTGAAAGTTTTCTACTCTTTCAACGCTCGTCTTATGTTGAGATTTAAGTCGCCAATTTTCTTTGCGGTGACAAATTGTCTGCATCCATGCAAAGCTACCTGTTGTTGTTATTGTTGTAGTTGCACAGGTCGCTGCTGGTTCGTGGCAAATCTCTTGTCAGCTGTAACTGCAGCCTTAAGCTGCCAGTAATATGCATTTCCTATGGAAGCTGCCTCAGTCCAGGTGCACGTGTTGAGCTAAGCCGGAGATGAGCGACTGGCCGCAGCTGCTCTCATTGCTCTGTCTGCCAGCTGTCAGAGTCTGCGTCCCAGCTGAGAGTTGTCCTCTGTTCGCTGATTGCAAATCTCTCCTAGAAGAAAAGTTAAGTTTACTTGTGCCAGGCTGAGTGAATTTTCCAACAAAATTTGTACGACTTTGAAAACTGATAAAATTCAATCCAAAATGAGTTTTATAGAGCGCATTATTTTAAATAAATGAAAAATTATTATAATAAGGAATCGAGACTCAACAAGTGAGAAAACTAGCAGCCAACAACATTTCCTTTTCATTATTATGATTTTGGGTTTTGTGTTTTTTGTTTTTTTTTTTTCGTTAACCTAAATTTATTTTATTAACGCACACTTCTCACATTCTTGGCTAGATGAAAGTCAATTTATCGCATAAAGTTAGCTGAAGCTTTAAGCCTGGCGACATCTTTTTGTCTTCCCAGACGAGGACTAGGACGAATAGGAAGCAAGCAGCTACTTGATTCTCTCACTCTCTCACTCTCACACTCTCTCTCTCCCTGTCTGTCTCTGTCTCTCTGTCTGTGGCATTGTCTTTCACTCGGGGAGCGAGTCTACAGCTGGCTTTCCGAGCCAAGTTGAGCGCAATACTCACGTACGAAATAATTATAGCGCAAATACGTGTTCGGCATATGCAATTCACATGGCTCACAGGCTCAGACATTGAACTACACCCTCGTCCCCCCCCCCCCCCAAACCACCCCTTCCTTCCAATTTCATATTACTCCTACGCTAAATCGTCTTCGGTTTTAGGTATCCCTTGTCGCAAGCCCGCTCTGCCCCCTTTTGACGTCCATGCCATGCATTTTGTTGCCATTTTGTTGCCATATTTATTTTCGGCAAGCTCATTTTTAGGCATATATTTTTGTTGTCCTTCTGCACCCCCTATCCCCTTTCTACCGACGGCACGTTACTAGAAAGTTGAAAAAGTTAGGTTCAGGGCTTCTGCAATTTTTTTTTTTTTTTTTGACTCTTTTCTCATGTTCAATTTTTATTTTTTTGCCACCCAGTGTTGGCATTGTTAACCGTGTTTTCCGTTATCATATATTGACGGCTTTTTATTTCGATATTAAGTTCACATATAAGCACATTCGCGCACACACACACACACTCACATGCTTTGCTTTGTGTCCTTTGCTCTTTTGCTGGAAACATTCGAGTTGATTTTAAATTTGCATTTTTCCTTTTTGCTAGCATCATTTGGTGAAGTTGCTGATTACAAAAAGTTTTCAAAATTATCAATGTTCATCAGTATAAAACTATATTATGCAGCTCTTACTTTCTACATGAATCCGTAAGTTGCAAATATTGCAATATATATATGTTTCTATATAAGTAAATAAAATTGAAAATCATCTTACACCTTTACAGATAAATCGGTTAAAATTATGAATAATTCGGCTGCTTATTTAGTTGATAGACTGTTGTCAGATTTGACTGAAAGTTGGATATATCTCGTTAACTAGTAAGAGTTGCATCCAATGGGATGATATTTAAATAATTTGAGATTATCAGATCTCAGATTATCTCAGCAATCATAATTCAGTTTGAATTCGAGTATTGAAGTAATGAGCCAAAGCTGAGCCATCAGTTTCTATGCCTTTAATTTGTGCGTTGGCAAAACTTTTGTTTCTCTCAGCGACTAGAGGGGTTACTGAGTAGGGTGGTTGAGGGGTACGGGTAGGTGTTGACTTAGCTTAGCTGAGGCAGGCAGTGTGTCACAGCTGTTGCATACTGCGCGTTTACTCAACCACAAAACGCACACGTTCCGCACACGGTAACACGTGGAAGGAGCAGGGAGCGGGCAGAGTGCTTCTTGGCTATGGGTACGACTTTGCACAAAAAAAATGGGCATCATGGCCAAAAACGCGAGCGATCCAAAAAGCTGGCAAAAGTTTTGTGCCAAAGTCCAACATATGTTACTGTTCATGCATGTTATCCCAGTTAGTCAGTCACAGGCAGATACTATGTGTGTGTGTGTGTGTGTGTGTGTCTGCGAGTGTGTGGGTGTGTGTGTGTGAGAGGCTTCTAACTTAGTTTTGGACTAGTACAAATACACACACACACACACACACACACACACACACACACACACACACACACACACATACATGCATATACATGGACGTATGCACACGCACAGCTGGCTTTGAAGGCAGTGTAATTATAGCAAGTTTTCAAGGCATTTTGTTTCTTGTTTTTTTTTTTTTTGTTCTAATACCCTGTAATAGCAAACTATAAGGGCTATAGATGGACTCGTAGGTATTGTAAGTCTTGCAATTTATTTGCATGTGTAGCATTATTACATATGGACTTTATTTAAAGCAATAGCAATCAAGCATATTCTGCTTGCTATATTGATGAGATAGATAGGATATAATGAATTAAATTACCTATTTATTGTCATTATTACAGGGTACTTTGTAGTCGCACATTTTAAACGATAAGTGTTTTATGTGTTATTTGCCTTTTTTTGGCTTCCCGGATGTCTCTGCCTGACTCATTGCCCAAAAGAAGTTTTTGATAAGAAAGTTATGATGAGTTTTCTTCACACACTCGCACTCAAGCTCACACACACTTGCACACACACACACTCGCGCACACACACACAGGCGCAGGCTGACGCATTCACATGTATGCACAGCTGCTGATTTTGGCCAAATTAGTGCAAACACGTCTTGCTTTCTTTGTTGTTGCTTTTTTTCGTTTTTTGTTTTTTTTTTTTTTAATTTTGTCTGAGCATGTGCACCTAATTTGCAGCTTCTTGGCAAAATAAATAATAATACAAAAAAATACAGTTATTCTGGCATTCGCAGCTGGACACGCCTCTTTACGAACTGATTTCCAGCACCCAAACTCCACTTTTCCGCTGACAAACTAATTTACATTTCCGACAACGGTTCAAGTGGTGGAGCGAAAGGCGTGAATCAGGGATGAAGGAAGGGTGGTCGGGTGAATGGCAAGGTGGATCTCCTGCCCGTCTGTCTGCCGACTGTCAAAAGTTTATTTATTTGACATCGAAAAAAGTTGACACAGACACCGCTGTCAGGAACATGCAGGACGCAGGACGTAGGACTGTCGCTCGGGGGCTGCGCGGTGGGGCTAACGAGCAAGACGGGAGGAGGCGTGGCCCGGTGGAAGTGGTGCCGTAGCTTGTCACAATGAAATCCGATTTATATGCCTGCCCAAAATTGGATTACAATTGAGTTGTAATTATGCGACAACAAAATATGGCTGTTGTTTTGTTGAGGGAAAGGGGGGGAGGTTAAAATGCCAGTTTTCCAGCTTAGGTACATTTCCCCATACCTCCCTCCTGCTCGTCCCCCTTCTATAGTCAGTCTGTTTTTCATGTTGTTGCGTCTAGCGACATCTTTGGAAATTCGCATTTTGCATTAATTAAAACTGATTTAATTAATGCGCTGTCGTTTCGCTTTTAAGTCATTTCCATGTTTCTATTTGTAAGGAACACAGGTTAGACAGAATCTCCAGTCCCCCATCATATAAGATACAAACTGCTGTCGACTTGTTTGCCCCAAAAATTTCATATGACGACCCCCCAAAAAGGCTGAAAGGTCTAATTTAATATGCATCAAGTGTGTGCATTTTGATTAAGGATCGCAAACTTGTCTCACCAAGAAAAGGCAGAGTCGCAAATATCTCGCATGTAAATTTGTATATATGAATTAAACGATTTGTTAGGCTTTCAAAAAAATAAAAAAAAGTCAACCGGTAGATTGTCAAAGAATATATCATCAAAAACTGAAATAACACTTGATATTAATGCATTCAAAGCATTAAGCAAAATCAAGAACACTCTCAGTTCAAATGACGTGGTATTAGCATACCCAAACTTTGACAAAGAATTTCACTTAACAACCGACGCCTCAAATTTTGCCATCGGAGCAGTTCTCGAACAAGAAGGCAGACCCATCACCTTCATTTCACGAACACTCTCAAAAATAGAAGAGAACTACGCAAAACCGCTTACAGATTCTTCCTTCCGACATATCTAAGTCTAGCGACTTTACTGGACTATTCCCATACCCAAGTAATACCAATAAAAACAGGAGTCGCAGCGGTCGAAAACGGGACTTTCAATATATCATGAAATAGACAAAACACACTCACTCGTCCCTTTAATCATATTCGACTTAGTCTCAAAAACAGAGGAGCAGGCTGAAAACAGTAATAAACAACTGACAAATAACAAAAACTTAAGCGACAGAATGAATTTTCTAACGAAGAGATGAAACGAAATATTAAAATTAACAAGATTGAACGTTGCAGTCAGACGTAACCGACAGCGAAATACTATTATACCATTACATAAATTAATTTAAATTTTTATAAATATAATATATTAATATATATATATATATTATAAATATAAAATATATTTATATAATTATAAATTTGTATTTATATTAATCGGACTTAATACATGCGTTTCGTTTTATTTTATAAATTATAAAATGGAATTTTATAAAATGAAACACAACAATCTATTGTGATGCTACCTTGACTCGTGTAGAGCTGCGATAAGACTATTGCGTTAAAAAAATATCGCCGTTAAAACTTACTTATTTGAAAATAAAATTAGTTCTTAATTTAAGGATAAAATAAAATAATGATAAATTAGTTTTGAATTTTAACAATCGAACTACTAGAATTAATCTTTTATACAAAATTGAGATATTTTATGAGAGCAAGTTGGCACAATTTCACGCGCTCGATAAGATCGCTCGATTAAGAGTGACCAAATTGCAAGATAAGCAGCATTGCGCCAAAATTAACAGCAAGTATTCTGTTACATTACATTGTTACAAATTGGCATGTATTGGCAACGCTGGAAATAATGGACTTGCGTCACAAAGTTCACTTGTACTGGCAACTTTATTTGCAAGTGCAAAGTGCAAGGGAATTTGATTATAAATGCGTGCATAAATGCATTACATGAAAAAATAAGGATATAATGTATATGTATAACTAACACATTTTTAAGAAAATAACGCTTTACTATTTATTTCATTTATATTAATTATATTTATTTAATTAACTAACATTTATCGTTTTTTGTGGGCGGGAGTGGGCGTGGTCCAAAATTTAATTCCCAAAGTTATGAAGGGTGTTACTAGCAATATACATTTAAAATTTGGCGACTTAAGTTGTCAAATTGCGTGAGATATATGGGCTTATCGACTTACACCAACAGGTGTATCGGTTAGGTAGGTGGAGTGGGCGTGGCCATCAAATTTTTTTTTATCGATCTTTGGGGGAGTTACCAGTTACATACATTCAAAATTTTGCGACTCTAGCTTGCAAATTACGGCAGTTATGCGCATTTTAATTTTATAGGGACGAATTTCCTGGAGGCGGCGGTTGTGAGCGTGGTCCAAAAATTGGTATGCCAATCCTTGGAGAAGGTTACCAGCAAATTTCCTTCCAAGTTTGGTTACTCTATCTTTAAAATTTTCGGAGATATACGGAGTTATCGATTTACAATCGGAATTGTCGATTATAGGCGCAGGCGTGGGCGTGGCAACACAAATTTGTTATCGGTTCTTAAAGGCGACTACCAGTAATATACCTACCAAATTTGACGTACCTTTCTCGAAAACTGCGGAAGATATAGCCATTTGAAAATTTTAGGGGCGGGGGTGATGGGGCGTCGGAGTTGGGCGTGGCACATGCCAATCTTTCAAGGACCTCGCTAACAACCTACCAACCAAAATTGGTGACTGTATCCATTAAATTGTAAGAGATATGTGGATTTATCGATTTGCTAAAATCGATTTTCGCGATTTTCTAGCTCCCTAGTGGACGTAGGACCAAACCCATGACACTTTAACTTTTGAAAATACTTTCCAGCATACGTTCCAGGTTTCAAGTCTCTATCTCTAAGGGTGTCGGAGGAACGCGCGTTCATACAGACGGACAGACGGACAGACAGATAGACGGACAGACGGACGGACAGCAGACGGACATTGCACAAAACCTATAAAAAGGAGACATAATTTACAGCAAAATAGAAGACTAGGCTCAAAACTAACTCAAAAATACAAAAGAGAAATAGTAAAAGAAAATACGAACACCACCATTAAAACCCAAAGTGGCCGTGTAATCCACAAAAATAATATAAAAACATAACCCCTTACAGATTCTTCCTTCCGACATGTCTAAGTCTAGCGACTATACTGGACTATTCCCATACCCAAGTAATACCAATAAGAACAGGAGTCGCAGCGGTCGAAAACGGGACTTTCAATATATCATGAAATAGACAAAACACACTCACTCGTCCCTTTAATCATATTCGACATAGTCTCAAAAAACGGAGGAGCAGGTTGAAAACAGTAATAAACAACCGACAAATAACAAAACCTTAAGCGACAGAACGAACGAAGAGATGAAACGAAATATTAAAATTAACAAGAACCGACAAAAATATTCAAGACGAAACCAATAAGAAAAGAAAACAAAATAATTAAGCTAAAATACAAAAAAAAAAAAAAATAATTAAATGTAACAATAGAATCCCTGGAAATACCAAAAAAAGACAAAATAATAAATCTAAGCAACGATATCTGTACAACAAATCTGCTGCATCGCATCCGGGGACGTCTGCATCTAAAGGGGGAGGAGTTGATATTGCATTGGAATATTTGAAGTGCGCGCGCAACTAGAGCCAAATATCAAAAATATCGATATTAATCAATCTGAATAATTGCTCTAACTATAGGCGCAAGCGATATCGCCCACCATCATGTCGTTCAAATGAACTGGAACCAGGGACGCCGTTCACACACACAATTGCTAACTGGATGACAAGTGGCTCGCGTGCAGCAAAAAACGACGAAAAAGTGCATATTTCGGTAATAACAGCGAATATACAAATTTTTTCCCGTCTCCAAGGCTTAGGAAAAAGATCTAAGTTTTCAGCTTCGTGCTAAAATCTGCATTTAAAGCTTAACTTGCGTAAAAACTTGATGCGAATTAGATGAGTCACTCGTTACATTTGCAACGACTAAAAGGCTCCGAAGTAAACAGCTGACTTTGAACTGAGTAACATTTTAGAATTAACACATTTATCACATTTAGTTTTGGCTATAGATTCAGACCGATAGCCAAAACAACAGAATTTATTCTTAAAAAAACTTTTACTCAAATTGTTTTTCCACTCTAGCCACCAAATCTAGTAGCGCAAAAACTTCAAGCGAACTTATTGCACACAGGTCACAGGTCAAGAAGAGCGAATCAAGGCTATATAGCAACCATCAGTCACTCTTCAAAAGTGGAAAATGATTTCAATTGCTGAAGAGAAAAATAATCTGGGTAACAAACAATACAAGGCACAGAACTATCAGGATGCACTTGAGCTGTACTCGGATGCGATCTCGCTGTGTCCGGAGTGGGCGATCTACTACTGCAACCGAGCCGCTTGCTACATGATGCGGCACAACTATAACAACGCCCTGATGGATGCCCGCAACGCCATCCGGCTCAATCCCTACTATGAGAAGGCCCACGTGCGTGTGGTCAAGTGCTGCCTGGCCCTGGGCAACATCATCGGCACGGAGCAGGCGATTAAAACTTTTGCCGAATTGGATGCAAAGAGCACGGCGCTCAGTGGCGAGGAGCAGTCTGTGCAAAAATTGCGTCAGCTGGTGACGACCATAGAGAGCCGCTACGAGTCACAGTCATATCGCGATGTGGTCTACTCTCTGGATAGTGCACTCAAGCTAGCACCCGCCTGCCTGCGATATCGCCTGCTGAAGGCCGAGTGCTTGGCCTATTTGGGACGATGTGATGAGGCGTTGGATATAACGGGTAACGTCATGAAACTGGACAGCACCTCGGCAGATGCGATCTATGTGCGTGGCCTGTGCCTGTCCTACACGGGCAGTCTGATGAAGGGCATCCTGGATTTCGAGCACGCTCTGCAACTTGATCCCGACCATCAGAAGTCAAAGGCGATGCGCAACAAGTGCATGCAGTTCAAGGAGATGACGGAGAAGGGCAGTATGCTGTTCAAGTCGGGACGATATCGTGAGGCGAACGTCATCTACACGGATGCCCTGAAAATTGACGAGTACAACAAGGACGTCAACTCGAATCTGCTCTATAATCGAGCACTGGTCAATCGACGGATCGGTTCATTGCACGAGGCTGTCGCCGACTGTAATCATGTGCTGGAGCTGAATGAGCAGAATGTGGAGGCGTTGCTGCTGCGCGCCCGCTGCTACAGCGATCTGGAGATGTTCTTGGAGGCGGTGGCCGACTATGAGACGGCTCTCAAGTTGCGGAATACGCCGGAGATTGAGCAATTGCTGCGCAAGACAAACCTCGAGCTGACGAAGCCAAAGAGTAAGGATTACTACAAGATTTTGGGCGTCTCTCGAAATGCCTCACAGGACGAGATTAAGAAGGCGTATCGCGTGAAGGCAAAGGCTCATCATCCAGATAGGCACGCAGGACGAAGTGCCGCTATACGCAAATGCGCGGAGCTCAAATTCAAAGAGGTGGGCGAGGCCTACGCCATGCTGTCGGATGCGCTCAAGAAATCCAAATACGACAATGTCGATCTGAGTGAAATATTAACTGGGTTCTTTCAATTCCGTCAACTTTGACTGCTGAAAAACCACAAAAGATGATCCACATATTGATTAGCTACTAGTCCTAGCGGCAACTTATGCACAAATTAATGTCTTCTTACATTTTAACTAAAATCGTGATTAAAAATAAATTGATCGATTAGTAATGATGCCGTAGTCTTTTGTGTAATAGAGACTAAATTTTATTTTTAAGTCGGAAAATAATGTTCAAAACTGAGACCGTGCTGCAATTGGGCGCTGGAGAGGAGCAGCGAGAATCCTGAGTGTCTGATGTAGCAGGTCTATCATCTGACTATCGCTCGAGGGCACACACACACACACGAACATACATATGTGTTTGGCTTGCAGCACCACGTTTTGTTATTATTATTATTATTAGCCTCAACCCCAATATCTGAGTATTGGTTCAGCTTTCCTTCCCCCCATCCCCATCCCCGTTCTGCATCAAGTTGTTGTCTATTTCTAGCTCAGCTGGGCAACGGTCGGGCGATTTGGGTCTCGATAGACGCACGCATATAATAATTTCCTGTTCAATGAGCAATTACCGTAATAAAGATATATCTCGGCTACTCTATTATATACAGCGCACATCCACAACGGCATCCACGCCCCAGGGTTGAGCTCTGCTTCTAGCCCCCAACAATGTTGATGATGATGATGATGATGATGATGAAGCTGGCGATGATGTCTCGCCGAGAGTGGAGTGACATCAGACACAAAATGCAGAGACGAACAAAACTACAAGATACATTACATACATTACAAACGGAGTCTGCAACAAAAATGTCTTCGTCAAGGCGTAAAATTGTTCGTGACTAAATTAGAATAGCTTTTGCAAAAAAACGCAACAGTCAACGTAAGCTCCATTCAATCGAAACTCTCCGCATTGGGCATATCGTAATTGTTTACGCTTGGCCGGGGGGCGTGACTAAGGCAGTGACATCTTCTTCCTTCTTTGAGGAAGGGGGGTGCTCGACCGTAATTGAGCAACAACAAAGGGCGGCTAACTGAGCTCCATTCAATGAGGGCAACTCTACAAAGGCCGACAAGCGAAAAGTTCAAATTTATAGCAAACAATTCATGACGTTTCTTTGGCAGCAAAAACAGGAATCACTTAAGACAGGCATTTAACTTATTGTACGTAGTTTTGGAGCAAATGCTGTCTGTTCAGACCGTTCTGACTGCTCAGTGAATAATGATGTCAGAGTGATGTCATTCATCTGAGAGATTAGAATAGGAAAGAACTGCTATAATTATATATCCTTGTAGAAACGCGATAATCTTCTGATTTCAGAGTTGAAAATATGATAATGGTTTTTTACGCTTTAAGTCAATTTTATATATTTTAAACGGATATTCCTCATTTGGGTAACTACATTTTATTTGTGTTTAAGCTAATCTCGACCGTTGCAGTCGTTGAAATTGCCTGTGACATCGAGATTTTGATCAAGATAGCTTCTAAGCTAACAGAGAGTTTTGCTCATAAAAATAAAACAGAGACTGGCATAGTTAGACTAGGCTAGAATCAAAGAGGTGTTCTTCAAGGCCACGATAAAATTATAATGCTCTCTACTACCTTAAAGCATTAGCTCAAGAGCTTATCTGTACACTTGAATATCATGTTTATTATAACTCTATGTTCTTTACTTATTGTAGACTCAGTGAAATGGTTTTTAAATTTCTTAAAAGTCTGACGCTTTTCCAATCTGGTGCAAACAAGAATGATGCTTATTCTTATTGTTTATTTAAGCATTTTATTTTAAGTCACGAAGTCAAGGAACTCATCAGACCTAGAACGGAAAGTAACAATTTATAAAAACCAGAAGATGGCTTCCTTGTAGCTTTTGCGATAATTGGAAATGGAAATAAAAGTGGTTGACACAAAGAAAACTAATGTAATTATTATCGACTGCTTGAGTAGAAAACCTATAAGAAACAGAACAAGAGAAATATATAGAGAGAGACAGAGAGAGAGAGAGAGAGAGAGAGAGACTGCAGCTTTAAGGCTTCCTTTTGTGAAGAACACGTGATGGATGTAGTAGCAATCAGGAGGAGAGATGCCGGAGCAGCGAGTTGCCATTAGATGGAGATGGGTTGCTCGACAGCTTTGCAGTTGCCATTAGCAGACAATGTCGAGCTGTCAGACAATTGAAGGCTCATCGGTGGGTGAAGTGGTTGTGGGTGGGCTCGAATTGGGTGAGTTGTGTTTTGGGTTTTAGGTTTTGGGCTTAATGCCGAGCTGTTTTGTGGCAGTGCCTTTGTTTTGTTCATCAAGAGCACATTTTATTGCTTTATGAGTTTAATGAAGTGTTGCTAGAAATCCTGCAGCGATGCCCCATCCATCCCAGCCCCATCTGCTTCCCCATTGGGTGGCAACCCTTCGCTTCGCTTTCACTTTTCGCCTTGACAGCCGGCTGGTTGGGCGCGTTGCGGGTTGGTTCAGTCTGGCAACATATCAAACATTTCTGACAGCATCTAACTGACTGACTGACTGACTGACTACTGGGCTGGAGCGAGTGAGTTGAGTTGAGTGACTGACTGGCTGGTTGACTGATTGATTGACTGCATGACTGCGGAGTCTCTCGTCTACGTCTCTTGCTGGCATGTAATGCATAAGGAATGAAGCTTAAATAAAAGTTGGGAGATGAGAAATAGGATTAACTTGTCACACAATTGAATTTAATTTTCCATAGATACACACACACACACACATGCACAGACGAAGCATCATAAAAACCACCCACTGCTTTTAAAGCCCCCAGACGGGTGTTTTTTGGGTCCTGAATGGTTGTCGCTAGCTTCCTCTATTACTTTCACATTGGGGAATTTTCGTGACCCCCACTTGGCTGTGGCTGCTTTTGTGGTAGGGTTTTGTAAGGAAATTACAAGGCCCTCAGATTTGTCAAAGCAATCAATACTCCCATATTGAACTCTTCATTGAGCTTGCGTCTATTTGTGGATACTGAGACTAAGCTCCTGTTCCTGCTGCTGCCTGCTGCCTGTTGCCTGTTGCCTGTTGCCTTCGTCCTCCTGCCCGTTGCCCGCTGCCTGTTGCCTGTTGCCTGTAGCTTTCGTATTGTCCTGGCAAATTGTTGAAGCAAGTTAACCTTTTCTGCTTCACTCACTCTAGATTCTTTTGGGAGTCAGTCTGATTGATCCATTCCAGCAGTTTGAACAAGGCCAGCACAAAAATATATTATTTTGTGGCCTGTACATGTGCCACAATTGTGTTTAAGGGTATTACAATTTTGGCTACAAGTTAACCAATTTACTACCAGCCCAACAACTTACCAGCTTTGTTACCAGCTATAACTTAAAATTTTTTTTTTTGGCTTTTTATACCCTGAACCCATTAAAAATGGGTAAAAAGGGTATAATGGTTTTGTGTAAATGTATGTAACAGGCAGAAGGAAGCATCTCCGACCCCATAAAGTATATATATTCTTGATCAGGATCAACAGCCCTGTCCGTCTGTATGAGCGCGCAGATCTCAGAGACTATAAGAGCTAGAGACTTCAAATTTGGAATATAAGTTTTCGTGTACCAGGCGCAGATCAAGTTTGCTTTATTTTATCGATAACTGCCTCAGTTTCGGAATTATCGATACATTTCGATTTCCGATTGCAATAAATTCCACATATCTCTCACAATTTAATGGATACAGTCACCAATTTTGGTTGGTAGGTTGTTGGCGAGGTCCTTGAAAGATCGGCATGTGCCACGGCCACCTCCGACGCTCCCATCACCCCACCTCAAATTTGGTAGGTATATTACTGGTAGTCGCCTTTAAGTCGCCGATAACAAATTGGTGGTACCACGCTCACACCTGCGCCTATAATCGACAATTCCGATTGTAAAACGATAACTCCGTATATTTCCGAAAATTTGAAAGATAGAGTAACCAAACTTGGAAGGTAATTTGCTGGTAACCTCCTCCAAAGATTGGCGCACCGCCGCCCTCAGGAACTTCGTCCCTAGAAATTTAAAATGCACATATCTGCCGTAATTTGCAAGCTAGAGTCGCGAAATTTTGCAGGTATGTTACTGGTAACTCCCCCAAAGATCAATAAAAAAATTGGATGGCCACGCCCACTCCAGCTACCTAAACCGATACACCTGTTGGTGTAAGTCGATAAGCCCATATATCTCACGCAATTTGACAACTTAAGTCACCAAATTTTAAATGTATATTGCTAGCAACACCCTTCATAAATGTGGAAAAAAATTTGGACCACGCCCACTCCCGCCCATAAAAAACGAAAAATGCCTGTATCTCCCGCAATTTAAGAGCTACAGTTACCAAACTTAGAAGGTATATTACTAAGGTCGAACTCCAAAATTTTTTGGGCCACGCACACTCCAGCCCCCAAAACCGATAAACGTCCATATCCCCCGCAAGTTAGTTAGTTGCCAAACTGGGTGGGAAGATTATTAGGAAGCTTCTCTATAATTTGTTTGGTGCGAAACTATTAAAGGGGATATTTGGAAATAAACCTATAATGTATTTAAAGCTTGGTTCAGGGTATATGGTAGTCGAGCTTACTCGACTACAGCGTTCTTACTTGTTGGTTACTAGTTTTTTATGATTTAAGAACATAATCGATGAAAATCACTCAGCGGGTAAACGAAGGATGTGGAAAAAAGTTTTCAGCTTTCGATAAGGCAAAAGTTTAAATATTTTTTGTAAAATTGAACTGTACTTTTTAGCGAACGTAAGTATATAAAAGACATTTTTGAAAACTTTTTTAAATATATGCTGTCTTTTATTAGTTATCTTTAAACTGTATTCTTTACTTGAAACTATCTTCAACGATCACGCATTTCCCCTCTCCCACAACAATTAGGATTTCCTTACAGTTAAATATACTATTTAAATATATGTTTTTTTTGTTTCTAATCAAATCATATTTGCAAAAATACAAGTCAAAGTAAAAGTGTTCTAATTAGCGATTGACCATCCTTAATTATTTTCTCACAGCTGCAGTTTACAACCCTCCCGTTGGACTGACACTTTTTTGATTAACTCTACTTAAATCATCCATCAATAGATTGAATGCAATTTTGTAGCCGGCAGCAGCATGAGCAGGAGCAGGAGCAGCAGTCACCCGCTTCCCCCACATCCTGTCACATTGGCTATGCAGCTCACATGCCATTGAGTTTTTATCCTTTGATTGGCGACAACAAAGAGCTGCAGACGTTCATTAACTGTCACATAATATCACAGACGCGACAAGAGGGAGACAGAGAAAGGGAGGAAGAGATACAAATAGAGAGAGAGAGAGAGACAGTGTGGATGCCATATGCCAGAACTCAACACTGAGTGGGTGGCAAAGTTTGAGCTTAATTAAATAGTTGGCTCCATTTGTGTCCAGAGAGCTGCCGTTGAAATCCTTTTTCCGTTCGCCCACCTTTCACTCAATATTGCGTTACAGTTCGTTGGCATAAAACTGTCTAATCCATTTGCCCGATACTTATGCACGCCTGCACTCGGGGGATTAATAAGCGTACTCCACCCACTACTAAGCAACCACCCACCCCACATTGTATTTTGGCAGCCACCACCAAAATCAATTTCAACTGTCAACTGTCAATCAGGCAACGATTCAATCACACAACCAACGCTTGGGGATTTCCATTCCAGTCGCAGTCTTGCCGAGATGAAAAAGAAGAAGCACAAGAAGAAGAGGAAGAAGATGAGGAAGGTAAATCTTTTGTGGTTCGGCTTTAAAGCATTATAAATAATGTAAAAGAATAGACGGCTGCGGCACTAAACCAAGTATATAAATAACACAAGCATATAAAAAAGACCCATGAAATCGGAACTTGCTCTCTCTCTTTCACTCTCCATATATATCTCTCTCTCTCTTTTTGTCTTGGCATTATTCATGTCGCAAACATTTGCTGAAGAGATTTTTATGAATTACTCGCACAATCGTTGCGAATCGAGTTACGCCCTCATATTTGGGGGCCTGGCACAGATTTTTATTTTTATTGGTTATGTATACGAGCCATAGCGTATTACCATTTACAGCTCGGAGTGTGCACACTACCACAAAACACACACAACACCCCTTTCTTTTCTACGTCTATGCATATGTATAGGAGGGAAACAAACTGTGCAACGCAAGATTGCTTAAGCTTAGTGTGCAGCTTGGAGCGGGGAGTAGGTGTTTTAGGGATAGGGGGTAGGTGTTTTTGGGGTTGGGGAATTTGGGGTAGCTCGTCAAGCTACTGTTGCTGCTGCTGCTGCTGTTGCGGGTCACAGCTTAAATTCGCAGTCAAAACACATGTCACGTATTTTGCTCGTAATTATGGCAAACGTGAGAAATTTCGTTAAGATTTTCTTGGCACAATTTTTCATACACTAACCGAGTGCGGGGATTGAACCCTTTTGTGTTGGCATATGTGACATCAAATTGTGTATTTTATTTTATATTTTTTGTTGTCATTTGTTTACACTAATGATTTACGTTAAATTTCAAGCAGTTGTATGTTTTCCGTATTCATATATTAAATACATACATTAGTATTCCGTATGCTTTATTTTTCTATAATCCTATAAATTCGTAAATCTACTGCTGTGGTATTATCTTCTGCAAGGGCATTCAATATTCGGCTACCATAAAATACATTTGACTTCTTGGCTTTGCATTATTTTGTTTTCTTTGTTTTTGCACTCGCCTTTAGGTATAATTTTGGGAATTTTCATTTCGCTCAACGTTCAGCGCCTGCACAGCTCCACCACCCAACTGCACCACCCAAGACTTTCAGATTTTTAACATGTGTATCCACTTGTATTATACTCTTTGCATGTATCTTGGAAGTGCTTTCTAACAAATGACAGCCAACGTTGTGTGTGTGTGTGTTTCTCTGTCTGTGTATGTGTGTGTGTGTGGCAAACTGTTGTTTATGTGCGTAGCTTAAAAACGTATTGACCTCTGACCCCGGACAGATGAACATCATTCATAACCGTCGGAGCGGACTTTTTGTATTTATTCATATTTTATTTTATTTATTCATATTTATTTGAATCATGTTTATGGCAACTTAACTGATGCTAATGCGGTTGGCATTGCTGTCTGCGTTCAGCTGCTGCAAGTCCTGCCTTAACTTGGCTATAAGCGCCTGCACTTGACTCATAAACTCCTTGACAAGCTTACGACCTGATGACATTGTTTTTGTGGTAGTTGTTGTTGTTGATGTTGATGTTGCCGTTGTCGTTTGGGCCATGCTGCAGGCCAAGACTGTCAACAAGACTGTCCAAAGTAAACACAATTTAGTTTCAATGACAAAATTAATATCTCGAATAGGAACTTACCGGCGATCACTAAAGTCCATATTTTGTTTTTAGGCAACATTCTGGACGGTCAGAGACAAAATGTGTAACTGAATCATTAGGCAAATGGATATGACACTAAATAACCCCAAAAGGCAATTTCTACGTGCTGAATAGGACAGTTCAGTAAAGCACGTAGAATAGCGATGTGGCATATTTTGTGTTGCACAACATCGTTGGTTGTGTAAGTAAACTACAATTTTAATTTTACAATTAAGGGAATCAAGAACATATTAATTATTTTATACGCTGCAACTAAGGAAACGAAAAGTTGTTAAGTTGATTGAGTTGAAATTTCACTTTGATTAAAAAGATATTGCCTGTAGTTATTTAGTTAGTTAACCTTATTTTTGTAGTTTATTCCATAATTTTGTTATTCAAGCTAACAAACTTACTAGCCTTTTTTTTTGCTGCTAAAGTAGGTAGCTGTTGTTGTGAGCCTCCTAGTAAAAATCGAGAGTTAGTTGCTATACTGAATGTTCATATTCTTTGATTTGCTTACCATAGTTAAGAAAATACTAGAATATTTATAAAGCTTAAACCATTTTTTTTTTTTTTTTTTTGATTGCAAGATAGTTTGATTTATTTAATGATAGATATATATTAAGATTATATTAACTATTCATAGATGTGTCGATCATTTTTGTTTGGTTTTGCTTTTGGCGCGGTCCTCATTTGCCTAGATTTGGAACGCCACCGAGGTTACTCATTTGTCCACTTATGACGTCAGAACCGAGGCCAGAAACCCCTCCAGTAAGCGCGCCTGTTCCTGGGATTTGGGGAAGTGATGGAACTGCGGGTGCTGGAGGAAATCCGGGTATTGTGGGCAGGCCCCCAAGATTAGGGCGTGCCGTTATGTCGCCAAAGCAGCAGACTGCGAAATTGGAAGATGAGTCAGTCAGTTTATCCCTTAGTATATCCAGGCCTATATCAGTTTACATACCACACAGGACGAGGGCCACGAGGAACGTCTTGTTGAACATGTTTGTATAAGTTGATAATCTGGACTGTTTACTTGTTGCCCACACTAACCGACTTTTATACAAAAAACTGTTGAGTATTTCCATATATGCCTTAGCACGTAGTAACATTAAATGTTTGTACGGTTCTCCCACCCTTTCTATCCGCCTCTCTCAGTCTCGAACTGACCTCACTCAACTAAATGAGCCAATTGATCTATATGCCACTCATATCTGATTCTTATACACTACAATGGGCTGTATAATACTTATATAATAGCATTACATCATTTAAAATGTAGCACCCTGTTTGGTTCTGTTCATTTGTGTGCTTAGATAATTTGTTGTTTTTTGTTTTCCATTTTAATAATATGCATGCCTATAACTTACTTACATTTACTTTTGGTCACGTTTACTTCAAATAATTAAAATTTCAACAACAGTCGTGCAAATTGTTTTCGTGTGTATGCATAGCATGCACTATACCCTGTAATCAGTCTGCAGAACAAGGCATATTGAAGTTTGACAAAGAATCCAGTTAACCAAGTCCAGCATACTTTCCCGAAATTTATTTGTTTACGTTTTTTTTAAGTTGGGTTAATGCAGTTCGCAAACTTAGTTAAATTAATATCAAGTTGTTGAAAATTATAGTTAACGTATAAAAAAAATAATTATAAAATTAAACAATTTAAAATGGTGCAACCTTTATTGTCAGAATAAAGAAAAATATGGGGATGAAGAGAAATATTAAATCACATTGTAGTAAATACACCAGACAAATTAAAATTAGCTTTGTATTTATAATTGTAACATAATAGTTTATATATATACATATATATAGAGATATATATATATATATATATATATATATATATATATATATATATATATATAAATATCATTATTTCATATAGTTAAAATTTTTATACCTTCTCTTTCTCATTCTCCTACAGGGTATATATTAGTCGTACACTAGTTAATTTATTACTCTCATTCACAACAAAAATTATCTATCCGCAACATGTGACATTATTTACATCCAAAACGTTAATAAATTTATTAAAAAAAGAATTCTTGACAGTTGTATATATATACAAAAAAAAATACCGAAAGAATTAAAGATATAAAAAAATAGGGTAGATTATTAAATGATATGGACAATAGTTATGATTGCTCTAATTTTCAGTATAGAACAGATGTTAACAATCTGAAGCCAGAGAGCCGTTGTTTCTGTCTTTTCGCATATCAAATGATTGCCAGCTGTTGGCCAAGTTTACGTGCTTGTTGACCAAGTCGAAATAGCAGCAGCGACCCTCAAAAACAAAAGCAAGCAAAATAGCCAAATAGAAAATTTGGTCTAAATTGCTTCCGATGGTTAAAGTTGGGTGTGACCCACCAACACGTGGTTATATTTCCGGTATCAAAGATGCCATCGACAAGCAGCAACAGCAGTAGCAGCAACAGACAACAACAGCAACAATTGCCACTATGTGTGATTGTTATCTGACTAATGACAGATGGCAGATAAGAGATAACAGATAAGTAAATAGTGAAACTCACGTACATTACACACGTTTCCGTGCGACGTGCAATATAAAAATGGATCTGTTGAGCACTTTGCAAATCAGTGCAACTAACCAAATTTGTTAAGCAACAGCAACAGCAACAGCAGCATCAACCAGCGCCCCGAAGCTAATTAAGGAATTACTAGGACGACAACAGCAACTATAGCAACAACCGCAATGTCAAATCGCATAATGTTGCTGCCAATTTTGCAGGCACGTTGCCATTTAATTGCGCTCGTTGTGGTAACAGCATTAGGTAATTAGTTTGTCATGTGGTTGCCATGTGGCAACCGGTGGGGCTCTCTTGTCTTCCGGCCTTCCAATTAATTCCCTAAACTAACTATTGATGAATTTCAGCCGCCTGTTGTCAGCTGTCTGTGGCGCAGAACTCAGAGACATTCGTGGCAACAGTTGTCAGCTCGAATAATGCAGTGCAATCTTTGAATGAGACGAGACTCAATGAGACAATAACAATCAATATTAGCGAGGTGATTGCAGCTGCTGCTGCGGCAGACAGCAATACAACAATAGCACCAACGAGCACAACAGAAGCAACAGCAACATCATCAAGCAGCACCACAACAACCACAGCAACATCAACAACGGCAGCAGCAAGTTCCACAACAACAGCAGAGACAGTTACGACGCCAGCAGCAAGTTCAACAACAACAGCAGCAGCAGTTACGACGCCAGCAGCAAGTTCCACAACAACAGCAGCAGCAGTTACGACACCAGCAGCAAGTTCCACAACAACAGCAGAGACAGTTACGACGCCAGCAGCAAGTGCCACAACAACAGCAGGAACTTCCACAACAACAACAGCAACAGAAACGACAACTGCTTCAACAACAGCGCCAGACTTGAGCAACGCAACTACAGTAGCAACATCGACAACAACAGAAGCATCAACAACAGCATCAACAACAGCATCAACAACAGCATCAACACCAGAATTGAGCAGCTCAACTACCACAACAACTTTCACAACACCAACAGCAACTTCTACAACAACAGAAGAAGCAACATCGACAACAGAGTCGACAGTCGACAACAGCTCCACAACAACATCAGCAACATCAACAATAGCAACAACATCTGAAGAAAATACGACAGCAACAGAAATTATTACTGCGAATGCTACAACAGAGTTGCCAATTACAACAACAGCACCAATCATAACAACAGTTGTTGACAGCAGCACAGCAACAACGACAACCTTGCAGCCCTATCCAATGGCGCCCTATCCAGCTGTTGTTGGACAGTTGGCAACCCTGAGTTTGGCCAAGCAGCTACTCCAACAGAAAAAGGATCGTTTGAACCGCAAGGATCGCAAAGGACGCAAAGGACGCAAGGGTCGTAAGTTGCGTAGACGCAGCACAACAACAACAACAACAACAACATCGACAACATCGACAACGTCGACAACACAAGCACCAACAACAACAACAACGACAACAACAGCAACGCCACCAGAAGAATCGCCAACAACGTCTGGCGATTTTGATAATGATGATGATATTGAAAATAATGCTAGCGAGTTCGATGATCCGGCCTTGTTGGAGCCACTGCCAGAGTTGCCACTTGATTTGGGCAACATCGACAATCAGCGCATTATCCCATAACCACCAAACTACCTCTACACTGCTGATATATATAATAATGCATTGGGCTAAGGCATTTTACCATTAACTAAACAAATAATCAACGAAATAATACATATTTATTTATTTCATTTATCATTTATTATATTTTTATCATACAGAACTGACGTATTAATAAAGCGAATACTATGATTTTTGCATATACAATTCAATTGAGTAAGTTTATTCAATGTATAATACTTGAAACTTGGAATATATACTTGAAAGTGCTCCAAATGGATAAAGTGTCAAGATTGGAGTCCTACTTCCACTAGGGACCTAGAAAATCGATAAAATCAATAAAGCCACTTATCTCTTAAAATTTTATGGATACAGTCACCAATTTTGGTTGATAGATTCTTGGCGATGTTTTTAAAAAATATCGGCATATGCCACGCCCACCTCCGACGCACTTGGACAGTCCTGGCTGCACAGAAATTATGGTATCATAGTATTTCACTGTCGGTTACGTCCGACTGCAACGTTCTCTCTTGTTAATGCACAATCAGCAAAAAGATAGAAAAATGGCAAACAAAAAAAAAAAAAAAAAAAAAAAAAAACAAAAAAACAAAAAAACAAAAACAAGTCATTAACAAGCTGCGGACAGCAGAAAAACGAAAATGAACTAAAATAAATTTAAGCGCAGCTGATAAAATCAGCAAAGGAAAAATTAACCGAAAGAAGAAAACTCAATTTGGCAATTAAATAAGCAGTTAAACATAAAACTGCCTACGTGTAAAGATATAGTGTAGAGGCATGTAAATAAAACTATACAAAAAAAAATAAGTTTAAAGTTGGCATTGAATTATAATGCTGCGTCTAAGCCATTAAGCAAAGTAAATTGCCTAAACTTAGTTTTAAGTTAGTTGTTTCGTAACAAACTAGCAGTTAACGAAAATCTACAGCTATTGTTTTGTGTGTCTGGCTAATGCTATGATACCATATAGTAAATGATTCATCAAAGAAATCTAAATTTTTAAAATGAAATTAAATTTATATTTTTGGCCCGATATAAATGAGTTTAGCTTGCAGCTTAATAAAACTCGGTGAATAAGATAATTAATAAGACGATCCCATCAGATTACATACAATTATTTAAATCTAGCTTCGCAGCTAAATAACATTGCTTCCGATGTCTAAAAATAATCGCATTTTAAGAGAATTTTATAAACAGGTATTCCGAAAATGGTCGGAAGCTTTTTTAGTTTAAAATATTTCAAAATGTTTTGTCAAATTCGCCAAATGTAAGCGGAAAGAAAAACTGCAATCATCAGCTTAATTAATAAATTTTTCAGGACTCAATTTTTCATGAAGCAATTGATTTCTAATTTGAAGTTTTTCAAAATTCCTTACTTTTCTACAAACAACATTCATAATGGCTGAATTTCATTTTTTATGAAAATATTTCAAAATTTTAAAATATTTGTATGCATTTATTTTACGCGTTCGCATTTAGTTTTGGAAAATGTTCTCTTCTGTTTTTCAAGCCAAAAAATGCTGAATTGGTTGTAGTATTTGCTGTGCACGTCCGATGTGCAGTGTTATGTTTAGGCAAAAACAACATTTCTGCCAACAACAACAACTCACACACATACACACATACACACGCACACACTGGCAAACAACAGTTGGTGTGCAATTAATTTAGCAAATTGTTTGCTCAGCACAAATAGCCACACAAAACAAGCCAACAACAAACACATGCACACAAACACACACACACACACGTCAGGCTGCCACATGTGGCAAATATATATTTGCTTGAAGTTCGAGTTGCAAGCAGGCGCACATTTCCCGCCTTCAGCACCCTGCCACTGTTGCTTGTGCAGGCGCACTAAACAAATACAATTTAACTTCCACTTTCAACACATCAACTTCAACACCCTCCCACCCCCTCCTCTTACCCCATCAGCTGATAATGGCCAGCAGCCAAGTCAATTAGCGAAGCTGCTCCCCAGTTTCAGAGCTCAGTTCAGGGCGCATTCAATTAAAGTGCCAACTGCCCCTCACCCACTCTCGGCAAGCTAGTTTCGTGCAACAAATTATTGCAAGAGACACAGAGAAAAATGTGTGTTACCGTCGACTTATCAAACTGACAACTGACCAAGAGGGTGGCTACACACACATACATACATACATTGATGTATAAGAAACAATAAGAATTAAATCTGCTATTCTGGCAAAAAGTCAATTTCTGTATATTCTGTTGTGCAATCAATCATTTCTATTCTATTCGAAAGTGGCAAGTGCATTGAACTGTATGCAGCAGCAAGCGGCAGTTTTTGGGGAGGGGGATAGCTGAGCAGGTGGAGTGTTCCTATCAATAAGCCACATGCCAAGTGACAACGATAAGACACACAAGCATTTATATTCTTAGTGCAACAAAATAAATGCACACGTGCTTATCAGCTGGAGTGCAGCACGTGCTCCGGCTCACCTGCAAGCCTCTAAAGATCTGAGCTTGGACCAAGCTGTTGAGACTTTTGGCTTAAAAGCAGCTGGCGGGACAGCGGCAGAGACAGAAACATAGACAGAGGGAAACAGTTAGCAGTTAGCAGTTAGCAGAGGCAACACCCAACGCACAAGCAAAAATGCGAAGCACAACAATGAGGCAAGAACTAATGCTGCTGCTGATTGCCGCAATGGGTAAGTGGCTTAGAGTGGCTTAAAGGGGCTCGAAACTCTACCAATCTACAAATTACAGCATTGCAGCTAACACAAGCCTGGCTGCTGAAGCTGCCCAAGTTGGAAGATCTGACGGATGAGAAGCAGCAAAAGGAGGCGCTCAAGAAATTGGATTTCCTAAACCTGTTCACGGATAAGAAGGAAAAGAAGGAGAATGAATTGGAGAAGATCAAACAGTTTTTCGAAGACAAGAAGCTCAAGCAACTCGAATTCTTTGAGAGCATCAAGGAAAAGGAGTTGGCCAAACTCGAGGATAAGATCAGCAAGAAGACCAGCAAGAAGCAGAAGCCCAGAACAACCACTGAATGCTACAGTCACATCTACGCCACTAAGCCGACCTATGTCGAACATTCGGATGAGGAGCGCTATAAGAAGCACTACGAAGAGGAGGAGGAAGAAGAAGAGATTGAGCAACCCAAAAAAATAGTGAAGGAGAAGCCATGCGGCTGCAACGCAAAGAGTGGCTACAGTGCCTACAATGGGTATGCGCCCACAGCGTACGATGTACGCGAAGATTACGAGGAGGGTATTCGCTATTTTACATAGATCCCTGCACCCATTTAAATATGCATAAACTATAATTTATTGTACAAATGTGTTATTCTAATAAAAATATTCAGATCTTCAATTGCGATCGATCGTTTATATATACCTGATATATATATGTATATATATATATATGTATATATAGTGTGTTAACATTCAGAACTCTTTTATTTTAAAGACTTTTATTTAATGAAACAATTCTGAAAGCTCAAATTAAATTATTTTCTCACAAACTAAACTACAGAGAAGTACCAAATTTGAATTGTATCTATGTTGGACTTGCGCCGCACACACACACACACACACATACACACACACACACATACACCCCCTCAGCTACCCCCTCTGAACATTGAGGGTGCGGTGTTGATGCTTCTTCTATTGAAATAACCCCACATGTTGCATAATTATATATTTTTTTTAATAAATATTTTTTGAAAATACTTACGCATAGCCAGAGTTTGTGGGTGTGTGTGTGTGTGTGTGTGTGTGTGATAGGGGATGGGCGGTTTGGGGTGTGGGGTGTGGGGGTAGAACATACTTTTATTTGATATTTGTCTTGATGGCTGCATATGATTTGCATATAAATTGAATTCCCAGGTTTTACCAGTTGCGATGCCCCATTTCAGTATTTTATGTAGACAGCCAATATTTTACGCATTTTATGTCAGGCAGCACACACACACACACACCCACACACCAAATATATCCAATCATACACTCAAACAAATCGCTACTCAATTTGTTAATTAATGAACTCTCTCAACTCAACATCGAACTGATTATATTTTAATTAAATATGATATCAGAATTGATTTAGGAATTTGACTTGAATTTCTTACTTTTTAAGAATGCAACAATGTGCACAATCAAACTAACATTAATGCATTGATTGTGCCCATATATTTTCTTTGAGTGTAGAGCTGGTACCTCAGAGTCATCCGCGACGGTTCTGTCAACGCGACACTTCATCAAAGTTGTCAGCGTCGGCAATGACACATTGTGCCCATTTTTTGCATAAAATAAGGAAATGCCACACAGCCATCCCCCACACTCTCTCTCTCTCTCTCTCTCTCTCTCTTTCTCTCTCTTTTTCTCTCTCTCTCTGTCTCTCTCTCACTGGGTGATTGTGTCCTTCTCTGAGCACATATCACAACGCCGCAAAGTGGTTTATCCTGTCGTTAGGGCAGATAACGGCAAATAATACTTACGCTATAAGAAGAAGAGCTGCCAAAATCGCAGCAGGATTGGAAGGCGACTCCGAAATGCACTTTTATTCACACCATCGCCAAGTGGCAAAGCTACGCTCATAATTTAAATGCAGCCGCGGTCCTTTGATCATTTAAGAAATGCACTGAAATCACCCAAAAAAGAAAAACAAGAAGATTGCAAAACAAATGCCTTCTCGTAATAATGTATAAGATTTACATATATATACATATATATTTACATTCACGCTATAGATCGGTATAGATTTAGATTAGATTTACCATTTAATAGCTCAGTTGCAAAATCAATAAGATCCATTATTGCTTTTTATGGCCAGCAATTATAGGGCAGTTCCACAGCTAAAGCCACACATTGAGTGGTGCTGAGGGGTGGCTCGATGTTTGGGCCATGGGGTGTGCGTGCTTCTATTAGCTTATTTCTCACATTGTAAGTAGATTAGCTGCAACTGGCCAAAAGGTCCTCGATGCGCCCCAAGCGACTGTTTGCAGTCCCCAACATAATCAGAATTTTTTCGCCAAAACTATGATTATTTTCCAATTGTGTTGTGTGCCATGTGGGTGGTGGCAGGAAATGAGCTGGCGTGGGGATGTTGCCGGTGGGGCTGGTTGGCTAAGAACAGGGCTGAATACCTCGTCATTCCAGTCAAATGCTGCTCAAAAACTTTGGACAAACTTTAAGCCCAAAGCGGATGTCGGCAAGAAAATAGACAACAGACTGGCTACGAGTTGAAAAAATACTGATGACAACTTTCGACAGTTGCTTGACTACTCAATACCCTGTTGTCGAAAAGTTGAATTTAAATGGATGTGTTTAGATTTAATCTGATCTTTCTGAAGAGCTTGCTAAATTTTAGCTGACTTTAGTTGGGATATTCCAGATTTAACAAGTCGTTTACTTACAAATATCTATCACTTTCATTGGCATTTTATATATACTTAAAATATCTTAAATTAATTAATTAACGATTTGATTACATTCAATTCTACTTGTTGTACATTTTGAACTAAGCTAACGTATCATAAACAGCCAAGAACTTATTTACAGGGTATGCTGTGCCTAAGAGCAGAATGGTTGCCCTTTCACCAGAGTTGGTCAAACTTTTGTGCAGCTTTTTGATAGCCCAATTTCTTTCATTGCTTGGCCACACTTTTTGCTTTTGTTGTTGTTGTTGTTTGTTTTCTTCGTGTTCAACGTTTGTGAGGGAAAGGGATCCAATCTTGTTAATTTCGTACGTAGCGGAGTGAGGATTGGGGAAACGTCTAGAGCTTTCCGCCTAATTTCAGTACGTCTGCCTTTTGGGGTTTCCTAGCCAACCCCCAACTCTCAACTCTCAACCCCCACCCCCCATTGCGCTATCTATGCTATCAATCCCAGCTTCTCTATCTATTTATCTAACTGTCCGATTGTCTGGCTGTCTGTTTGTCTGTCTGCTTATTTTGGGTTACAAACACGCATGGTTTTGCTTGGAAAAGGGAATGGGACTGAGGATTGGGATTGGGATGGGGATGAGAAGGGGAGCAGAGAGAGTTGGATGTTGGGGAGTATTCGGTGTCCCGTAATCGCAATTAAGATAATCAAAAAAGTTTTGACTGCCGACTGTCGAAGCGGTGTTTTTACTTTCGTCTGAAACTTGCGATTTTTTTTTCCTTGAAACTTTTCTCCTTTTTTTTATGCGAGGACAGTGAGTTAAGGATGTTTTTGGGGATGGAGAATACGGTCTGCCGCAGCGTATGCTACAAGTTTTTGGAGTGCACCAAAAAACTGTCGTCTTAGTTGAAGTCGTTGTCGCCAAAGATGAGCTTGTGGCTTGGCTTGGATTTAATGACGTCACAAAAACAACAGAGAATTTTGTTGTGACGGTACCCTGGAAAGTGGGGTAGGATTATTTAAGTTTATTAAATATGTTTCTAATTGGGCGAAAGTTAAATCAAATGAAAATAAGAGTTGACAAACTTTTGGCAAAAAGATGGACAAAGTAAAAGCGACTGAGACAATAGAAAGGGAAAGTGAAATATTAATTAGACCAACTGATACGCTGACATTTTGATACCTCGTCTACAGGGTATGTCAACGAGAGGAAAACAAAACTTGGTCCGGTCAAGATTGTTGGCAAGGATTTGTGTAGGGTTTTCTTTTTTCTTTTTTTTTTGTTATTGCACACTTTGCGGCTATTACGAGCTTGCCTCAGTTAAGTTTGCACTTTTATTATTTTAAGAGAAACCAAAGCTGAAACAATAATCGAAATAAAAACGCGAGCATTTTTTCTGAGAAAAGTTGCCAATTAACATTTGTGGTCAGCAGGCTGGAAAGGGTGGGGATGGGCAGTGGTTGCAACTAAACAGGGTGGCATGTTGGTCTGGGGAACATAGCAATAATAACTATGCGGTAAATCAGACTCAGATTTGCAGCAACTCATGAGGCAACGTTTTCAATTCGAATCAAATCAAGCAACGCATTTATTACAGTCGTTCAGGTGAAAGTTTTACAAGAACACACACACACATACACAACACTTATTCACACACACACACACACACACACATGCAACGAACGGATGCAGCGTTTAGCAACTTCCGTAGCAAATGAAATGAAAAGCCCCAAACGAAAGTTGGACTTGGACCCAACTCAAAGGAAATGCGAATCGACAGGCGACGAGACAGCGCACAGACGTAGTGCCACACCCCGCCCCTCCCCCCTCGCTTCTGCTTGGGCCAGACAAAGTGTTGCAAGAAAAAGGAGCTGAACGAGTGAAAAGCAGCTGAAGAACAGTTACACAAAGTGGCTAAGGGTTGCGACTGTCGCTCGATTGCCGATAATCAAAGGGCGAAAAAACCAAACAAAAACCAAAACAAGAGCGTGCCAAAAGGCAAAAGCAATCTTTGCGGGGGTGGCTGCCTGGCAGGCTATTCCTATAATTTATATATATATATATATATATGTATATGTATATATATAAGTAGTCAATTTACACTTTTACATTTATGCAGTCTGCGTTCTCATTTTCACTTACTTTTAAAATATGTTTTTGCTTTCAGCACCGTACAAGAGTAAAGTAGACTTTGTCAACATCCATAGACAAATGTTGTATATGCAATTGAATAAAAGGGCTGTGAATATAATAATAATCCATTTCATGATTAAAGACATGAAATTCAGTTAATACTAAATATTATAAGGTTGAATCATAATTAAACTATGATCAAATCAAAATTCACCTTATATATTTGCAAATGGTATCAATATATAATTAATTAATTTAAGACACTAAACGATTTGCAATTCCAACTTGATAATATTTTGATTGTCACACATTAATTATTAAATATGTTCTTTACCGTTTCAACAAAATTATAATTCCATAACAAAAATGAGTTAAATTGAATTTCATTATTTGTGTGATGAGCTATAATTATCCATTTATTCAAAAATTGAGAGTATTGTAAGTGTAACTGAAACTGATTTAGTTTATTATAGCACTAGCAGCATTTAAATGGAACGGTAAATCCAAACCAGACCAGATCAAGAAACAAAGTACTTGGCATTATTTATGGCAGCTATTTGGCCCAACAGTGTGGATGAGTCCTGAGTGTACCATAATCATGACTAAGAGTAGGAAGACAAAGGGAAAAATGAAGCAGCAGCATTCATAATTGCAATTAACGAAAGGCACCCTTCACACACACACACACACACACACGCACACACACACACACACACACACACACACACACTAACGCTAAAGCAAGCAAAACCCCCAAACCAATTGAGCCACAAAAACCGCTTGGGTCAACAGAATTTTGAGGATTCGCCTTCGCTGCGTTCAGTGCAACTTTCACTTTAGCCCCATTTTCGCTATTTCCCACTCCTCCACCCCCCCCCCCCCTCCCCTATACTTCGCGTTTTTGGTTGCCGGTTGGGGGCGGAGGGTTAAAGCTATTGAAGCAAATGCAAAGTAAACAAATTAAATAATGTTAATAACGAAATCTTGCTTTCAACATAAACAGCAAATATGCAAATGTCTTTATAAAATGGAAACCTGCTGAGAGCAGCTCGTTGCCAATTACCAGGATCTTGGTTGGAAGGGTCGGTGGAGACTGAGGGGGAGTGGGCGGTGGGGTGTTAGTTAAGTAAGTATATACTAACTGATTTCGATTTTGGGATTGGTCTGGACACTCAGAACACGTGCCAGCTATGTAAATACAATGGGTTCAACACTGACTGCAGCCAGAGCAGATGTAAGCCATAAAGTGGAAGAGATGAGGAACATTATTTGTAGTTGTTGTTGTTGTTGTTGCTGTTCTTGTTAAATCAAAGCCAGTAGAATATGCCGTCAGTCAATTTGCATAGATTTCCTTGGCAATCCGCTAAGAATATCGCTTTACACAGCTGAATGAACGACGGAGTCAACGTGTAGCTACCAGAAAAAAAAAACAGCAGCACATCTTAAGTCTTGTAAAAAACGATGGAAAAAAGTGCTGCAAAGCAAAAAAAAAAACATTTTTCATAATATATAAAAATGTTGTCAGAGTTGGGAATGTAATAAATACAAATATCTCAGGCAGACTGGGAAGCATAATGTCGACGACTTCGACAGCAATTTATGTATATTATCATTTTGTCGTGGAGTTTGCAATGCACTGAAGGAGACGTCTCCGGAACCGTAAGGAATATAAATTCCTGATCAGTCATGAATCATGTACGTCTGTCTTTTTATTTCTAATTTTATTTTATTTCTAATTTCAAACTAGTGAATTCCATTTTTTGTTACCTAAGTCCTCCTAGCCAAAATCGCCAGTTATGCGTCTTATAACATCATCACACAATGATAGACATCGGATTACAATATACTGATAGAGCAATTAAAGGAGCAATCGGCTTGGTTTGTTTTATTCACTGTTAACTTTAATTGTCGGCAATTATCGGGTCTACAAGGGTATGTAATCTTCGTCGTGACTAGGATTGCCGTTGCTTACATTCAAATTCCGTATCACTGATGGGGTAAGATAGCTGGGAGCTGTGAATTTAAGTTGCAACGCACTAGTTTATTAATATATAAAATACATGCAACGCTACTTTAATTTCTGCTTATGGCAAAAAAAAAAAACAGATAAAATCAGATACAACTTTTTATGGTAGCTACAAATTTTCCGACATTAGCTTACAAAAATGACAAGCCATAAGCAAAACCGAATCGGTTTGTCGAAATTATTAAATTTAACAATTCGAAGATGACATAACATTTTCATCAGATGCCGCTTTAAGGCTCGGGTCACCGAAAACGATGCCAGACATGTCCTGGTGCCATTAAATTAGCCTCGTGTACGGAGACAGTTGCAATCTATTGCATTTTGCTGAGTGCTTTTGTGCTTTTGACGAGCGACTCGTAAAATCCACATTTTATATGACAGCGAATTGCATTTTGATATTAAGTTTATTTATATGGACACACACACACACACACACACACACACACACACACATACATACACATATTACCTGCTCTAATCCTTGTGGCACACAGGTGAGGCATCTCTTCTGGGAGTCCGATGCGCGTAAGTCAGTCAAGTGTAAAATTAAAAAATGTCAACAGAAAATTCCTTTGGCGTCTCTTCAATTTTGTGTATTACACAATTTCTCGACAGTTGTTTGTTGTTGTTGTTGTTGCTGTTGTCGTTTGCAATTATCTGATATTGAAGCTACACTCAGAACAAATTAACAATTAAGAAAATCGCAGAATATTTTTAACTTGTTGGTTTAAAATAAAAGTTTTATTCAAATGCAGAATTTTTGAATATTTGGTTTTGTTGGTTATTTAGGAAAGCGTTACGTTTAACAAATTTTAATAAATTATAGGGCAAATATTTTTTTGAGTGTATAAGCGTTTAGGTTCGCCTCCAAGCACATCACGACGCCCCCACACTCAACTGGTCATTATGCCACGCTGGACAGGTAAACCATAAAGCCGTAAAACCAGAAAGGCAACAAAAGCGGCAAGAAATCCGCACGTGAAGCAAATCTCGATTATTTCTCGGGCTTTTCAGTCGGCATGACAAATCGCATGAGTCCCTAAAAAAAAAAAACAATACAAAAAGGTAGCTGCGCAGGGCGAGAGAAGTGAGGGGGAAGTGGACGACAGCATCTCAACTAATGTCAAAATTCAATTGGAATTGACAATATTTGCTCGCAAGGCAAACAAAAACAAATAGAAAATAATATTATGCAAATGCAGAAAGTCAAAAGCAAAGTGGACCATAGAATCCCGAGAGAAAGCGGAGAGTAACTGAGAGACTCTAACTACGCATGAGGGGTGTTGGGGGCTGGGGGCTGGGGGCTGGGGGTGGTCTAACTGAATTGAGGGTTGTTGTTACACACTAACAAAATTTATACTTCAAATCATCAATTCCAAGTGAAATTTCGATTATTATAACAAAGAAATCGATTTAGTTGTAATAAAATTCACTTTCAAATCAAATCCAAATCAATTGCAATTCCAAATTCTTTTTACTTTTAGTTTTTTTGTAGTTGTTCATACTAAACTTTTGTACAGTGTACGCCTTGGGTTTGAGTTTTTTTTTTTTTTTTTTGGTGGGTTTCTTTGCATTCTTATCACATTACGTAACAGGCCGCAGACTTGAGTTCGAATAACACACACAAACTAGAGGGTAGCCCCGTCATATGTGCCCTGTTGGGGGTTGTGAGTGTGCGACGATAGGGGTTGGGGTTGAGGGTTTGCTTTTCGCATTCAATTCCTGGCGGGGGGGTTGCGAATGCGGATACACGCATCAACATTCATTTAGTTTGCCAAAGATGCGGCTTTCCGATGGTAGATAGCTGCAGAAGCATTTTCATTGTTTTCCCCACATTTTAATGTCCTTCTTTAATTTTCCCAAAAAATGATTTTAAAATGCAAATTTACTTTCGTACAGCGCTGGAAGATAATCAATAGCGGATAAGACTTTAAGAATGAGCCCTTACAAAATTGGTCAGACGCCTAAAAATAGCTAAAGCCAGAGCTAAAAATATTGTTGTTAGCAGAAACACTGGAGTGGGGTTGTGTAAAGAGTGAGGGGCTGAAACAAAGGATGGAGAAAAGCGCTTACATTTCGAATGGTAATTTGTCTAAAAACGAGAGGCATAGGAAGAAATATATTGAATTCAATGATCATCACGATAATATTTGGCGTTTATACTTATTACATATATATATTATTTTTATAGTCGTTCATATATCTGCTTCTATTCAAACTACTTATCTTGATGATGCTTGCTATATAACCCTATTTTTTTCTGTATTTAGAAAATATGTTTGAGGAGGACGGATCGGATCGATTATATAATAAAGCTGTCAATGCTAAAATTGATCAAAAGGAAAAAACATTCAGACAGGATATATAAAAGCTTTCATAAATCTGTTGGTATTTCTTTAAAATATAGTGATATCACTTCGGCTCTGGTCTAAAGGTCTATATAATCTTTGACATGATTCTACATTTGCTGTTCGCGTTCTTGCCTGGCATCTCTGAAGCGACTCTTCCAATCGATTATGCAGATTCTCGTAGCAGCTTCTCCTTCTTTCGGCCTGTTTAGCTTAACCTTATTTGCTGTTTGCTTCTCTTGTTGCTCTTGCTATGCTTTTATCGAATTGCTTCTCACTTGGTCTTAATGCTTTCTAGACGCCTGTTTATTAACCCCTTGTGTGCATTTAACCCTCTTGTGTATTATATTTGTAATCCAGTGTTGACCATAAAACATAAATGAATTTCCCGCCGAGCGCTGTGTCATAATTTTCAATTTGTATACCCAATATTAATATCGATTGTGGCCGACAACAAACTGAATAAACTGTATCTCCGACCGCATCCTACAAGTGGGGGGAAAACGACATAACAATAAAATTTTTACGCCACCATGTCGCTCTAACCCTTTTAGATGGCGAGCATGAGTTGCAAAAGGGGCGGGGTTGGGTGAAGATTTTTAGCAAAAGCAACAACTACCCCCAAATGCACGCGCCCCCGTTTTTTGGCCCTTGTCACTTTAGACACAATTCAAGTAAGCGTAAAACTGCAAATTGCTGCTGGGCAGCTCCACAACCCCGTCCCCATCCTACGAAACCCTTTCAGACATGACGCGACAGGAGACTGAAGGCAACTTTCGGGTCTGAGCCACAATAAATTCAACTAGCACGCGTCCCGCTCAGAAATGCACTGGGCAACAGGAAATGCACAGAGAGAAAAGGAATTATTTTCCATAATTTTCAAGTACGATTTCGGAAGTCTTAAATTGCAAGCATTTTTATATTAGGTAACTCACCAGCTGAGTACGAAACTTACATTAAGTTGGATACTTCAACTTGATCAAGGAAAATATTTAAAAACCATTAAAAATGATTTAACAGCTCAGTTTAAAAAGTATTTTAATACTTATATTTACTAATTCGAGCAAACTCTTATGTTTTTAGACTTCTTGTGGTCATATTTAGTAAGTAAGTAAATCATTTGCAAACCATTTTATTCAAGATCTACTCACATTTTTCTTGCTCTGTGGTAATGTGTAAATGCGAAAAAGGGGATTGGGCAGAGCAACTTGAAATTTTTGGACATTGTCTCATTGTCACGCTTCTTTTTGGCCCAGACGCTCTGCATAATGAGATGACAACCCTCGACGACTCTCGACCAAAGTCAAGTTTCCCTAGACGCAAATCAATTCATCATAATTTAACATAAATTTATGCGATTTAAAGTGCGGATAGTGAGAAGCTAGAGAAGAGTCTGGTATTCAACTTGTAATCGCATTAGTTGCACAATTTATTGTTTTGACACGATGTCAGGTGGTTGCTGTTGTCAGGTTGTTGGCCACACCGGCAAGTGGAAGAAGAAGAAGAAGAAGGAGAAGAAGATGAAGAACTGTGTTGACATGTGTTCCTGCCAGACGTAAGAATCATGCTTGACATCTTGTAATAGCTACGGCAAGATGACGCTGCTCTCTTGCAGCGATAATAGGCTTAAAGCTTGTG
This sequence comes from Drosophila mimica, assembly GCA_037043585.1. Lineage (NCBI taxonomy): Eukaryota > Metazoa > Arthropoda > Insecta > Diptera > Drosophilidae > Drosophila > Drosophila mimica. The sequence continues at coordinate 3,376,251 of JBAMBE010000748.1, read as the reverse complement.
TGTATGCGCATGACTGTGTGTGTGTGTGTGTGTGGGCGTCTGCTACCGTAACGAGTGATGACCACAGGTCACTATCGCAAAAAAAAAATATATGTATAAGCCTGTGTATACATAGGAAACATACACATATTTGTCCTAAGCTGCATTTTTGAAAAAAAAATATATAAAATATTTATAAACCCATTTGTCGTCGGTTGGCTTATACACAATTTTGTAGCTCAAATACCCCAAAGAATTTAAATATTATATCAAGCAATTAACGGTAGCACATTTAATAAAAAAAAGAGAAAACAAGTAAGATGCTGTAGTCGAGCTAGTTCGACTACGATATACCCTTAACCAAGTTGTTAAATATATTCTAGTTTTATTGGCAAATTTCCCTCTAAGATTATTTGCACTCAAATGTTAAATTCTGCAAGTGCATTTATTACAGAGTATTTTTACTGAACTGGTTGGCTACAAACACGTGCATATACATACATACATACATACATACATACAAACATAGTAGTTATCGGGGCTCTGCAGAATACTCACAAACATATTGACGCTAGCGTCGATTATCATGCCATCTCTTTCTCACACATGCTCTCGCCTATTTATATGTATACTGAAAATGCTTGCAGCTTGTGACAGCAATAAGATCAATATAAAAATATATTTTCAGCTAACATAGATGTTTCTTATCCGATCTTAACGAAATTTAGGTAATTGATCAATAATATGTATATGCATATAAATTAGAAACCTCTGCCTCTTAAATTATATAATTTATTGCTATCGAAAATCGAAATGTATCGATAATTGAGAAACTAAGGCAGTTATCGATAAAATAGAGAAAATTTGATCTGCGCCTGGTACACGAGAACTTATATTCCTAATTTGAGGTCGCTAGCTCGTATAGTCTCTGAGATCCGTGTGTTCATACTGACGGATAGACGGACGGACAGACAGACGGACAGGGCTATATCGACTTGGCTGTTGATCCTGATCAAGAGTATATATACTCTATGGGGTCGGAGATGCTTCCTACTGCCTGTTACATACATTTGCACAAAACCATTATACCCTCTTTACTCATTTTTAATGGGTTAAGGGTATAAAAATAGCTATATACACTAAATCGTTATATTTGATCACGTGATATTTTCAAGTTTTATAAAAACAAAACCAAAATTGTTAAAGCATCTAAAAATATTTCTTAATCTATTCCAATTTGTGGTACGACTTAAATAGCTAACAGCGCGGAAAACAGAGCATATCTTTAGATCTGTAAAGTACAGCACATACTCCCCCACAATGCCCTCCAACTCCCCTTGTCTTATTCTCTGTCTGTCTGAGCAGGTGATTGGATGATTGTCTCCGCAGTTCTCGACTTTATAGCTCTGGCTTCGTTTCAAATTGTTGCCACCACAGAAAAACACACACACGCTGAGCAAACGCTTTGATTGATGCGTTGTAACTTCGCGTAAAATTGCACACCATCCAAAACCGTTTCCCACACCAACTCGGGATAATTTGGAGGCAATCCGGCAGCTACTTGTGTCAAATCCGAAACCGAGCCAAATAGGAAAGAACAACTTAGTGGGCCACGCCGAAGAATAAATACTCTTACAGATCGCTATGCTAATTTGAGCTAAGCGATTTGAACGTGTGCTTTAAAAAGAGACCCATTACTTAAAAATGCACAGACAGTCCTGACTTTAGCAAACAAGATTAATCACACATCATGCCCCGTTTCGTTGACTACACGTCATCATGACTACACGTCACCGTTATAAATACACTTTGGCAAGTGTATAGACACAGAGTCTGACTGCAAACGGAAGGAAGCACTCAGTGCAGCCGAACACAGTTGTTTTCCAACTCGGCAGCTTTAAAAATAGGAAATTAAAATTCCAATAATAGCATTACCCGAGTGTCTAGCTGTCTTTGTATGTGTGTGTGTGTGTGTGTGTGTAGCCACTAAGTATGCTTTAACTTTTGTCGTTCTATCTCTCTGTCTCTCTCTCTCTCTCTCTCTCTCTCTCTCTCTCTCTCTCTCTCTTGTTTTTGCTCACTAGGTTTTCTATCTCAGTCGCCGTCGTGTGCTATAAAAATAAATTAAGCCACAAATTGCAATTTAATTTAAGGTTTACTTCTGCCGACGACCCTAAGCGACTCCCTCGCGCATCCCAAACTCTACGATTCACCTCTCTTTTGTACACACCCCGCACTTTTTGCCATATTAAAATATCTTGCCACATATTTTGGGTTGCCGTAGTTACTGTGTAGGTGTCGCTGCTGCTGCTGCTACTGCTGCTGCTGTCCGCATACACATGTTAAACACCCTACCACACCTCCACTGCCACCCCCATTGCTTTCACTTCGCCGTTTGTTGCATACCACTGAGCAAACTTGCGGCTGCTGAGGCACACAGTGTGTGCGGGTATTTGTGTTTGTGTTGAAAATTTATGGCATTGCAATTGCAAATATAATTAAAATTTTGAGCTAGCTGCGCAGCGCACTTTTATTTAATTTTATGTTTTTGCTTCATGCTTAATTTCTTATGCCCTTTTTGTTCCGCCACATATTTGACATACATTTAATATAATATCTAACCCATAATTCGATTTTAAAGCTCGCCCTAAGATCGACAACAGTAACTTTTTCCTCCAAGAGCGAAAACTAAAAAAGTGTTGCATACTTTTAAGCGGAGCAATTTTTGAAATTGAAATTGCTAAAGAGAAACTCTCCATTCCGTTTTCACAGGTAGGCATACCATATTAGGATATATGTTAATCGCATATTTTTTATGTGTATGTGTTTTTTGCTTCTTGTGTGCTCCAGTATAACTGTATCTTTATTTATTAATTTATAATTTGATTTTAAAGCTCGCCTTAAAATCACCAACAGTAACTTTTCCCTCCAAGAGCGAAAACTAAAAAAGTGTTGCATACTTTTAAGCGGAGCAATTTTTGAAATTGAAATTGCTAAAGAGAAACTCTCCATTCCATTTCCGCAGGTATTGAAGCTATGCATACCATATTAGGATATATGTTAATCGCATATTTTTTATGTGTATGTGTTTTTTGTTTCTTGTGTTCTCCAGTATAACTGTATCTATGAGAACGTATTCCATTTTGTTTCCCATTTATAATTTACTGTTGTTGTTTCTGTTGTTTTAGCTGCTGTTGTTCGAGCATTTTATATCCGGATAATGTTTGCGAATCCAAAGATAATGTACACGATTTCAACGCTAAATAAACTTGTTTCCGCCAGCTTGCGTGTGTGTGGTTTACAGTTGTTATTGTTGCTGCTCTTTGGCTTTGGTGCTTTTTTGCTGGCAACTTGGCAATTTTATGCTTCAATTTCCGTTTTGTAAAGCGCGCAACACTCGCAACCATCACGAAGAGCGTCATTGCCAATTGAGTCGCCAGACAGACAAACAGGGAGACAAGGAAGACAGTCACAGAGAAAGAGAGAGATGCAGAGATAGAGAGATAGAGGGAGACGGGGAACGAGATATTGGGGAAGCGACACTGCAATTCTATATTAAGCTAAATTTCTTGTGTTCGTTCGTTTGTTTCCATTTTTTTTTCTTTTTTTTATGATCCACTGTGGTGGGTGAGGTGGTTCGAGTGCTGCTGCTCCTTTGTTGTGGCTGGTGGTTGTTGCAACTGCTCACCTGTGTGTTTCACTGTTTCAATGTCTGTCTGTGTGTGTGTGTGCCACACTCAACCGAACCATAAAAACGTAGAATGTCAAAGCCGCGTTTTTGTTTAGTTTTTACAACTGTCGTCCTTAGTGACGTTTGACATTTGACATTTGATATGCTTTAATCAAGTATAAAAGCATACGTACATGTCCCAAATAAAGGCAGGAGTTCTGAATAGGAAAGGGAGGTAAGTACCGCACATAAAAAGTCATGCAACATGCAGCGGCAGTAACAAACAGCAACATGTGGATATGAAATTGACGGTAAACTTGCTAAATAAATAATACACACTATTCGCAAATGGACATAAAACCAACGCACCACCGTGCACCATCTGCAGCTCCACATATGGTTGCGGCACCGTTCCTCTCCTTCTCTCTCTCTTTCTCTCATTCCCTCTTTCGGCCTATTGCCACATCTGCTAAGCCTTCGATTTTTGGCTAACTCAATCAGTCGTCCATTACCAAGCATCCATTTAAGGGAGTTTTTTTTTGGGGGGTAGTGGGCAGTTTGGGGCACGACTTGTGGCAACTAGCAAGCTAAGCGGCAATCATCATTTGAACGACATGTTTTCCATTTATGTTTCCTCGCAATTTTCGATGCTGGCCCGTGCAATCAACTTTGTTGCTGTTAACTACACTTTGCAGAACTATATACGATTTATATATTTATGTAATTATTTTGCTTCTTGTTTTTATATTTGATCGTAGTTGATAAATTCTTTCAGTCATTTGATTTAATACATTTTTTTCTCTAACACAAACATACATTTTTAAGCTCCATCAATTCTACTAAAATAAAACGGTAAATTTTGTATTTATAAATATTAAATATTTATATGTTGCTAATTTTTTTGTATTTACAGTATTTAAATGAGTTGCCGAATTTTATATATGTAAATAAATGACTACCTATATATAAAATGTGCCTTTTGCTTAATAATTTATTGTAATTCTGATGTAAACATATTGCAGTAATTTTATCAAACGTTTTCAAAATAAAATTAAAAACTTATTTATGATGTATAAAAGAATAGTATTTAACTCACAATCACTAAAAGAATATTTAATTATTGTAATAGTTTTACGCTAATATCTGAACAGAGGCAATTTTAGTTGATGACTGTTGAAATGGACATGTTTAATTTTTTTGGTTCATGTTCAGGTTCGGAGTGGTTCGACTGACACAAGTGAATCAGACAGATTTAACTACTGACGCTGTGTCAGAAGGGACAGACTGAAAACTAAAGACTGAGGCTGGCAGCGCACGGCCTTCAAATGGGGGATTGGGTGACTTGGATGACTTGGATGGTTTGGGTGGCCTATGTGCCCCGGTCTGGTGGTGACTTTTCCAAACGATAATTAATGAAATCAGACAGTGTGTACGCGTAACAAACGCCGCAAACAATGTGTCTATAGAAAATACACTAACAAAAAATGGATGCACAATTTATTAACACTAGAAATGCATATTTTTTTTTTTTTCTTAACATTTGTAGCAAATTTATTGCCAAAAACTATTGAAAAAATATAACATTTACTGTTTATTTTAGGTAGATTTTCGTTAATAAATACGCTTTGGATGATTATATTTTCCGACAAAGTTTAGCAATTTACTACATAAAAACTTATTTCTTTTTCTTAGTGCAGTTATAGGCAAATGGACAGTGCTTCAATGGGTGAGTTGACCGATGTGTGTGCGTGTGCGTGTGCGTGTGTGTGTGTGTGTGGGTGTGTGTGGGTGTGTGTGGTGTTGTGTGGTGAGGTGTGCTGTGTGTGCTGGGTTTGCTGTGTGTATCGATGAGTGCCGCTGAATGCTCTTAACGAGAAACCGTTTTAATTGAGTTTGCATGTTTATGGCTGCTCTTACACTTGAGTAGTGGCAGCTGAGGGCTAGGACTGTGGCTGTGGCTGTTACTGTGGCTGTGGCTGCGGCTGCTACTGCGGCAACTGTTGTTGCACTTTTTTTTTAACCAACACCACATGCGAAGACCCCCACTGTCAGACTATCAAGCTCACCATCATCGCTTTTTTGGCTGCCCCTTGCATAGTGCTTCATATGCGCAATTACTTTGAAAGCAACTCGGCGGCCCCCAAACTTCGCAGCTGCTTCAACAGTGAGTAGGGGATGGGAGGATATTGGGGAAATTAAGGTTCAGCCACATATTGTCATGTACAATAGCATCATTTGTGGCCTGAGGTGGTGTCGCCTCGGCTGCCACAACCACCAATTTTGGGGGCAAGGACAACATCAAATGTAACCGCATGCTGCTTCTGCTTGCCTGATGAGGGTCAATGGTCCATTAGTGTGTGTGTGTGTGTGTGTTGTGTGTGTTGTGTGTGTTGTGTGTGTGTTGTGTGTGTAATGTGTGTGTTTTGTTACTTGGAGCCAGCCGCATGTGGCGCCATGTTGCCCTGGCAACTTTTTGCCTTACATCAACAGCTGTGCGAGTTGCTGCTTCTGCAACACACACAGAGAAAAATATCGAAAGGATACAGAAAGGACATTGTATTCTCTGAGTGAGCTTATTTTCAATGTGTCCGTGTGCTGAGATCCAAACATGAACCAATTGATTTTGTTTTCACTGCGCCTAAGGATATTTGCTAGATTAACAAATTAGAGGTTCGGATGGCTGTGCATATTTTTTTTTTCAGTGTACGATGGCAACGGTGACTCAACTGGCAACAGCTGGTGCATAATTATTTGTTGATTATGTAAATTTCAGGCCGAGCTTCGAAAACTCTATTAATAGTCGAGAGCTATACATATATTAATAATATGTATGAGGGCAATACACCTACCACAAATTCCTGGAGTCAAGCGCAGACTTTTAGCCAAGCCAAGAAAGGGGGCACAAAGCGTTGGCGCAATTGGATACAGGGCTGTGGCTGGGCGGAGGGGGGTGGTTGGGGAGAGCTCTGTGATGTGTTTGTGCAACAAAGCAAATTGCTGTAATCCATTTTGCAGGCACATCAGCTGCTATTGGTGCTACTGCGTCTGCGTCTGCATATTCTTCTGCTTGTGCCTTGGTAGCTGCCACCGCTTGTTGCAGCAAGCTGCTGTTTGTTATCAAATAAAATGGATTTTTATTAGATTTTGCCTGTGAAAGGCGAAGATTTAAATTTATTTCATGTTTTGTTGGCATCTTTGTGCGCGTATTTATTTTTTGCGACTCGCCATTTTTATTTATTTATATTTTTTTTGTATTATTTTATCTGTTTTTATTTCATGCTTTGCGCTTTACACCGCTTTGTGTCCAAGATTAATGAGTACAAAAAGGAAAATCCGATGAAAAAATAAAAGAAAAACACGATTAAATAGAGGAGAGACGAGTAACGCCTTTCCCCACCGACTCCATCCCATCCCATCCGACACCGCTCAACGAATTTCCGCTCCCTGCGCAGGGATTTCACCGGTTTGAGCTCTTCCCCATAGACAATTGGGTCTAATCATTTATTTACAGCTATAAACAGTAAAAAATATAAGTTTATTGTAAATACATTTCTATTAAAAAGATCAATGTTTATATCGCTGCTTAAAATAACAATGGTTATCTGAATAAATATCACAAAATATGGCAGAAAACGACCGATTGTTCCTATTAAAGCTATATATTGTAGTTTAATACTGATCGGTTTTTTTTTTTTTTTTTTTTTTAGGAGCATAAAAATAAGCATAACTGATAAGCTTGATGAGAATTAATTATTGGGCAATAATCGTTTTCGTACTGGAACTCATCTTTCGACTGATCGTCCACATGGCAGTTCTTCTTATAGTGAACCGATCCGGAGTATGAGTTTCATAACGATGTCTTCAGAAATGTACGACTTATGTATATGTATACTATATGCAGTCGGAGACGTCTCCTTCAATGCGTTGCAAGCATATTTCTGAGATCCTAGTTCACTTACTACCTTTCTCTCTCTAATATGGGTTATGTCGACCAGGCACCCCTTGGCTCAATTGACAGCTTGGTGTTTGTGTGCATTTCGTGGAGTTCAAAAATGTGTCTTAGATATTTGTTGCTGAACATTTTGGTTTTAAGCCAAGTGAAATAAGTTAACGACTGAACATTGGCAGATATCTCACTGTCAAAAGGGGTGGCCAAAGGCACTGTGTATGTTGTGGGAAGGGGGAGGCGAAAACCAAAAACTTTTGGCGTCAAAAGAGGAAGCACGGTCTGTAAGCACACACACACACACACACCCGCACACACACACACACATTGGAGCTGACGTTGTGGCAGCCATGTGGACAACGCCGTCGACTGTGACACCTTTGTGGCATATCAAACGGAACTATGCGGAACGAACACGTGAAAACACGCATACAACAACAGTAGCAACAACATCGAAACAAAAACAGTGGCAACAACAAAACATGCCAGAGACAATAACTTCATCTGGCGAACGTGTCGCACCACACTAAAAAAAAAAAAACCAAAGAAAAGAAAAGATTGAGAAATTTGCACTCAACTAGAATTAAAAACTTATCGACAAACTTAGCAAACTTCATTTTTATTCAAATTTTAAAATTAATTTTCCAAGTTTACTAAGATTTCATTGTTTAAATTGTCTCAGATACTTCTTCAATAAAGAACTTGATTATTTGGCGTGAGATTTTGCTTATATTAAGTAATTTATGATCAACTCAAGCAAATTTGCTCTTTGAATGCTCACTTGGTTACAGCGTATTTCTCTGAGTGCAGCGAGCGAAAGGAAGAAGCAAACACAGGACGAACCAGAGGTAGCTTGAGTAGAACGAGGATTTTGTAATTTGATGCCAGGATGCCGAAGTTGCGGCGGCTGTATTGGGTGGTGAGGTGTCGTGGTTGGAGTTGGAGTTGGGATTGGGGTTGGGGTTGGGGATTGGTGAGGCATACACAGGGCATAATAGGCGTAAACCGGAAGTTAAGTGTAAAAATAATAATAAAGGTGTGTGTGTGTGTGTGTGTGTCTATGTCTAAGTCGTGTTGTTATTGTTGCTGTTGCAATTGCTGTGCGCCCCTGTATTGTTGGGTCACCCCATCCACACTGCCCCATCCCTTACAGCTTACACCTTATACCTTAAGTCCCTCCTTGCCTATGTGGCCCGCAGTTTTGACTTTTGCTTTTCGCCGCTTGCTATTGAAATTTATATACATGCCTTACTGGTGTGTGTGTGTGTGTGTGTGTGTGTGTGTGTGTGTATGGACTGGTGTGTGTGTGTGTGTTTGTGTGTGCCTTTCGTTTAGGGTAAATGTCTCCCCAAGGATAATTCGGGCATGAAATTACAATCGAAGTGATGCAAAAGTGTTGGCGCCTTTTGTCTACCATTGTTGCGACCCGCAGCAGCAGCAGCAGCAGCAGCCCCAACAACAACAACAACAACAACAACAATGGCCATTAAGTTGAGCAACAACAAAACCGTAACAGAAAAAAAAAATGAAAAAATAAACGTATAGAAAAAAGTAAATGGAACAATGGCACACCAAAAAAAATTCATAGAAGTCTTTGCCTTTTTTTTTAGCCAGGAATTGAGTTCCGGGGGAGAGGGGGTATTGTCACGCCCACAGGTAAGCATAGCGGCACTTGAGCAGAGTCAGGCAGTCTCATCTCTATATCTTCCTCTTTTATCATTCGTCTCGAAGCGTGAAAAAAATGCCGTAAATAAATAGCGTTCGTTGTTGCTAAATTTGTTGTAAGGATTGCCGGACTTTTTGTGAATAAATCTGGGTTGGGGGGATTATTGGAGGCACCCCAAACTTTGTTATGTGAGTATCTCTCTTTCTTGCTATCTCTTATTGGGATCTGATGTTGCATTTATATTTTGTGTAGCCTTCTTAAACGGTGCACAAACTAACTAACGATCCTTGCTTGCCAAATTCAATATTGTATATGTAGAAAGAATCCAGCTCCAACTTAGAATTTATATACGATAGTCAAGCATTTTTCAAAATCACTTTTTATATTATTTACATATATTTGCAAACTGTAGGAATGCCAAAGCTATGCCACATTTTGTGTTGCCTTCACGACTGCCCCCAAATATGGATAGAGCTCAACTCGAGTGCGAAAAATTGCAATTTGCTTAACGCTTTTTAATTTTTGGTTTATTGTGCGCAAGTTATTGTCGCAACCCATGTGACTGCGGGTCACGACCAGAGGATGAATCATCCCCATTTACCTGGTCCCCAGCCGGCATCCCATCACATGTAATTTGGTTGTGTTTCATTTTCTTTCCGTTCTCTCCCCTTTCCAATTCGTAGCAGTTCCCGTGACGTACACGTTTTTCCACATTTTCTTTCGCTTCGTTTGCAGCTATTGTTGTTGCTTTTTAATATATTTACACGGTCATATTTCTGTGTTTTCTTTTATTTGAGCCCTTCCAGCACATAACATCTATCTTTGCAGCATACACGATTCGAGCTATTAACGCATCTCTTCCGAGGAGGGAATAGCCAAGGGATGCCCAAAGTCTTGCAATGAATCTTTGTACTCTGACAATTGTGGGGACAATTATTTTCCATCCTTATACATATATGAGAAATAATAAAAAAAAGGGCAAAGAGAGGCATTATAATAATAGTAATCTAAAATATATATAATAATAATAATATTCATAATTATATATATTATGTTAGAAGCAACAACACCACTATAAGTAACTTAAATTTTGACATTACGATTATTTAAATTTACTAAATACATAATTAATATAAAATAACATAACTAAATAACAAACAAAAGATGATCCAGTAAACTAAATTATTTTTTCTGTATTTTAAAAACGACTTTTATAAAGATAAGAATTTGAACTTCTACTTTTTGAAATGTTTTTCTCAATAATAGAAGAAACCGCAATATTGTTTGATTACGGATTTAGGACAAGGCTTTCTAAAACTTAAAAATATATTTCCTAACACTTAAAAAAAATTGTTGCAATGAAATTTGAATTAAAGAATTTATGTTATGATATTTGCACAAAATCGAACGTAAAATATAATTTACGTTTAACACCACAAGTCCCTTAAAAAAACGACGCGTGGATAATTTTAGTGACTCATCAATGACACATGTGACCCAGAGCGAGAGTGCAACACATGTATATATATATATATATACATATATATATATGTTGTGTATATATAAAATCACACATGAACACAAGAACCAAATTACGACCTATTTTTCGGTTTTACCAAAGCACCCCTACGCCAAAGCCCTCCTCCTTTGTAGACAGCTTCAGATACAAAGGAATATGTATCTTTATGTATATATAAAGCCGTGTTGGCTATCAACCCCCCAGTTGCACTAGGTTTGAGAGCTACCCGGCCCCCCCTCCCTCACCCCAACCCCCACTGATGCACATACATAAGAAATACACACACATACACGCACACACACACACACACACACACACACACACACACTCAGAGAGACGTAGCGAAAGTCTATAAAAATCCACAAATAAAATGTCATTTGCCTGGTACGTGACTGGCATCTACTTAGAAACTAAATTAAGGATAACATTTGAAAAATTTGCACAAAATAAAATCAAGTCGGGAAGGAGGCTAGATAGATCCTCCCCGCTGCCTCCGCCCCCACCACGCCTTTCAAGCTCTCCCTTCGTTTGATAAGGCTTAAGGCACGAAGACGACTAGACGCTTCAGAAGCAGGACACGAACCGCGACACGATGTCCTGAATGCTTAAGTTTCCAAAAAATATAAAGAAAGCCAGAAGCGGAGTTAGCATGCTCCAGATTAGCATGCACGACTTGGAAATACCCAAAAATTACGAAATACTTTTCAAATATACAAAAAATGTATTTTTATCAATAGTCACTCGAGATAATTTAACCTAATTTAATAAAGTTTATATTTAATTTAGTTATATACTGCTTGTTTTTGACTCCAACTCAACTAAGGACTGCCTATTTCAGATACCCTTTAATAAAGTAAAAGGAACTACATTTATTACTAACTATACATACCCCATTTCACTGATTACAGGGAATTAAAAAATGACCGAAAAAATAGAAATAAAATATACACAATAATTTAAATTGCTTTACAATGAAACCCTAAAATGTCAATGGAGCGGCGCGTTATTTGCCTTTTCTATTTATTCCTCAGAAGCAACAAACCCCCATCCAGCACCCAGCGACCAACCCCAACCCCAACCCCAACCCCTAACAGTAGCCATTACCACCCTCTGAAGACGTTCTGGTTCTTAGTATGCAAAGTGCCGCCTTTGCATTTATTTTTTGTTGCTAGTTTTTCGGGCACTGCTTTTCGCTTTTCCTTTCCATTTTCACCCGGTCGGCGCATTGAAAAGAAGTGGATAATAAAGTCTGGGTCATTTGCATGCGTCCGTCTGCACTCGTCCGCCATGCAAATGGACCACAGGCGCCAGGCGCCAGGCGTGTGAGTAATGAGGTCTGCTGCATGTGCGAGTCTGTCTGTCTGCCAAAACTGCGACAGTCTCCGGCATTCCATCACAGTAATAGCTACCAGGCAACCAACCGACCAACCGACCGACTCGTCTCCAGCAAGTAATGTTAACAGTTTGTAAGCCAACTATTATCTGACGTGAAATAAATGGAATAATCTCTTTGACTCATCGCTTTGTATTTTTCTTTGACTCTGAATCAGCAATGCTCTCGCTGAACTGTGAGCTATTTTCACGCTATTTGCTACTCGTTGTTACCCTTGCTACAAATAGAATTAAAGTTAGTTTTGCATAATCGCTTACTATTTCCAAAAATTGGCTCATTATTCAAAAGCTCTTTAGTCCTGAATTGCTTGATAAATATATTTACTTTGCTTTCTAAAACACACAATTCGCCAAGAATTACTCGTTGGTTACTGACTCGTCGCTTTTAACTCGTCACCTTGCGGCCTTTTTGCAACAACTGCTGTAATTTTCGGCAGACACAATTGACTGTAATTGAATATGCAAAATCTGAGGATGTCACTGAGAGTTGTGCTACAAGTTGTGCGGACGTTGCCAGACAGGACAAAATTACGATAAGTGTGTGTGTCTGCATTTGTGTCCGTGTGTGTGTGTGTGTGTGTGTTGGTTGATACAATTGATGATTTGTACATATGAACACGAGAACACCAAGGGCTGCTGTAAGAGATGCATAAAAAGTTCATTAACCGCCCCGAATACATAACTTGCTCCTTGAACGAGAGAGTGGGCGAGAGAGAGAGAGAGAGTGGGCGAGCGAGAGAGATAGCTGGACTTGAGTTTATCTTAAGACTTGTAAATGGTCGATTATAAGCTGCTGACTCATCGCAACATGTGACCGGCAAAAAGTGGCTGACGGTGGTGCCAAAGTGGGGCAGCCTTAACTCGTCCGATTTAGTACAAGCAACAAAGATGTTAACACGTACGTCCTGTGCTAAATATTTTAACAGGATTTGCAAAGTCAGTGGCGTACTACTTAGTAGATACAACCACACAAACACTTGCACAGACACACACACAATACACAATACACAACACACAAGACACAACACACCACCACCCACACATTTGCACTGCATTTAAAAAACATTTGTGGTTTTTATGCTCAATCATCATCAGGATGATGATCATGTGGATTCTTGAAATTCCCTGCACGCTTGTATATATTAATAAAAATGCATTAGTTCACATTTATTTTTGGACACAAAATGTGTTAAAGTAAGCAAACTCAACATCCCTCCCTCTGCAACTTTCTGCTTCCCGGGGGGCAGCTTGAATCGAAAAAAAAAATAAATAAATAAAGAAAAGAAAAAGATTTGAAGCAAAGAAGATGAAACCACCGGCTGTGGTGCGAGTCTTAGCTGTCTACTCATTTAAAGCATTTGCAACTTTTACTTTTCGTTTGAAAGCAAAATAATGTACATGACAACAGTTCACCCCCCCTCCCGTCTACCGCCTTGCATCCCCCTGCTCTCACGAGCGAGCGGGGACAATATAACTAGTGTCATGTGGCCAGAAAAACTCATCGCACACCACACCACAGCACAGCACAGCACAGCACAGCACACCACCCATCCACATCATCTACCCGGCAACCACCGATGCGACCTGGGTGCACTTTCGCTCTCGCTCGTAAATTTTAGATATTCGTAGCACGTGCAAATTATGTACAATAATAAAAACAAAATAACATAGGGATACATACATAAAAAGAGAGCAGGAAACACTCCGGAGCGAATGGAAGTCGATGACAGGAGTGAAAGTAGAGTATCTTCGCTGTGATTGTCTGTCCTCAACTCGAATACCCTGGCTTGCACACATACAATTCCTACAACTTGAACTACCCTTCCACTAACCTCCACTGGAAACCAGGGTATATAAGACAATTAAAACTCATTAGCCTTTATTTTGTTTAATTTTTTTTTTTCTTTTTTTTTTGAGTGCTTCCCAAAACATTTTTAGGGTATAATCATGGGCTCAAACGAAAGAAAGAAAGAGAAAAACCGAATCTTGTTGAGAGATGTACTACAACACAAGTACAACCTGAGCTCAGGACAGGATGCGGACCACAAAAAAACAGGGTCGCAGACAGATAGGCAAGCAGACAAACGGAAAGACAGACAGACAGACAGAAAGACAGACAGACAGACAGATAGACTGTCGGGCAGCTGAGGGGTGAGTTAGTTGCGGAACTTGTCTGCCTGTCTGTCAGACATATACATAAACATGTCTGCGCCTAAAAGTCTGTTGCATTTTTATATCCTCTCCTCTAAAAAACACACACAAAGCATCACATAAAAAACTTTCGCCACAATATTGATTTATTCAGCAAATTTGTATTTTAGTCAAGCTTTAACTTAAATCTCGAAAATGAGCCAAGACTACAGAATACTGAACTTCATCTTTGAATATTTATTTAAATTTAAGCCCTATTCTTTGTGATATCACCTTCCTTAAGCTTAACTATATCGTCTGTATTATTATTTATTATTAAGTTCTCAAATCTTACTTAGATTGTCATTAAAATACCAAACTCTTTATAAGATTGAATTTAAGAATTTTCTTTCTTCAATTTTATGAATATAAAGTCTAATAATCTCATGTGGTACTTATCCTTTTAAAGTGCTATAACATATAATATGTGTATGATGTAATATTCTATGATCCATTAAATGATTTATGAAAAATAAAATTAAATTTATATATTTAGGAGCTGCAAGCAATTAATAGTCATTTAAGTTAGTTGCAATATCACAAAGTTGTTCATAACTTAAAACAACCTTTAAGAAAAGTGAAAAATAGGTTTGCCAAGAGTTGAACCCGCCTGCAGGTAATCATTAGGAGTTTTCCGAGCACACTGAGTGGAACAAATTGTGTCCCAGAGGTGTCGCATAATATTTAACACCCAGTGAAGTTCACGCTTATCGCTTATCATTAGCAGCTTGCCAACATCAGCATCAGAGAGAGGGAAAGAGGGACAGAGAGAGGGGGAGAGAGAGAGTGAGAGAGAGATAAAGACAACCCACAAGCTGTTGGTCTAAAATTTATAATTGCGCCCCATATTTTGTGTTTCCGTATTTTAAGTATGTACTTCCGCCCGGTGTTTGTTTCACGTTTCATAACCATAACAAATTATCTCAGGTCATCAATTATGGCTGGGAGACGGCAACTGAAGCTCTGCTCTTTTTGCTCTGTTTTGTTCAATTCTGTTTTGCTGGTTTCTGTTTTCTGGTTTTTCGGATGTTGAGCAAAATTTGTGATATTTTTATTGCTTTCATTATGATTTTATGTGGCGTGAGCACGTTCTACATTCCAATTTTGTGGGTGGTGGTTGGGTGGTGTCAGAGGTGAGTTTGACAAAGAGTAACTTTTCCGTATTGAGTCAACACTGACGCCCATTTGTCTAACTGACTACTCGGGGTGCTTCGCTTGCCACTTGGGTGTTAATAATGTTATCTTTTATTTATGCCCAAATGCCCACTTTTGCCTACCTAAACTTTTTCGTTTTGAATGTAATTGCATTTTGTATACCTTTTATACCCTGTTTTAAAATACAATGTACAAATGGGGTATCATAAGCTTGAAGGCGTATCACTGACAAGTATTTGTGTGTTATTCAACGAGTTGCAAGTAAGCGGCAAGTGGTGCATAAGGTAAAATGATTTTGCATTAGTGCAGCGAATGGTTTTTTGAAAGTGTCAAGTGACGATTGTTGACAATTTTGTAACGAGTGGCGAGTGAAAAAATGCGAGTTAAGAGTAACAAGTGACTAAGCAACTATTAGTGAGAAATGTTATCTTCAAGAATGCGCTACTTTTACATATATATATATAGGGTATCTCCTAGTCGGACACTTATCCAAACTCTTACATTTTAGAGTGACTTCATTGGTTGGCTTTGCGAGCATGACTTAAATTTCGAAGTCCCTCGCGCCGCGTCAATAGGAACCAATGTGAGGGCCAACTTTTCTCCGGCCAAAATGAAAAGTTTTCATTTTATAATAAATAATTCAGTTGTATTTCAATACATCAAGCAAATTAAACAAGTTCACTTATAAAGTAGGTAAAATAAATAGGTGCAAGCTTTACGATATTACATAACAGGTGCTTGGGGAGAGAGACAAGTGAGAGAAGGTTGACTCGATTTCAAGACAACTCCGTGTGATTTAGGGCCGATAGACGAACGGACCGCCGCAGTGGTGTTGGCACATATGATTGGGACGAGTGCGCCACTTGCGACAGTAGCGACGATAGCACTTATTGGGATTGGGGGTTGGCGGAGTTGGTGTTGGTGGAGTTGGTGGAGTTCGTGTTGGTGGCGTTGGGGTGGGTGGTGTGGGTGTTGGTGGATAACGAGTTGGTGGCTTATGCGTTGGGGGCTTGGGTGTCGTCGTTACCGGACAATCATTGCCCACTTCTCCAATAACCGTATTCAATGCACTCAATCCGGCCAACACACTCAGGTCGAGATTCACCAGGTTCACAACCGTATTCCGATTACCTTCAATCACATTGTCCGGTCCAGCTGCAAGCAAGTTCCAATCACATTAGGCATTCCTAGGATACCATCGGGAATTTTATACTCACTGTTTAGCTCGTTGCCCAACTTGTTGGCGATGCCATTGCAGGCGCCGCTGCTGCCCCTGATGGCATTAGCCAGATTTATGTTAGCCAGCGCATTCAGATCCAAATTGACCAGTCTCAAAACTGTATTTCCGTCGCCCATAACGACTTGCTTGGGACCTCCTACAAGAGATGATGCAGTGGATGTGGTTGTAGTAGATGCAAGCAGAGGCAGTTGCATTCGGTTTACTTACTGTTAATGGTTTGGGACAAGTCATTGCCAACAGAGCCGCTGGCATTATCATCCCTGATCTTCATTAGTAGGTTGCCGTGTCGATCGACCACTTGAATGTCGTTCGCGGAACCACCTCCTCCGGTAACAGTGCCCACAACATTGTTGAGCAGGCCTACACCGAGAGCCACAGGCACGGCTGCATCGACTAGAGACACCAAATTGTTGTTGTTGCCCACTACAGCATTTTTGGTACCCACTAGCAAATGAATAGAATTAATAATCTCTGACTCGACCAAAGAATAATTAAATAATCTTACCGTTAATGGTATTGCCTAAATTGTTGGCAATATTTTGAGAGCCAGAGTATCCAGTAGCAGCTCCAGTGTTTCCTCCCACAAGTCCACCGGCACCACCGGTAGCACCGCCCAAAACACCACCTCCTCCGCCGCCTAAAAGACCTCCGACAGTGCCGACAACGCCGTCCACTACACCACCGACAGTACCAACAAGACCACCAACAGTACCAACAACACCACCCAGAACACCACCGGTTGCACCGCCCAACAGACCACCGGTAGCACCGCCCAACAGACCACTGGTAGCACCGCCCAACAGACCACCGGTAGCACCGCCCAATGGACCACCAGCACCGGAGCCACTCGAGCCGCCAGAGTTTCCATTAACCACACCTGTCATTCTATTAAGAGCGCCAACGCCGGCCACAACGGGAACATCAGCATCAATTAACTTAACTATGGTATTGTCGTTCCCTTGTACAACATTTTTTGGACCCACTGTAATTGAAATTCAAGGATTGTAAAAACCAAACCTTGAATTTATATTAAGAGTACTTACTGTTGATGGTATTGCCAACTTGGTTAGCAATAGCCCCTCCAGAGCCACCTCGAGAGCCACCTCCAGAACCACCTCCAGAACCACCTCCAGAACCACCTCCGGAACCACCTCCAGATCCACCTCTAGAGCCGCCATTAACCACTCCTGTCACTGTGCTGAGAAGAGCAACACCAGCAGCAACGGGAACATCAGCGTCAATAGCATTTATGAAAGTATTCCTATCACCAACAATCACATTTTTCGGACCCTCTGGAAATATTAAATTGTTTGATTAGAAAGTGAAATTTTCCTCTATAGGTGAAAATCACTTACTGTTAACTGTATTGCCCAAACTATTGGCAATATTTTGAGTTTGAGAGCGACCACCGCCAGCACCGCCCAAAATACTACCAACGCCAGAGCCGCCAGAGCTGCCAGATCTTCCGGAATTACCGTTAACTACTCCGGTCACTGTGTCGAGAATACCAACGCCGGCCACAACGGGAACATCAGCATCAATTAACTTAACTATGGTATTGTCGTTCCCTTTAACAACATTTTTTGGACCCACTGTAATTTAAATTAAAGGATTGTAAAAACCAAACCTTGAATTTATATTAAGAGTACTTACTGTTGATGGTATTGCCACCTTGGTTGGCAATAGCCCCTCCAGAACCACCACGAGAACCACTTTGGGAAGCAGCAGCAGTTCCGCCTCCAGAACCACCTCCGGAACCACCTCCAGATCCACCTCCGGAACCACCTCCAGATCCACCTCTAGAGCCGCCATTAACCACTCCTGTCACTGTACTGAGAAGACCAACAGTAGCAGCAACGGGAACATCAGCGTCAATAGCATTTATGAAAGTATTCCCATCACCATCAATCACATTTTTCGGACCCTCTGGAAATATTAAATTGTTTGATTAGAAAGAGAAATTTTCCTCTATAACTGAAAATCACTTACTGTTAACTGTATTGCCCAAACTATTGGCAATATTTTGAGTTTGAGAGCGACCACCGCCAGCACCGCCCAAAATACTACCAACGCCAGAGCCGCCAGAGCTGCCAGATCTTCCGGAATTACCGTTAACTACTCCGGTCACTGTGTCGAGAATACTAACGCCGGCCGCAACGGGAACATCAGCATCAACCACATTAAGGAAAGTGTTGCCGTCCCCTTTAACAACATTTTTTGGACCCGCTGTAATTGAAATTAAAGGATTGTAAGAACCAAACTTTTTATTTATATTTAGGGTACTTACTGTTGATGGTATTGCCACCTTGGTTGGCAATAGCCCCTCCAGAGCCACCCCGAGAACCACCTCCAGAACCACCTCCAGAACCACCTCTAGAACCACCTCCAGATCCACCACTAGAGCCGCCATTAACCACGCCTGTCACTGTGCTGAGAAGAGCAACACCAGCCGCGACGGGAACATCAGCACTAACAAGTTGCGTAAAGATATTGTCATTTCCGCTAACGATATTTTTGGGACCAGCTGTAAGAGAAATGGGAATCGAATACTTAATAAATTATCCAAAAATCTGCATTCAAACAAGACCTACATGTAATTGTATTGCCTCCTAGGTTGCCAATATTGGGGAGGAAACCACTGGCACGTTTTGATGTGGGTGCGCCCTTGCTAAGTGGCACATCGGCATCCACCAAATTGGCGATAGCGTTGCCTTTCTCTGTAATTAATTTTGATTATAGGTTATAAGCTTAGACGTTGAGTTACTATCTACTTACGAATGAGCGAGTTGGGTGAGGGAGGCAGCGATCTATCGAGCGCCGTCATCAAACCCATAATAATGACTTTAGCCACGCCCATATTTATCAGACGTACAATCCAGCTGTCAGGAGTAGCTGCACAGAAGCCGCTCTTGTTGCCATGGGCAATGGAAGTCAGGCTATCCATCAGCGAGTTGATTAGAGTGCTGAAGCCATTGATCTGCAACAGGCTGATGCCATTTTTCTTGCTGCTGTCGTTAGGACCCACTAAAAATTTTAAGAGAAATATATAGCTTAGATAAAGTTCTTAGATTTGAAACTAGTTCATTATTTAACTTAGTTATACATTAATCTATTATCATACTTGACACTTCTTACATATCAATTGGTATTCGCTTCTTTTTACTCGCTACTTGTCACTTGTTACTAACCAGTCGAAACTTGGTTATTACTCACTCGATACTCATGGTACTTATTTCGTTTCACGTATATTGCTATATAGTCTCTCGGTGCTTGCTGCATTGATCGTTGCTGATCTCCTGATTCTCGCCACTTGCTATGCTTACAACTAGTCTCTCGCTATTCGTCTCTCGCTACTTGTGTGTCTCTACTTGTCTCTCGCTGTTCGTCTCTCGCTGCTTGTCTGTATCTACTCGTCTCTCGCTACTCGTCACTCGCTACTTGTCTCTCGCTACTCGTCTCTCGCTACTCGTCACTCGCTACTCGTCTGTCGCTACTCGTCTCTCACTTCTCGTCCGTCGCTGCTCGTTTAACTTGTTGCTCGTTATATGTGCAGTTCTTATCGTTACATATACTCGTTATTTAGTACACTCCACTTGTCTTGGTACTCACTTTCTATCAGGTTCTGCACAATATTCTGTGTCTCCAGGCTGGAAGCTCCGCACACCTGCAAAAGTGTGCTCAATATGGCTTTCAGCTCATGCAAATTCCGGGCCTGCAGAAAATTGGTGATGGCATCCCGATCTCCTCTAATTTTGGATGTTTTCGCTGCCTGCTCGAGGGCCGTACGTGTACTCCGACTACCCGATATGCCAGTGTCACTATGTTTGGATGCCGTCGTACTCTGGATGATTTGCACCACATGCTTCTGTGAGCACTCGATGTTGTTGAAGGTGCACAGGGCCAGGAATGATTTCAGGCTAAGCGTCAAGCTGTTCTTATCCTGTAATTTCTTAATGTCCTTGATGACACGATCGCAGCTGGCATTTGCATTGCTGCCGATCAGCACATCAATGATGAAATCCATGCCCAGTTGCATCAGTACCACACCATCCTGTAACTCAGTCGATTCCATGTCTCGCAGGGACTTCACCGTCACCTCCTGTTTCGGTGTCAACTTCATGCCACGCGCCTGCATGCTGGCCATAAGCAGATCAGCCAGATCCTTGGCCGCCAATCGTCCTATGTGGTTGGACTGCCTTGTTGCTGTTGCTGTTGCTGTTGCAGTTGCAGTTGTTGTTGCTATTGTTGCAGGAGTTGAGCGAGCGATGGTTGTCGGCTTTGCCTCGAAGGGTATGAGAAAGCAGGTGGATAGTATGAGGAACAGCTGTAGTCGCCACATATTGTGTCCTTGTCAGTGCCGCTTGTGTATATTGTGTTGTGTATATTCAAGAAGTGTCTTGACGATCGCAAATTGAGTGATTGATATTGTTGCAGTCGCTGCCACGAGCTTTTATTCAGATTCGATGTCTTTGTGCTTATCACCGAAATGCTGCTGCGACTGAATGCACTGCTGATAAGAGACAACCCAAGCGATATTCGTGTCTGTTGTGGCATTATTGGTATGCCGCAAACGTGCTCCCAAATCGACAAGCCCCATCGTTGCTGATAATTGCTTAATTGTTGTTGGCGAATTTCTTTCCCATTCGCATTCTTCTCGCAACATTTCTTTGTTATCTGCTTTTTATCTCTCTGTGATCCATAGAAGCTCGTCTTGTTAATCTTTTTGGAATGATTAATGCTTGTGGAAAGCGAACTGAACTGAATCGATTTTTATTTCACTGGAATCATTTTGGAAACGGTTTGGTGTTGTTCCTAGCACTTCAATACTTTAACTTTGTTAATACTTCAATAGTTTGACCCCTTAAATAATACCGTAATTAGTATAATTGTTCAAATGATAACATAATGCTAAGTAATTTATTTCATTTGCAAATTACATTTTTAAATTCAATCTCTGTCCCTCGTTATTTAAGTTATTTTGATGATAAGCAAAAATGCAGTTACTTATATGAAAATTCACATTTTATTTGACTCAACAAAGAAGACAAATATTAACTTTAAATGTAAATACTTTCAAATAAAGTAAACAATTATCTTAGCTTATGTCCAGAATTTGTTTTCAAATTGAGAAACATTTTTTTATTTTGTTTAACTGTATAATCTTCTTAAGTTCATGTGCAGTATTTATGCTAAAATACAGATTGTTTATTAGAAAAGGCAGCTAAATAAAATTTAGCCTCGTTAGGTAATTACAACAATATTCCCATTCAAATTGTAAGCTGTTTAAAATCCATACAAATAAATCCAAATAGAAACAGCTAAGTAAATTATTAAGAAAATATGATTTAAAAATATTATTAAATTTCAAGTGCAATAAATAGTTGAAGAGAAACGAAGCTAGTTGAAAGATTTCTACACATGTTAAGTAAGTTTATTATCTATTTGACTATTTATTTTTCAGTTTAATCTGCTAAAAATGCGAGATTCATAGTATTATTTCGTACATAGAAGAGTTACCATTTATCAGTGTTCTGCCATCAAATAGCTCATTATAAGAATAATAATCATAATCATTCTCATGCGCTGCTTTCATTCAGTAGTCAATCTGCAATTCAGAATATATCCACTGATTAAAAACCCAACCCGATTTGCTTCATAGCAGCTGCTCAGCTGTTAGACGTCATTGAAAGCCAGAGCAAATTAGAAGCTGACCCAGATATATTAGCATAGTCAACACATAATCTGGTAGCTCAGGTCATGCACGTGCCCCAAGTGAGGTGCGTACTGTTTTGAATGGTCACAGATTTCCGCGTACAGATATCAGACAGCTGCGGGTTGTATAAATGCATAAATCACGACTTGCTGGCGGCCAGTTAGAAAGAAGATTTGACTAACAGCTCAAGAAATAAGCCCAGAAACAATGGCAGCCTTGAGCAATGATCAACGGTTTGTGGTGCTCCTACTCATAGCGGTGGCAAGCGGTGCATGGTTAAGTAGTGGGACCAATGCCCAGACCTTCACCACTGAGGATCGCGGCTCGATACTGAAATTTATGGATGTGCTGTTGAACTTTCTCGATACCGATGTAGTGGATAACACGACCAGCACCGAGAGTCCAAACAATGCCAGCACCACACTAGACGATGAGGAGAGCACCACCTTAGCGGACAATGAGACAACGGACATCAGCACAGAAACCGAGTCCACAACAGCGGATGATGCAACAGAAAGCACCACCAGCAGCGATAGCAACGAAGTAACGAGCGAGAGCAACGAAGTAGCGAGTGAGGACACAACGAGTGAAACAACAACCCCCAGCAGCCAAAGCCCACACCTCACAGAAATGAGGACTGCACCACGACTCATTTGCTTTAAGCGTGTTTGCTACAAGTTTGTGGGTGACAAGGGCTACATTGTTTAAATAAAATATAAATGAATAATCAAAAGAAATGAATTCGTTACTATCTTGTTAAATAGTGCTATCTCGTATCTCATTAGCAGCACTCGTCGACTATCAAATTGTGCATTATCCGCATAGTTTTTAGTTGACTCGTTAGTTTGAATTGAATAATGGCCCCAGTATTTTAGCTACTTGTGAATGCTTGAAAACAATTCATACCCAGTGCCAATTTGTTAAACACAAGCGGCATTCAGGCAGAGCACATGCAGTAAATGGAAAATAAATAACAAAGTTTTTGCTGGCAGAAGTTGGTTTTCCACTTGTTGTTGTTATCAATCCAAAAGCAAATTATTTCAATTAAAAGTTTTGGAGCACACAGTTCTTAATGTTGTCAACTTGGTCGCTTATGTGCCCAAGTCTTAATTGTGTCAACCAAACACACACACACACACACACACACACACGCACACACACGCACACTCACGCATACACTCACACATTTACAATTCTGACCAACAACAAACTGACAGACAAAGCCCATTGGCAAAAGCTTTGCGGCTTTTCAATTAGTCGTCGACAAATGCAATTTTATTCGTTAAAAGACTTGCCAAATTTATTGTGCAACTTCCTATAAGGTCGACGCCAACGTTGTTGTGGCGCCCCAGCAAAGAGAATACCATGCATATGCCTAAGAGTCAGCCATAAGCTGCACAAACTATGAGTGATTGCGTTTGTGTGTGTGTGTGTGTGTGTGTGTAATTAAACACAAATATGAACGCAATTTCACTATATTTATATTTATTTAATGTGCACAAAAAGCTTTCAATAGTTGACAATTTTTAATTGAATTTCAAGTTAATACTAAAAGCATCTTAAATAAAAAATGTAATTGACAATTACGATAAAATAAATGGTATAATAAAGAGTACGTGTAAAAAATTAATAGTGAGTACAAATTAGAGAGTGATTAATTATGTTTATGTGTTAATAAAGTTCTTACAAAGTTTTATTGATCCGTTTGCAAAAATGTGCAAAAACTACTGGAAATAATTACGATAAACGCCTAATTGCCCATAGTCGGTTTAACTGAAACAGTAAACGGAAACTTGCGCAATTCTAAAGTATTTCGGATCATTTAAATGCCGTTTGCAGCAAGTTCAAAACTCTGAACTATGACTTTTAATGAAGAAAATGTTAACTTTTGGGCTTTCACATTGGTTCGCTGGAGGGACTTGAGGCACGTGTCTGTGCTATTTAATTACTATCAGCTTATTGTTATTGCTGCCCCGTATGCGTCAACAACAACACAAACTTAACAAAGTTATCACACACAGTGCGTCGGATTAGTCGACCGCCGCGTGAAGTACTTTAAATTAGTTTCGTTGCATAAACAACGCATCCCGTGCGACTGACAGGGGGTTGCTGGATGGCGGGCAGAGGCGGGGGTGTGTGTTATGAAAACGCGTGTAGGCAGCTTTAAAGACAAGCACGCGTAGCGAAAGACAACCCCAACTCAAGACTAAAAACAAAATCAACCACCCCCTCCACCACCCACCCACACAGTCACACAGCCACGTGTCAGCAAGAGTGACATCAAATGAAGGCGGCGTTTGGAGGAGGGTGTGGGGGATTTGGCGGAAGTTGACGGTTGGAGACGCCACGCTGTTTGTTTGTGGTCGATGACTGCAGATCACAAAATATCCAATTACAATTTAATTAAGTTGCTTTCTCTCCCCACCCTCCTCTCAAATATGTAGAAAGTTAAGATTTCAACGTTTTTCGTTTTTTATAACATACTTTTCAGCTGTCCAAAGAGTGGTTTGAAAGCAGCTGAAGCCTAAATATTTCTGTCCATTTGTGTTGCATACTTTTGGGCGGAGCGAGAAAACACTAATTATCTAATTGGGTTTGAGTAGTGCCTGTTTGCTTGTTTGTATTCATTTATTCCAATTTAAATATATCTCTTTTATTTTCTAAATTACCTTAGTAGAACTTTGTATTCCCTGCATATTTTCAAAATATATATGAAAGTTGCTCTTGACTTGATATATAAATTGAATATATAAATTGAAACAACAAATTAAATTAAAATAAATTTGTTTTATTTGATTAAGCTTATTATTATTAGGTTGGGCAACTGATAAGTCTATTGTGCCCCCTTCTGGGTTTAAAGCTCCTCCATCAACCCAAGCTCCTGCACAAATGCTAGAATCTTTGTTGGGTTGAGGGCTACTATGTCATTGCTCATCATGACATGCATCCCTAGGATTTTGCTTCTCTTCCTTTCTAAGGCGACACACTCTGCTAGGATGTGCATTGAGGATTCCTCCTCGCCTTCACAGAACCTGCAGAGTCCGCTACTAATTATACCTAGCTTGACTAGGTGACTTCTTAGTCTATTGATTAAGCTCAAGTGCATTATATTTGTTTTTAAAGCAAACGCTTCCTTGCGCCTGCTTCAACCATTTGCCTAAGACATTTCTATATGTTAATCAATATTCCCAATGTAAACAAAATGCACAAGCGCCGAAGTTTACATACCCTTCAATGTGAACCCTTGAAACAAGAACTTTTTGAAAAGGTTTGGCTTTCCCAGCATTACTTCCACCAAAGGTTGGCAACACTGGAACTACATCATTCCGCTACTGAGTGCGCATTTGAGTTGAATAATTTTATTTACGATTTCGCAATACAGACACATTAATTTGTATATGTACACACACACACAGACACACCCGCACACACACACCCGCACACACACGCATACCCTTTTCGCAGGCGTTGCAAATTTAATCATTTTCGGTGCCACTGCTGCGTTTTATGAGGCCACGCGCTGCTGTTGCTGTTGCTGCTGTTGCTGTTGCTGCTCTTGTTTTCAATGTTGTTGTTGTAATCGTCCTTTGCAGGACATGCGCATAAAATCGCCATTTTGTTCGGCCAAATGAGCCGCATCATTATCGACAACAAAATCGATGACATATCCATGAAAGTGTTCAATGTGATTGTTGATGTTTTTGTTGTTGTTGTTGTTGTGTACACATTAAAAAATATATGTAAATGATATTGAAATTTTCCTACAATCTGGAAAACATTTTCCTACAATCTGAAAAACTAATCGTAAAATACTTTCTTATTATACACAAGAACTAGCTTATTTAAAAAATTTATAGTTTCATAAAAAATGTTTTCTTAAAACAATAAAAAAAGTTGTAATTTTATCTATTGTAGAACACTTAAAAAAAAAAATATACTTTATTTTATTGTTATTTTTACACAATGTATGTTTCAATCATGTTGCACTAGAGAAATGCTTCGATTTTCTCAGTGGACTCTTGTTTTACTACTCCTTTATTTTTGATGTCCGCCCTGCTCCCGTTTAAGTTTTATGAGCAGTTCACTTGGTGGCAAGGGTGAGGAGTGGGTGGAAGGGTGGAAAGGCGGAAGGAGGGTCAAAATGAGACGCTTAACGACAACAGCAGCTGCCACTTCGCTTTCTCCTGCCTCATCCTTATTCTGTGTGTGTGTGTGCAGCTTGGAGCATACTGTACTTATTTTAGTGTATTTTGTTGCAAATGTAATTTTTGCCTAATTTGCATGGCTGAAGGCGTTTTGAAGTTGCAACCAAGTTGCACTTGAGACAGACGCAACTTGCCCCCCAATGTTTTTTGGTCGACGGCATTTCTGAGTGCCACTCTCGAAAATGTGCGTAACAAGCTGACCCAGCAAGCAAGAGAGAAAGAGAGAGAAAGAGAGAGAAAGAGAGAGAGATCGAGTCGAGTGTGAGTGACAAACGAAAGACTTAAGCAAAAAACTTGACTAAATGAGCGATAAAAATTTAATCAGAATCGCATTAAAATAATCTCAATAAAATCCGTATTCTCATGTAATGGATGACACACACCCAACCACACACACACACACACACACACACACACACAGACACACACACAGACACGGACACAGGAACTCTTGAATTTTTGTTACATGGATTACAAGCTGCAAATCCATTTGGCACACGACGCGCGCGCCCTTCCCCTCCCCCTGCCCCGATCCCTGCTCCTGCCCCTGTCCATGCCCCTTCACCCACTACTTGCCAACGCCACCTGCGTCGCATTGTTATATCTCTTGCCCTTTTTTGTGCTCTTCGCATCGGTCTCATTGTTGTCAGTGGTTGAATTTGCCGCGTTGCTTCTTTGTGTGTGTTTTTTTTTGTTGCCCCGTTGCTGCTGCCTGCGCGTCCTGCATTGTCCTTTACACGCTGCTGTAACCTAATCCGCTTACCGCTCTTCCTCAGTCTCTTCTCTAACTCTGGCCGTGAAACGGTTGAAACTGCTTGCCTTCAATTGAACACTTGCCAGCGTATCCTGAGCGTCCTGAGCATTATCCTCAGACACAAGTGTTTGATGAGTTTGATGAGTTCGACGATGAAATTGATCGATCGATCGCTCGATCTTCACAGCTGGCAACAGAGAAGAGACCAGCTAACTGTTCATATGTTCTGTGGTTACAACAGCTCCGGGAGCCAATTTCACAGGTCTCGGTTCTGGCTTAAGGGTTCTACTAGCGGTAAATATATAAATATCATATCTACATCAGTTGACTTACTCGCTTCGAGTGAGTCGCTACTTTTTATTTTGATTATCATTGATGCTCTCTAACTATGAATCTCTGATTGTAACCAAGGAGTATTCGCTATTCATTACTCGCCACTCACTGCATTATTCACTCACTCGCTTTTCGCTAGATTTTTTTAATCGTAGTTAGCCTGGAAATTTGACTCGAGTTGGTTTCCAATATATTTCAAAACGATTCAAACTCTCAGAGCAGTCGCACAAACAGAGAATACTAAAATTATAAAATTTACTTTTGATTTTTCTCATATTGCGATGACTTTAGTACATCGAAAAACTTGGGATTCCAATCGTCGAAAGCGTCGAACTAGTACACACAGACGTGAGCACCTTAGGATTAATAGACGTTGGATCTGGTATAACCGTGGGCCACCAACTCCATCGCGCAACGTCATAAACGGAATGATATTCCATTCACAGGAGCAGCGCATCCAATGGGATCGGATGGTGGAGAATGGAGATGCCCATCTCCGCGGGGCACTTGAGCAGTTCATTCTGGAACATTCCAATAAACGGCTCACATTCATTTCGGGCTAAAATGTTGTGTAGTGTCCTTTTTTTGGTATCAAAGTATTTGGCAGTCGGTAGCCCCCACAGACTACAACGTTCATTCTTGTTTCTTGTATGTGTGTGTGTATGTATGGGGATGTGTGTGTGTGTGTGTGTGTGTATAAGGATGTAGGAGTGTGTTTGCTCTTGCTTCAAGCCGCATGCGAAGATACTTTGTGTACTAATACTTTTTACTTATTCTCATTGCTCGCTGCTCTTTAATTATGAATCTCTGATTGTAACCTAGAAGTATTCGCTATTCATTACATAGTAATCGTTATTCACTCACCCGCTTTTCGCTATTCGTTGAGTCACATTAGCTATTCGCAAATAATTCTCTTCCCAATCAATTATTTGGCTGAAATCAATCTGCATTTTGTTCCTATTTTTTATTTCGCCCAATATAAGCTGAGACTCATTTTGAGCTGAATTTGTTGCACGAAACCGGACTGAAATTTGTTTTCTGAATTTCCAACAGCATCTCACTGAGTCAACATGCATTTTTTGTATTTTTTTTTTGTATTTTTTTTTTTGACACTCGTTGCTCCCACGGCCAACCATTTTACGATATCCGATTATCGGAAACGGAAGAGCACAAAACTGTGAAGTGCTGGCAAACAATGACGGGTATCGAGTGTGCGTGTGTGTGTGCGTGTGTGTGTGTGTGTGTGTTGTTGTTGCTGTTGTTGTTTTTTGTGGTGCAAGCAAATAGACGTCAAAGCCGCTTGCCAACTGATATCGAGTGCGATTGCAACTACGTCTTAATTTCGGCATTGGACATTATATAATCAACAGCAGAGCGGCTTTTGTTTTTCTTTCGCTTCACACACACACACACACGTACACACGCACACACACACACATGTACACACGCAGTATATGTATTTTTTATGGCCTGACAAAGGAAAAGCCGCAACGAGCCATCGAACCCCGATGTATTCCGTGTATTTGTGGTACAACCAACCAGAAAGAACCACAGAATGGAGAACACAAAGCCGACGCCGCCCGCTGCTTGCCACGAAAAAGAAATTCGCTAGAAAACGCTGAAAAACCAACGCCACGCGGTAATGACAAATATTGACATTTCCTTTGGATGCCGACAGAGACGGGGAGTGTTTATATGTATATGCCTTTCCCTTACTCTTGCGTAGTTAATGCACTCGAAAAATAAATACATTTTAAGATCAATTTTCGAAATATAATTTTTAAATTCCATAATTAAAAATTAATTGCATGAAAAGCTAAATTATATTGTTAAATTATTCAATTAAATTATTATTTGGGGTCGCTTTCGGGCACATTCTAGAACCTAATTTTTTCCAGTGTGATTGCTACGTTCGTGATTGAAGTGGAGGTAATTTTATACCATTTTTGGGCAACATTCACAAAAGCCACGCATTGTGAATCGTTGCTGCCTATCAATAAATAGCACAAAACACTTTTTTTCCCATTGTTTCTCTTACCAGATCGCATTAGTTCGTTAAAGTTACTGCGAATGGGTCGGGGTTGGCTAAAAGCTATCGGATTACTTAGCCAGCATTTCACACGCAGTTCGTCTATCTTCTCTTTATCTTCCCGTTGTGTGGAATTAGTTTGGTAATTGGGCTGCTCAGCTGATCAACAGCTGGTCAACAATTGATTAACGCTAAACCAAACAGAAATAATTTATAAAGCAAGCTATTTTCGATAAATATATAGCTCTTAAATATGTAGGCAAATCTAATTAATTTAGTTAATTTAGTTAGAGCATTTTAAGCGTACCATCAAATAAAACATCTACCTGGCCCGTCATCCATCCCTTCATTGATATATTTTTCCAGCTACCCGAAACACCTTCAATAAAACGGACATAAAATCTGAGCTACTGGGAAATTTGACCTGAAGATTGGGTAAAATTGGGTTTATGACAATCCACTCTGTCAATTAAACAGCGTTAAAAGAAACCCATAAAAATATATGTAGAAGATATGGAAACCTCTTCTTGTGTTTCTCAGATGCTGCCGACTGGTTGTGGTTGCAGGATAATTGTAGGAATTGCATTTGTAGATTGATAAAAAATCCTCCAATCTATTTCTAAATATGAAAGAGATTTTTTCAGTGTTCAAAACTTAACAAAAGATAAGAGCATACGTTATTTAATTCAGAATTTATGACTCCAAATTTAAGTCTATAAATTAAATTAAATATTTAAAGCAATGATTTTCAACGAACTTATTTTTGAAATAATATTTGAGCAGTTAATTTCCGTAGGTATGCGAGAGATTTCAGCATACATTTATTTATGGCGAGGTGGGACGATGAAATGGAGTACGTCATCGTCCTGGGATGACCACAACAAAGCGACTAGCTGCAAGGATACTAGACTGGGGCTGATTGGATTGCCAGGGGGCACAGGGATTCCAGGGAGGCGCTTGTAATCTAGACGAGTCGTTGCCGCAGCTACCCAAAAGCTAATAATTATAACAAAACGGCCCAAGCCTGTGGTTGCAACTGCTCCCCTACCCCTCCTCCCACATCAGCAACACTCCGTCATCACTCCTGGATAGCCTTATTATGTGTTTAATGGCGTCGCATTATCCACACATTGCCGGCTGAAGCCTTAAATTTCCAGAGCTCAACTTTTAGCGCGTTGCCACAAAAATATTTGTATACCTTGATACCAAAGGTCTCATAGCATATTGGATTTGGGCCATGTCCGTCAGATGAACGCACCCTTTTTCGACACCCTTAGAAATGTGCCCGGAACAGAGAAAATGTAAAAACTGGGGGAATAGCAAATCGATAAAATTGATGATTGCAAATCGATAAAGGCAGTTACCAAGCCAGGAAGGTAGATTCCTAAGATCATGCTCCAAAATAGATCGTTCTTTTCCTAATCTCATTTTAATTATTACTTTTAATTGTAATTTAACATTTGTATAAATTTCAGTATAATATAACTTACGGAGGAGGTTTGGTATAAAATAATGATGACAACCTATCGTGCATTCATAAATTAATAAATAGATCTACAATAAAATTAAAATTCTCTGCACTTGTTTGTTTTTTTTTTTTTTATCAGAATATATTTGTAATCGTAGTTAGCCTGGGGAAGTTGACTCCAGTTGGTTTCCAATATATTTCAAAACGATTCAAGCTCTCAGAGCAGTCACACAAACAGAGAATACTAAAATTATAAAATTTACTTTTGATTTTTCTCATATTGCGATGACTATAGTACATCGAAAAACTTGGGATTCCAATCGTCGAAAGCGTCGAACTAGTACACATAGATCTGGTATAACCGTGGGCCACCAACTCCATCGGGCAACGTCATAAACGGAATGATATTCCATTCACAGGAGCAGCGCATCCAATGGGATCGGATGGTGCAGAATGGATATGCCCATCTCCGCGGGGCATTTGAGCAGTTTCCTGCTTCCTTTTGCAGACGAACTATTGGATCTTGCACGTCCTTCCAATTATTTGTTACTTTCTGGAACATTCCAATAAACGCCTCACATTCATTTCGGGCTAAAATGTTGTGTAGTGTACTTATTTTTTGGTATCAAAGTATTTGGCAGTCGGTACCCACGACTTCAACGTTCTTTCTGTTTCTTCTTTTCTAAAGTGTGTGTGCGTGTGTGTGTGTGTGTGTGTGCGAGTGAGTGTGTGCATGTGTATGGGGATGTGTGTGTGTGTATGGGGGTGTGGGAGTGTGTTTGCTCTTGCCTCAAAGCCACATTGCATGCAGACATACTTTGTGTATGACCACATGACATAATGACTGTGTCCTGTAAAGGACATGCGACCAGCAGGTAGCAGTGGGTGTCTATATATGCGAATATGTGTGTGCGCGTGTGTGTGTGTGTGTTGGTGTGCCACGTTGGCCAGCAGGATGTTTGCGGTTGGGCAACATAAATAGCCCGTCTCATTTGAATGTCCTTGCAAGTCCTTTCGCATCGCATTAACACGTGACTGATTTATTGATCAACATTATTGACACCTTGCCCAATTTTCATGTATTTAAAGGATGTATGGTAAAAAGGATGTGTTTCACACTTTTTTGTTTTTCCAACGAGACTGGATTTCCAGGAGCCTCGAAAATAAAATAAAAATAAAATAAAATAACCAATAGATGATCATCTAATGCATATCTAAATATAATAATAATAATAATATATCTAAATAGGTCGCAGTTGTAAATGTAATGCAAGCTTAGGGAAATTCTGTTGTCTATTTTTAATATAATATTTAAAATAATTTAATATATTATTATATTATATAATATAATGTAATACAATGAAGCAAATTTGATTTTTTCATTGATTTCTTCACTTTAACATGTATACTTTAAACGGACAAACCAGTTGTTATATAGTCAATATATAAAAAAATGATATTTATTATTAATTAAGAGTATCAGCAAACCAAAAAAAAAAAACAAAAGATGACGAAATAATCACTTTATGCAAATTAGTACCATTTAAAAAAAAAAATGCATTACAAAATTAAATATGTATTAATATTTATTCGGGAATTACGAGGTAAATTAGTGAGTACGTATTGAAAGCATTCGCGTTTCATCTGATTTGATTTGAGTTGATATAAGAAAATTGAAGTATGGAAACGAGAAGTTGTCCAACTTGTTCAGTCAGTTCGAGCAAGTCGGTCATTCGTCTTGGTGGCATCTCTGACTTGACCTACGGGATGACTTGGTGTGTGCTGGAGGTGATCTCGGAGAACGTGATTCGGGATGCCTTTACTTATGACTTGTAACTGAATTGGAATTAATTATCGAGCTTATTTAATCTTTACTTAATTAAGTAGTAATTATAAAATGTATTGACAACAAAATATTTCATTATTATAAAACATATTTATATATTATTTATTATTATTATTTATTTGTTTATTGTCAACTAAAGTCAGTCGAAACCAAAAATACAAAAATGAAAAATTTTAATTAAATTAAATTTAAAATAAAATTAAAATTATAAATAAATTAAAAAATACTTAAATATTTATAAGCCTTGTAAGATTTTTAAGATTCCTAAGATTACAACTTCATTGCATTATTCAAAAGCTCTGCAAACACAACAAATAAATTTTGGACTTGTTATTAACTGATTCTTTAATTACTCATTCTCCTATTATTTGAGTGAATCTCTTATATAATTGCTATAATGTGTTTATTATCTATTTAAATGACCAACGAGTGGAATGTTTAGTTTCACTTTTAATCTGAGCACTGACTTTTGGCCAAATTATACTTTCGCTCTTCAAGCGAAAGCTGCACACAAAATGTACAAAACAAAATGCGAAAGGACCTTCCCCATCCCCCCGCTTGTATATGTGTGTGTGTTATAAATACACCCAATTTGTGGGGTTGCTATGTGTGTGTGTGGTTTTAGGTCTCTTGGTTCGGTTTTTGGTTTTGGTGTTGGTTCCGTTTCAGTGTCTGGTCGCATGTGCGGCCATTGTTTGCTGTGTTTGGTCTGGTCTCAAATTGCACAACAAGCACAGCAACAACAAAACAAACAAGGACAATAACAATAAATACACTCAGAAAAAAATATAAAGTAGAGTTTTAGAAAAATGACACTAAGGCAAATTAACACATTTTTCAATCATTTCATTTCTGAATTTCACCAATCAAAAAGTCTTTTTTATTTAAAAAATATACAAAAATTAATAACATATAATGTGTGTTACTTATCCGATCTTTATGGTCGGATCTAGTTGATCAATAATATGTCTATGCTATATTATAATTGTGTCTTTTTATATTAACAGTTCACTTCATTTTTAGAAATGTATTTCTGGAGAGGCCAAAGTAATTTATAAAGTCTAAAAAAGTTATTAAAAAGTACTCAAGTATCGAAAATATATTTCTTGAGAAAGTGTTTTAGTAAAGTTTAAAAAAAAAGTGTTGAGAAGTAATGCAAAAAGTAGTCGAACATTTAATAAAGAAATTTATTTCGGGTGCATATATTTTTTTCCAGTGTAGCAGAACCGAAACGAAGCAGCGCGACAGCGAATAGCGCAGGAGGAACACAAAAACATTGCCGAGCCGGATTAGTGGTAGATGACGTCCTTTTGGTCTTAGGGACAACAACTTTGGGACAACATTATTTGTGCAGCGAAAAGTTAATTAAGGGTTTCACAGTTTATGGAAAATGTCAACCGAAATAAGTGAAACCCTGTCTTGTGCAATTGAGGCACACACACAGGACCCACTGGACACACAGGACATTGTCGCGTTGCCAACACCACAACACAACAACACACCACACCACACCACACCACACACCCCGCCCTCGTAACCCACAGACCCGCCCACAGCATCAGTCACAGCAACAACAACAACAACAACAAAAACACCAGCAAAAACACCTTTGAGAACCACCCGTAGTTTGGCCATAATTAGTTGCACCCAGGACTAATTATACTTTACCTAGACACAGCTGTGAATCGTCCTTCCCTCCCTTCCCACACTAACCGCTTTTTTCTCGAAGTGTAACTTTTTGCTTATGTGACAACATTTGTCACAATTCTTCTGGCTGATTTGCAGTACGAGTTGAATCAACGATTCCATTTCCTTTTCTGGGTCTCAGCCTGGAACCCAATTTCCCAGCATTTGTAATATCAAAAATATTCAGAAAAATTAAATATAAACTTATTTTTTAATTATCTTAATACTAGCATAAAGTTAATCTTGTGCTTTTTGTTACTTTAACTATAATAAATGATGAACATCACTTTTTTGTACAAACTTTAATTACCCATTTAAGTTACCTGTTTGCTTAAACTGTAAATGATGATTCTTTGAATATTTCAGCAATTTGACATCATCTGGAATATCTGGAATGTTGATATAATTGAAAATCTCACTTTCACTCTTCTGGCACAGTTTCCAAATTTACTCTGATTGAATTCAGGTTCCATAAGAAAGTTATGCATAAATCTTAGAAATTTTATAAATCTTATAAATATTTTAATATTTTTTAATTTATTTTTAATTTTAACTTGAAATTTTTAATTTTTGTATTTTTGGTGTCGACTGACTTACTTGACAATAAATAAATAAATAAATAAATTTGGAAAACAAAAGAAAAAAGAAAATTATCAAAATTTCAACTACGTATTTTTCACATTATTAATCACCCAAAGTTGGTGACTGTATTTTTTTTCTATTTCAGAATCTTTATGTTTAATTTTATTTTTTATTTAATGGATTTTATCCATTTAATGATTGCTAGTTTTGCGCAACATGGAAACTTTAGCTTAGTTCAAAACTTAAAGTGCACAATTCAATTGCATTCAATTGAGTTTTGGGAAACAGGAAATTACCCGTTTTTGAATTACCCGTGTGACGTATGAAATCATCCCCTTTTCAATACTGGCTGCCAACGTCCACAAAATCAACAGGAACAATGACAAAAGGAAGAGGAAGAGGAATGAGGACAACAATAAATGTTGGCAATTTAATTGAAAACTAGTCGCAAAATGTGAAAATGTGAAAATGTGAATGGAAATGAATGAGCAGTCAGTTTTACTGACTGTTTGGACTGGAATCCATTTATGTATTATGCGGCAATTATTTATGGAAAACAATAAGGGTGCTCCGAAGAGTGGTGGGGTGCATGGTCAGTAAGGGGTGAGGGGTGAGGGGTTAAGGATTGGGCAGGGGTTGCAGTCACGCGTGCGCATCTCGATTTGACCACCCGCCGAGGCGCAAATGAAAATGAAAATTAAAATGAAAATGAAAATAAGCAAACTCAACAAATGGAAACAGACACGCGACAAAACCAAAAAAGGTCAACGGTGGCAAAGGGCAATCACACACACATACATATGTACATATATATATATATGTATATATATCTATGACCTACAATGTTTACAGATTGTACGCAATTGTACAGTTTTTGTCTCTTAGCTCTGGTTATCTGAATATTACTGTTAGACCGATCGATTGTTGCTAGGAAAGCCAGTCCCGGAGTGTGCAGCACAATAATTCACATATCGGGTAAGTTTTGTTCGGACAACTTGTTTTACATACAAGGTTTTTTGGATCAGAATATATTTGTAATCGTAGTTAGCCTGGAGAAGTTGACTCCAGTTGGTTTCCAATATATTTCAAAACGATTCAAGCTCTCAGAGCAGTCGCACAAACAGAGAATACTAAAATTATAAAATTTACTTTTGATTTTTCTCATATTGCGATGACTATAGTACATCGAAAAACTTGGGATTCCAATCGTCGAAAGCGTCGAACTAGTACACACAGACGTGAGCACCTTAGGATTAAAAGACGTTGGATCTGGTATAACCGTGGGCCACCAACTCCATCGCGCAACGTCATAAACGGAATAATATTCCATTCACAGGAGCAGCGCATCCAATGGGATCGGATGGTGCAGAATGGATATGCCCATCTCCACGGGGCATTTGAGCAGTTCCACTGAGGCACGCCTGCTTCCTTTTGCAGGCGAACTGAATGACGAACGAAGCTCGCCACGTTGATGTGCATCCAGGATACAGATCTTGGATGTTGCACTTGTTACTTGTTACTTTCTGGAACGTTCCAATAAACGCCTCACATTCATTTTGGGCTAAAATGTTGTGTAGTGTACTTTTTTTTGGTTACAAAGTATTTGGCAGTCGGTACCCACGACTTCAACGTTGTCTCCTGTTTCTTCTTTTTTTAAAGAGTGTGTGTGTGTGTGTGTGTGTGTGTGTGTGTTTGAATGGGGATAACTTGCTTTACAAATAAGGTTTTCTAGCAGGAACTGATCTTTCAACCGATTGTCCCTATTGGAGCTATATGATGTACAAATGCGATTCGTTATGAACTGACTGCATCAAAAGGCGTATAAATAATATATAATATATATATATATGTATATTTATAATAATAACAAACAGAGAGACGCACATGACTCATATCGACCCGGTTAGTGAGGCTGATTAAGAATATATATACCATATGGGGTCGAAGACGTCTCCTTCAATGGGCCACAAAATTATGATGTCGTCTCCAAAGTATACAAAAAAGGAAAAAGATTTCTTTGTTTTTCTTCTCCTCCATCTTAAAAT
Organism: Drosophila mimica; assembly: GCA_037043585.1. Lineage (NCBI taxonomy): Eukaryota > Metazoa > Arthropoda > Insecta > Diptera > Drosophilidae > Drosophila > Drosophila mimica. Next base: position 3,338,833 of record JBAMBE010000748.1, on the reverse strand, counting down.
AATGCAGTGACATTTTTGACATTTTTGACAGTCAGTGCCAAATTTCATGACAATAAATGCTAAAGTTGATAGCTGACTTGAACCATATCTAAGTAGTCATGGCCAGGACTAATGCCAAGATAATAATGCTGGAATTTGAATCTGAAGTAACTGTTCCCATGCCTCAGGTCAATCCAAGGACCTGTTCCCCTTTCAAAAGTAATCAACTTACAAAGCGCATAGTTAAATATCAATTTATAAAGTTGCTGTATTTGTTGTATTTGTTGTATTTGTGGTGTTTGTTGTTGTCGTTGTTTTAGCCAGATATCATTTGTTCTTTTGTGTATTTGGTAAATTTGAAAACAATAATTCATCATTTTGTGCTTGAATGGAGCGCTCGTCTGCTTCTTCTTCTACTTAATGTTCGTGCTCTTCTTCTTATCTGCTGGCATCATTAGTCAGTCAGACGGAGATACATTGTATACACATATATATATGTACATATATATATATATATATATAGATCTGGTGCAATGCCGGCGAGAGTTAAGAGCTGCTTGCAGACAAAACCTGTCAGTCAATGGCTTTGTGGCAGCAGCAACATAAAAGGAGGATGCAGCAATCGAGGCGGGCAGAGAAAGAGTGTGTGAGAAAGAGATAGAGAGACACAGAGAAAGGGGGGAAAAAGATAGGTACATACAACGTTATGCCTTTAATTGCTTATAGAGTTATTAACCATTTTATAATCATTAGTAATTTGAGAGAAATTTGTCTGTTCTTTCGGATTCATCTTCCTAATGAAGTTCTTGCTGTCAATGATGATAATGAAGTTGCTGCAGTTGCTGCAGGTGTCTCAGATTCACAATAATTGTAACACACACACACACACACACACACTTAAACACACAGCTGCGGGGTTTATCAAATTAGTTTCGGACCACCCATTGGAATCTAATTTGAAGATAGCTTAATTACACTTTAAAATTTTTTAGTTGTTTTAATTTCAATTGAATTATTAACTTAATGATTTTATTTATTCATATTCAAATGAATACCCAAAAAGTTGAATTTTATTTAAAAAATAACGACATTTTTAAATTTAAATTCCAATTTGTGCACACAGAAAAAAAATCATATGCAAACATTTCTCATTAATTTTTTAACTGAAAACAAAATTGTTATATAATTTCAGATTCTTAAAAATTTAACGGCACACAAATTGTTTAGAAATGTTATACATTTTTCAAATTTAAATGCAATTTTTTGTTCAGTGTAAGGCGCACAGGAATCGCCTGTGGCGACCAATTGCTCAAAACTTCTCCAAAATTGAATTAAATTTCAAATCAAGCTAAAGGTCGCGAAACTGTGACGAAGATGATCGGGAGGGGGTTGGGGAGTGAAAAATTGAAATAAAATTAACACACTTCAAATCGGTTTCGGGGGCAATAAATAAAACGCGTTTGCAGCAAGTGCGACATCAACGACAAAATAACAATGCAATAAATCACTTATTGGCAACCCGGCAATGGAAAGGGGGCGACGGGTGCTGCCAATTGAGGGCGAGCGGTGGGGTTGGTCGGGTTTACTGATGGTGGCTTCTGCTGATAAATTACCAGGCATTGCCAAACAACAACAACAACAACAACAACAACAGTAACTGCAAAAGCAGTCGTCAGCAGATAGCTGCAGCAGCCAAAACGCTCTAATTCGTATCTACGAATCGCATTCGGATTCAGATTCAGATTCGCATCTGTTAGATACGCAGCTACGCAGTTGCATTTAGCAAATTGCCAGCACAACCAAAACAACAAGAGAAAAGTCCATTGCTCTCAACTGGTCATTCTGATTTTCCACTAGATTTTCTTATTATCTTTGTTGCAATTAAGACTTGCATGCAACATTTGTAAGCCAAATGAAGCAAAGGTTGAGCAAGTTATTAAAGCCCTGATTATTTCTTCGTAAAGCTTGTTACGCTTGGTGACATTTGCGAATCCACATAACGTATATATTTGAATATACATATATATATACATATATATATATTTGAATATTCATATATATTTAAAAGCTTGTCCGTCTTTGTACAAAATATTACATTAGTTTTGCATCTATCATGACGAATTATATATCCAAATAAATAAATTTTATCTGCAGGCTATCTACATTTTTTTAAGTGTACTTCAAATCACAAATTTTTGCAAGTATCTGCAGTATATGTTTATTTAGAATTACTTATAATACTTCCCAATAAAATCCACTCTTATAAGTATATGTATATTATATATATTCATATATATATAAATTGCGTTTGCTTCAACTTTGTATTTAGAATATTTTACTTGAGTCGTGGACCAGTGTGCAAGCGATCTGCATTGCATGAATGTTGCTAACAGGGGCTGTGCCGCAATTGAACTCACTGCAACATGCTGCAAGCCGTATGCACAATGTTGCGCTACACTACAAGGTGGGCAACAAGTGGCCGGCATAAAATGTTGCCGGTTCAAAGAACAATATCAAAAGTTTACAAAACAATTGAAATAAATGACAAATTAGCCAAGCTACATACATACAATACACATACTTATATTTTCCTTTAAAAATATGCAGTAATTTTCGCAAAAAATAAATTGCTAACGGCAATTGTTGTTGTTGCCTTTGCTGCCGCCAAGCTTATGCGCGCTCTCGCAACATTTGCGGCTGGCAACAAAACGTCGCCACAGCAATCAGCAACACTGGCGACGCTATGTCCGTTACTAAATGCATACAGCAGTGTTGGTGGTGTGTGTGTGTGTGTATGATTTCGTGTATGGCAGCATGTTGCTGCCGTAAAGTTGCCAAGCGACGCGCCAGCGACGAGCCGTTAGCCAGCGTTTAGCTATGCCAGAGAGAGAGAGCGCGCGTTCGATTCATTCTGATTTCGTTTGTCGTGGCGAGCGGACGTCGTCTGCTCTTTTTGTCGTAAGCCGTTTGCCGTTTGCCGTCGTGTGTTGGCGTTGAACCAAAATTCGTAAATTAGTTAACTGTGGTAACAAACAGCGGTCCGCGAGTTCTTAACGTTTATCGCATAAAGTACGTACGCTCATCTATCTCTCTGTGTCTGTGTGTGTACGCTTTTTCTCTCACTATCTCTCTCTCTCTTAATGAACTATTGGTAATACTCATATTTTTGTTTGTCACTTTTGTTTTTTTTTTTGTATAAGTTTTTATATTTTGTTTAAGTGCACGCATATTTCAATAAAAATAACTTGCGCCATTTAAAAATAAACCAGAAACTATAAAAAACGCGTGGCGCAAAAGCATACAAATATGATGAACATTTTTTTATATATTTTTTTGGCGATCGCTAAACTGTAGTTTTTGTTCCGTCTTGTCTCTTTGTATTTTACAGTTATTTCATTAACTGTGAGTCACATGTGCCAAAAAAGTTGAAGCTAAATGAAAAGTAAATGAAATAACGCATGATTAAAGTTGAATATGCATATGAAATGTGTCTTAACAACAAGAACAACAACAGCTCTAAAGTGCAACACGAATTCTTTATTAAAAGCGAGAAAAAACAACTCGAAAATATAATAACAAAAAAAGGAAAAACAACGCAATGCAAAGAAAAATTAAACGATATGAAAAACAGGTTTTTTTTTTTGTTGAACCGCTCGTGGAATGACGCTCATTTGTTGTAGCTGTGCGTTATTAAAGTGTTAACACATACACACACACACGCACGCACACACACGCTCACAGTGAGCGCTAAAAAAAAACTATGCTCAGAAGCAACTTTATGAAGTTAAACTGAACAATAATATTTGTTAAAAAGTTGTGACAGTTTTTTGGGCCAATAGAAAAACTCTAAAAATACACAACTGTGCTAATAATTTATAACTTCTAGTTTGATTTATTTATTTTGCTTTAAAAAAAAAAAGAAATATAAATATTTGTGTAACTAGAGAACAAAATTTTGAATTTTCGAGAGAACTTCTAAGAAATTTAAATTTATTGCGACTATTTCAAAACTAAACTCAAATTTTGCAATAGAAAATAAATTATTTTTCACACTTCAATATTTTATGGATAAACCAACAAAAAAAGAAAACAACTTCACAAATTTGAAATTGTTGAAAATCAAGCGTTCAACTTTTCTTTTTTTTTTTTTTTTTTTGTCTAAATACAACTTTCAACAAGTTTTGAAAAATGCAAGCAATAAGCAAATGAAAAAAAAAAAACAGTTGTAAAAAAGTAATTATTTTGGAATTATGCAATTACAATTACCGAGTGTTAAAAACCCGTTGGCTCGTTGGAAAGCAAGCCTCTTGTTGGAGCCGCGTTTGTTGCGCCACTTTGTGATTCTTTTCCCCGGCTTCATTTGGCTAATTCGCTTGACACCACTTTCCGAGAGCTCTGTTACAACAACCATTAACCTGGTTCGCATATTTTCTTTATTAGCTGAAAGTTTTTTCACCTGACCAAATTTCTCTCGTTTACTATGAATAATGGAAATGCGAGGGTTTTGTAGAGCGCGCTAAATATTGATTAAATGTACGAACGTATGTGAAGACACGACTACCCCTAATGCAACAAAATCAAGTGTTATTGGCAGCGTTGCCAGGCTGCCGCCAGCACTTGAAGAAGCAGATGCCTCAAGGCGGGGCAAATGAGGAGCTGGGTGAACCTGTTGCAGTTCAAGGACATCCACACATGCAATGACATGCAATTTAGCTTAGTTAAACTTGTGTGTGTGTGCGTGTGTTGTATCACATTTGTGTGTGTGTGTGTGTGTAGTGAGAGTCAGTGAGTCAGTTCAGCTGCTTATCGTGCGCCAGTTACGAAATGTCATTAAAGCAACAACAACAACACAAATTGCAAACAAAACTAAATGCGCGCTTTTAAGCGCTCCCACTGCCGCTCTCTCTCTCTCTTTGTTTTTTTTTTTGCTGCTCTCTTGGCTCTTCCGATAAGTGAAGCGCTCGCGAACCGCTTTGAGCGCCCACCCACACACACACACACACACACTAAACTCACACTCACACAGGCTGCTTGAACTCTGGGCTACCTGCACGATAAGCATCAGCCAAAAAATGACTATTGGAAGTCAAGAAGCAAATATACATACATATATAGAAAAATACAATAAATAAATAAATAATATATATATTTGTTGTATGGTGTGCTATTTAAGTATGCGTTGCGTTGCGCATTGTTGCCCTCTCCTCTCCCCCCCACCCCACCCCTCTATCTTGGTCTGCTCACTTATTATCTGTACCTGCATCTGTGTCTGTGAGGAGTCGACGTGTTCAGACTTCAGACAGCGCTGCAATTTCCGTTACTAAAAACTGGCCATGCAGCGTCGCGCATCAGTGCTGTCACTTTAGCCTTTTTTTCTGTTTCGATTGATCTGTGCTGTTAGCAACCGAATTGGATTCATTTAATACGTAGATTTGGTTCAAAATTATAATCAGTTGGCTGCAAATGTATTTCCAATAAATTCATCAACAATGTTTGATTTTCGGTAATCTGTTTGGTATCTTTCTAAGAGGTCCCACTGTCGTTTTGATCTGCCAAAACTACGACCTACATTTTATCATCAATTTGTGATTTATCTAATTGTGTGTTATCAAAAACACAAAATAAGCGTCCAAACATTTATTGAAAAGATTTCTTTCTACTTCTAATATTTTATATATTATTCGATTAAAATTGATGAGGAAACTGTTGTGGAAATGTTGAATTTTTTTCTGGTAGGTCTGTTCGGTTAGTTGTTGGCAGCACTGGTGGTGGCAACATGTGCGTCGCCAGAGCAGGTTTGCTTCTGCTACCAACTTAAGAATGCAATGAGACAGAAGACAATGCGCAAATGTTATACACACATTTGATCTCTCTCTCTCTCTCTCTCTCTCTGCCTCTCTCACTGTCTCTCTGTCGCTTGTAATCGACAAGTTTTTCGCTGCTGCCGGTTTTAGTCAGCGTTTTAGCCAACAAAATCGCTCGTGTGTGACGCAGCAACAGCAACAACAACAGCAACAGCAACGGAGTTTTTAACGTTCTTTATTGTTGAGTCAGTCAACTGACTGGCCAGCAAAAAGTAAAGGCCAACATTTGGCATTTTATTTTAACGCCAAATTCAATTGTCGAGTTGCAGGCAAACCAGACAACTGAATGTCTGTCAGCTTTTGGCCACTTCAAAAAAGTTAAGAATTATATTTGTTATGTGATTCTGGCAACTCGTTGCAAACCACTCGTTTTAGGTAGTTACACAAACTAGTTGTGTCCCTATTTGATGTTCAAATTAAATTGTATCCCCAGTTCTGTTTGTCACTTTCGAAAGTTGGCTAAGTCTATTCGTTAGTATTCCACTTGTTACTCGTCGCAACGAGTGACTCGTTTTAGTTTATTTAGTTTGCTTCAGTTAGTTTGCAGTGCAGTTGCTGCTGCCAAATCAATTGTCTTTGCCGCAATTGTTCACTTTTAAAAGTTAGTTAAGCTCAGTCGTTAGTTGGCTGTCACTCGTTAGCTAATTAAGCTAACTAGCACTCAGCTGTCGGAGTTTAAAAATGTTTTTTTTTTTTTTTAGAGCTGATTATATAATTTAATCGTTAGTTGCAACCGATAACTTAACTGTTAATTAGTTTGGACATCTGCTCGACACTTTTAATTGGTTAAAGTGCATTCCTTAGTTGGTTGTATTTAATTAACTGAGTTGTGGTTGCAGCTTAACCTTAGCTCAAGTTGTAAAATTAATCGCTATTTTTTTTAATTGAAGCCTTGGTTTAAGCTCAAGTTCACATTAAAGTCTTTTTAACAGAATAAGGCGCTTTAGTTACTGTATCTACTCTTTTATTTTACCACTCGTTACTCGTTTCCTGCTACTCTTTACTCGTCAGTTTTTTCACCCGTCGTTTTCTACCTGTAATTAAAAACTAATCCATATTTTTAATTCCTTTTTTCCAGATACCACAGAGCGCATGATAAACTCAATATCGATATAACTTTGGAGTGGCTCATCAGCAGTTGCGCCAATCGCTGATTGCCAACGGAGGAGTGTGTGTGTTCGTGTGTGTGTCAAAAATAGTGCACAAATTATAAAATAAAAACCACATTAAAAGCAACTGCAACAATTTTTTATGCATTTTTTTTTCCTGTGTGCCGTAACAAAAGAAGAAGCAACATAAAAAATAACAAAAACACACTCTAAATAAAGAAAGAAAATACAATTCAATTCTTGTGCGAAAAGTGAACGACAAGAAAAGTAAACAGCAACAACAACAACAGCAAGAAAAGCCAAAACAAACAACAAGAAGGAAAATGGGCCAACTGCAAAGGCAACGAGTGGCTCAACTTGCCACACTTCTCTATTATGTGGTGATCTGCAGCTGCTTGACTATTGGTGAGTGTGCTTCTCTATCTCTATCCGATCAACATACATATACATATATATATATATATATATATATATATATCAGTCGCAAATTGCAATTTGCAGTTGTGCATTTTATAATTAGACACGTGCCGGCAATCAGAAAAGAAGTTCTTCGTTCTCCCAAAGCGAAGTGAATATTCAAATTTTTGTTTAGAATATCGTATTTTTTGCAGAAATTGTATATTTTTTAATTTTAAAGTCTGGGTTCACATTTCTAAAAAGAGTTTTATTGCTTTGGTGTAATTTTCCAACAGCTAGCAAAACAAACATGGCCAATTCAAATCCTAAGCAACCACAACCAAATATCCAGCCATAATAAAATAAAGCTCATTATCTCGCAAAAGATATGTGAAGGGAATTGTTTTCGGTGATGTGGCCTGGTTACTACCTGAAACTGAGACTGAGACTGAAACTGAAACTGAGACCCTGAAAATGCTCGTGTAAATAGGCCCAAAATCAACAAAAGCCCAATTCCAGTTACAGTTCGAAATGGCCAGGCACAGTTTCACCGCTTATCGCCGTTGTTTGCCGCTCGCTGCTCGCTGCTCGCTGTTGTGTCAATGTTTGCGTTTCGGCCTAGAAGAAATCTGCGTATCGCGTTTTTATCGCGGCCAACACAGAAAACAGTCAGAGAAAAATGAAAAAAAAAAGAAAAAACAGTCGTAATCAAGATGAGCGCAAATGCAAATATTATAAATAGTTGAGCGATTAGCGACCCTCGGGGGAGTTACAATTGTCGCATTTGGCCAAGTCATTGAATTATTCTCCACCTGACTGCTTCGCTCATCCATTGTCAACATTATAAACACATTTCGTGGCCAAATATTTGTACAGCCAAATGAGGCACATGCAACGAAATTGCCACAATCGCAATCTCAAAATCACAATTGCTGGTGATCTTTCGCTTCTTCAGCTTTTGTCACGAGTCGAATTTTCCACGAATCGAGTGACACTCAATTAAACAAATTAAATAATTAACTTACGCGTTTTAAGACAATGATGGATCATATTGAAAACCGAATATTGGCTTGAAGAACACTTTTTAAGAACTCTGGATATATTACAAAATATGATAGATGGATGTAGATTTCGAAATCTACTCGTCTGCTGGTATCCCAAAGCTGGGCAAGAAAACGACGACCAATTACCACATCCGCTTCATTTGTGGAACCACTTTTCTTTCCCTCTTTATTATTATGATTTTTTTTTTAATCGTCATCAGCTTCTGTTCTGTGCGGTTGTGTGTCTTTCGTCTAACCTTTCTCTAAACGGTCAAACAGGGTTGGGGACACTAAAGACCATTACTTGGTACCGCCAGCAACCAGCAACACCGGATCTGACTCAGTGAAAACAGAATGCCGCCCTTGCAGCGAGTTTTTCTTAATAGAAAATAGCTGAAGCTTCAGTTGAATGCGATATCTTTTTTATTACTGAATTTGAGTTTACTGAAATCCTTCAATGCGCAATACTAAAAGAAAGTTTTTTTTTTATTTTTTTTTTATTATTTTTTATTATTTTTTTTATTATTTGTGAATAAAACAACTCGGACTTCTACAGACGACTATTTAGCATAGTTGGGTAAACAGATAGACATAGAAAGTAGTTTGTCATCCTGATCAGCGAGTATGTGTGTGTGTGTGTGTGTGTGTGTGTGTATATGTGTATATATTTATATACATGCCTGGGAAATGTCGGGTCTGAATGCGTTCCACATGTCATGACACACTCATAATGCCCCCTGCAAAGTGCTCGACAACTGAACAAAGAAAGAATAAAAAAAAGTAAATGAAATTAATTAACGCAACTTTTTTTCGTTAACATGTCCGACATTATTTTCTGCTGCTTAGCTGTTGCTGTAATTCTTTTATTTTTTTTTTTTATTATTCTTTCTTTTTTTTTTTTTTTGAGCGGATTTGATGAAACACCAACATTAAAAGAACTCGTCATCGTGCCGCATGCGCCTTCAATTGAATGTTGCAAGCACATTTAACCTAGGCTCAACTGCATTTAACGGGCTCGTCTCTCATATTTTCTTTATGACTGCCCCAAAAACCCGCTGATGACACTGTCTTCTTCTTCTTCTTCTACTACTTCTTTCTATCATTGTCGGACGTATCGAAATTCCATGTTTCCATAATTAGTCGCGACTGGGAACGGGAACGGGAACGGGAACTAGCCTACCTAATTTTGGTCGCGAGCTTTCACTAAAGCCTGGGAAACACTGATTAGGAATTTGCCAGAAATGTAACAATAATTAAAATAATACAAAGCACCATTTAATCAAGCCCAACAAATTAGTGAAGCCGTGAAAAGCGCTTTAAGCGAATAAATACAAATCGTCGAGTGGAAGATACCCTGTAAATAGAGCAGATTTTGCAAAGGAAGAGATAAAAAATAAATTCTAATCAAGTAATATTCAAAAACAGGGTATTAAGGATTCTAGTTTTAATTTCTTATAAAATAGATATTTGTAGTTCTTAATTGTTTCCTTGACTTGTTGCGGGGTATCCGAGAAAAGCGCTTCTGCTTTTGTTCTTTTTTTATGCATTCACTTTAACCCTTGAACTTAACAGAGTCAGCGAAACAAAGTCAAAGACGAAGCACTCTCACATAAGTCGCTTTCTCTGTTTTTTCCGTTTCTCTCCGTGTCTCTCCTTCTCTTGCTCTTGCTCCGTTAAGTCTCTCAATTTAATGCCGACGACATATTTCTTGGGAATCTCTCTTGTGAGGCAGAAACTCTTGACTACAGTTTTGATGAAGTCGGTTGTTGTTGTTGCTGTTGTTGCATCCATTGTTGCTGTGCCTGCTGTTGTTGAGGCAGCTGATGATGGTCAAGCGCCGGCAGCGCAATCGCTACTGCGTGCTTGCAACAAGCGGAGGCAACTCTAGAGCCTGGTTCTGGTTCTTTTATGGCACTTTGCTTGAAGTACGCTCGTTCTACTGGGGGCAGGAAAAAGGAAATTCCAATTATGTTCCAAGTCTGGCCGTGCGTAGAAAAAAAAGTATTGTTACTACCGTCTTTTATGTTGCATGCCACACTCCAAACCTACTCCAAACACCCCACACCCCACACACCACCCAGCTCTGCCTTCCCCACCCCTCGCTGGTGTCGCCTGCAGGTTTTTCTCTCTCTGTTACTCTTGTTTTTAATCTTAATCCGTTAAAGGCCATTTTTATAGCGCTGTTCTGACCCCCCCATACCCACCCCCATCCCCTCCTCCACCCATGCCATCTCCTGACCATCCGACAATTGTCTTTTGTTGTGCGTTATTATTGTTGTTGTTTGGCTGAATTTTTTGGGCCGCTTTTGTTTTTTTTCCCCGCCATCGCAAAACCCTTGCTGCGATTTAAGCCGAGCATTTGCTTTAATTAAAATACACAAGAAAATGTAAAAATAAACTGTTGTTGCACCAACTTAAAGTGCAGCTCTGAACTCGCCGCATATTGTAGCACACACACACTAAACGAATGCTGCATTCAACATCCTGTAACTGAAAGCTGACAAAATGCTGAGGCTTCAATTTAATTGATAAATTATCTGATTTATAGCAGGAAAATAAAATTCTTTTTAAAATAGTTTAGTTTAAGCAAAAGAATATCTTTTTTTTTTCAATCAAATTCCTTGCTAAAAAGCTTTAAGGATGTGAACAGCAAATACAAATAATACCCATATTGATCCACTTATCTTCTTCATTCGAGATTCATTAAAAATCATAAGACCCTCTCGATGCAAAGAAGGTTCAGAATTTACACTGTAACAAATTGCAAGTGCAAGTGGAGCTGGCACGATGACTCGGGACTCGCTTCACAATCTAATAATGATTATCATGAGCTGCATAATGTGCGCAATATGGAATGCATGGGATGCACGTCCTGGTCCTGGTCCTGGTCCTGGTCCTGGTCCTGGTCCTGGTCCTGGCCTCCATGGCCAAGTATCTATCTATTTGTCCATACATATATACATATTATTTGCATAACTTTAGCCTGCCATCTGCACTTGACTTCCTTTTATATTTTGTTTTATTTTTTTTTTGTGGCATGGAGGAGGTTGGGGGCGTGGAGTTAAATTGGAGGCAGGATCTGGGAATAGCCTGTGCCACACTGACAGACAATTAGTTGAAGTTGATCCAAAAACTTGCGCATAATTAGCAACCATTGTTGCACGCCCCTCGCCCAGCGCCCCATGCCAGCCGAACTTGCCTCCCTTTTTATGCAGACCCATAAATTAACTGCAAATGAGCTGCGGCCACCAGCGCCGCCTCTCCCGATGCGCTCCTGACTCTCTCTCTCTGTGTGTGTGTGTGTGTGTGGTGCCCAAAAATCCGGCTATGTGGGTGCTAATTATGAGTAAGTAGCTGCAACAGCATCCATACATATAGACGCACATATATATATATATATATATATATTCCTATTATATTCATATTTAATGAGCTACGCTGAGAGAAGAATTCAGTCACTTCTTCGCTTAAAGCATGAATCAAGTCTTGAGCAACATTGTTTGGTTGTTTTGCTAGTCTGCTAATCTTCAAGTATGCAATAATAAATTACTACGTATTATCCATGTTTTTCTCTCCGTGTACGCGCACAGCTTTCCCACAACTCGTTACCCTTTGTTGCTGTTGATTTCCCTCCATCTTTTAATAATCGTCAAAACTTGAACAAACGAGCTGCGCGGCCTTTATAATTTTCAAGCTCAAGTGTATCAAAATCATCTATCTATATATAGATATATATATATATATATATATATATACATATATATGTATATATCATAAAGACATGCCATATGGCATAATTACAAGTGCCTCTGAATCGGCATCTGAATTTGTGGCTGGTATCCAAATATGCGAAGCGATATTGCAGACTCTTCAGTTCAGTTGTTTGTGAAAATGAAAATGAGCTGAGAAAACCAACAGAAAAGTGAATTAATGCATAAAAAAAAGAAAGAAAATAAACAAGACAAGAAGAATATAGCAATGTTTGTGTCAGTTTCAAGTGTCTGTCCCGCCGTTCACCTCGTCCCTTAAGTTTAACTTCATGAGTAGCTTCTTTGGATGCCATTAAACAACTTTTTCTCAGTAGCAATGGAAATGCGCTAAAAGGGAATGCGGGGGGAGGGTTGGGGAGGGGAGGGAAATTGTGGAGGAAGGCGCTTTTTACGGCGTGGTAAATGAATACCCGCATATAATGCCAGCGGAATTACAAAAAAAAAGAAGAAGAAACAAACACACACACACACACACACACACAATAAGTAGCTAAACCCAAAACCAGCACAAACTTACAACAAAAACAACAACAATATAACTAAATAAAACCAAATGAGAAAACCAGCAAACAACAACAACAACAATGAGTTAGAAAATGCACTGAAAATACAAATGAAGGATTGTTTTGTTGTTGCATTGTTGCCACCCCCCCTCCACCAACTGAATTTCCCCTTAAGCCCCCTCAAAATGCGGCTGTCTGTTGCTTTTTCTCCATCTTTTTTTAAATTTTTTTTTTCAGTTTTTTAAGTATGATGAATGAATTTTAAATAACAAATTCAGTTGTTGCTCGTAAAATACCAGCTAACCAGAAAAGCACAAATAACACAGCAAACTGAAGAATGCCTTGAGAAATTATAATAAATGATATATGTATCATATGCGCAAATGATCTTAAGACGAAGACAAGCTCAAGACTGCCTTATCTTTTAAATATATCCATATATCATACTTGGATCAGACTCGATTCGAAAAGGTGACTTTAACTTGTCATTAATTTAGAATTGCAAAATAATTCCTATCTGGGAAACAGACGGAACCCGATGTGACTTCAAATGTATTTAAATGAAGTTAAGCCAAATAAAGATAACTAATTGGCTAAGCAGTTCACATAGATAATATCTATGTTGTATATAGACAGTAACCATAAAGAAGAAGTGTTAAGTCAGGTATATATACTGGATATGTGGCAATCTCCTGGAGTGTAAAAATCTACTATCTTGCCACTCGCCCATAAAAACTTTGTTAGCATTTAATTTTATGCATATTGTAATTGAGAAAACTAAATTAGGGCTCTATAAAATGCACACAGTTGAAAAAGTATATATGTATTTGATAGGAACCTACGCAATTGCCCAGAGCCTTGTTAGAATGCATGTTGCAGGTTGGTTACACGTATCTGTATCTATATGTTAACTACTAGTTGGGCACGCACTCGCACGAACCGACAACCAATTGGGCATAGGAGGTGTAGGTGTAGGTGTAGGTGTAGGGGGTGGGGGTGGGGGTGGGGTGTACCTAGTCCAGGCTGAACAGGAAGCGCTAAGAAGACGTGCTGCATGCATGCCTTACAAGTGCGCCCCTGGCATACTAAATTGAGTTATTTAGTCGGCATCGGCATGCGTAATGCATTAGAACACACTCGGCCTAAACCTAAACCTAAACCGTCAAAAGCAACTGTGTGTGTGTGTGTGTATCCAGGTTTGGTGGCTATGTCGTACCATCGAACCATACCGTGTACCCGTACCCTTACAGTCTACCTACCTATCTGCTGAACCATCTAAAGAGGGTCCCGTGCACATAGTTACAGGCAGGTAACCTGACGACACAACTAATTGCTAATTGGATTATGTCTTACTCAAGCACACACACACGCACAGGAAGACAGAGAGAGAGAGAGAGAGACAGAGATATATATAGAGAGAGAGAGGGACTGAGTGTGGTGCTGGCGTGTGCCAAAAGGTCAATGATACAACCACTTGCGATGACACTTGGAGAAAAATGCTGTATGCAATTCAAGTGCATTGAATTTATATCTTGATGTGCTTAAACTAAGTCAAGATCATTCTTGATTTAAATATGTGTCAAACAACTTTTATTCTGACTAGAATTGAATCAGAATTGATTTGGAAACTGGTTTACTTAAATCCTAAAAGAGATCGGCTGGATTAATGAAATATTGCAAGAGCCACAAGAAATATGAGTTTCATTTGCGTCGTTCGACCTTCTCAGCGTTTTACTCGAAGTGTAGCCAGCAGGTCTTTTGGCCCTAATCCAGTAGTTTAGACTGAGAACCGTTGACTCCACAAAAGTGGTTGTAGGCATCCGTCTGCATTTTTAATTGACTCGCTTGCCGCTTGCCGCCTGCTGCTTGCCGCTTGCCGCTTGCCGCTTGCAATTGCATAACAATGAGGCCGGGGCGCTATCCAAGTTCGATTTTGTTTTCAAGTTCCTTTTTGGTTTTTGCCCCTTCTTTTTTTTTTTTTTTGCTGTTGCAACGATTTGCCGGGTTGCGGCCTCAATTGTCGTGGTCGTTGACGTTCGGCATTTTGTGTTGGTCGACTGGTCTTAGTTTAACATTTGCATAGTATTGGTACTCCCCCTCCCCCCCAGCCCACTCCCTTCGCTTACCCCTTTAGCTGTCTTCCTGGGCCTTGTGGCCTGGGAGTCTCTGCTTGTAATTGTTAATGCAAAGTGCATGTTGCACAGGTCAACTCTCGTTGATGTTGCTAGTCATGTGTCCTTTTACCTTCTGTTGTCTGTTGTCTGCTGCCTTTTGCCTTGTTTTTCCATCTTTTTCGTATTAGAATTGTAGTTGCTTCATCAATTCGATTCTATTTCACATTTTTTAATTACTGCCGCAATTGTTGGGGGCACTCTATTGTTTTTATCGGCTTTCATTTTGGTTTTATGTAGCTTTATATAGATACATAGTCCTTCTTCTTTCTTAAACAGTTTAACTATCTTTCAATCTCTGTCTCAAATTGCATCTTGTATTCGGATTTTACTGAACTATTCAACTTTGCATAATCCTAATCCATTTGAACTTGCTCCCTGTCTCCATTTCTCTAGTTGGTCTTTCAAAGCCTTGATTGATCGAAAATTGTGTCATTAAAAATATGTGAAATAGTTGCAGGTGATATTTGAATAAAGTCTTTTAATTGAGCATATATATGATAAATTTAATAACGATCCACTCAGTAGCTTAAATTTCATCTCTTTATCGCCAATCAATCATTCAATCAGTCAATCATTTGTGAGTCTAACAGTTTTATAGGGTATCTAGCTAGCTGAGTGTATCATCGTAAATGTTTTACGAATCAAATGAATCACAACTGTTTTCATCAATTTACTATGCATACCCCGTCAACTGCATTTTACAGGGTATCGCGGCAACACAATCACTCTCATTTGTTTGTCGCTTAGGGCTTTCACTTGCTCATTTAGTATCTGGTATTGTTCCCACTCATTAAATTTCCCACACTCCAATTGCTCAGCTCCCACGCCCACCTCACGCCCCATTCGACTGGTTGCTGTTGCTGCTGCTGCTGCTTCTTCTTGCTAATCTCATCTGCTTCCTCCACTTTTGCTGTATTTTTGTCTACTCTTCTTCTTCTGTTATGTGTTGCACTTTTTCCCACCATTAAGCTGCAAGCTATCAGCTGCAGCTCATCAACTCTGACGAGAGGCCAACCAGCAACATCAGCAACAACAGCAACATCAGCAACAACAGCAACAACAGCAACAACAGCAACAACAGCAACATCAGCAACAACAGCAACAACAACAAAATAAGTAAATAAAAATAAGAAAAGTGCATCCACAGATTTGCGCTGCTAAATCGCCTGCACCCTCGACTCCCCCCTCTCTACTTAGTTCCGTTTCATGTGCATTTTACCAATTCTCAACATTTAACCAAATAAACCGCATTTTTTGCTTGCTCCCCCTCCTCCTCCCGTTCCCCTCCCAACCTCTCTCGGTTCACTCCTTAATTCACCACAACTGAATTGCTTCGTTCAGTTCCATCACAATCACATCACGCTTAGCTTAGCTCTCAGAACCTCCGAAGCGTCGGCGTCATTATCAACCCCTCCCCTCCCCTCCACTCCACTCCCCTCCCCGCCCATTCCCTACTTTGGCCACACATTCAGCTCAATTTTGTAGCATTGTCGCTGTTTTTTACGCTGTTTGCCGTTTCCCCTCTCTGACTGATGACGCGAGTTACCTTGACTAAAATGTTGCAACGTTGCAGTTGCGCTCAGCCAGGGGCGGCGGGTGCAGGGGGGGTTGCTGGAGCAACAGACCTTGCTCAACTTTTGGCAAATAAGCTTAAAATTCAAAATCGAGGCCAAAACTCAACTCACTTTGTAAGAATTATGCAATAAATTTGATTGCTTTCTTAACAACAAATGATGAAATGTTATCGAATTGGTTATTAATTATTGTGTCTTATTGTTTATTATTATTGTTTATATAGAATCGCCCAATATCTGGGGGCAACTTCGATATCAATATCAAATCAATCCCTGTATATTTTTTTCTGGCTACGCCTGCAACTGGTAACTGCAGCATTTTGTGACCTCGAGAAAATATATATGAAAACATACGCAGAACTTTACAAACTTGCTGCTCGTCGTTGGCCAAGTTGGCGGCAGCAGCAACAAGCCTTTACCCTTGGCAGTTTGCCTTACCCCGTCCCCCACCCCATTCGACCCCCTTTTTTTTGTCCATAGTTTAGAGTGCATTTTTTCATAATTTTATGGCCATTTTTCACATGGTTCGCATCAGCTGCAAGTCTTACCAATTCTGTAAAACGAGAGAGGCACGCTCTCCTCACCTTCTCCTGCCGCTCCCCTTGTAAAACTGCCCCGTCTCCGTGC
Organism: Drosophila mimica; assembly: GCA_037043585.1. Lineage (NCBI taxonomy): Eukaryota > Metazoa > Arthropoda > Insecta > Diptera > Drosophilidae > Drosophila > Drosophila mimica. The sequence continues at coordinate 3,321,794 of JBAMBE010000748.1, read as the reverse complement.
CACCCCTCGCTGCCCCTGGCTGAAGCTCTTTGTTTGCATTTTAGTCATGAACTTTTAAACATTTGTCATGCATAATTTGCGCACCAAATGTATTGGAAAGAATTTTAAATTGATTGTTATTTTTGTTTGGAGTTTTTTGTCAGAGGGTTGGGATGAAAAGGGGATGGAGGAGGGCCACGAGCAGTGGAGGAGGGAGCCTTGGCGAGGACAGTCAGACATCAGTGTCAGTGTCAATAATTAGCTTAACCCATTAATAACAAAGCAAAACAAGCAGGCATTCAGACAGGCAGACAACCAGACAGACTCCACATCCATCTCCACCTTCACAGCTGAGTCAGTCAGCAGACAGACAGACAGACGGGCAGACAGCCAACGAAAAAGGGTTGAGGTTAGGTTTTTGGATTTCGGGGTTCCGGACCCTTGATGCGGGTGCAAGATTAATGATGCAGTTCAAGTTGATACCTGCAGCTAAGTGTGATGCATCTATAATCCCAGTTTGTATCCCAAAACTCCAACCCGTCCGTCTGTGTAAAAGTAAAAGTTCATTCACATTGCGCTTTGCCCAGAGACAGAGTCCAGAGACAGAGGTAGACAAAGAGAATGGGACGGACAGACGGAATGGACTGGGAGTCGGACAGAGTTGGGCAGCTGGACAGACAGGGCTTATGTTATACGTAACTTATGGTTTTATCTCTGGGTTCAGGTTGTGTCGCAAAAAGTTTTTTGATATACCTTTTCCGGGCTTCCAGCGAAATCGGAGTTGACAAAACTCTTTGCTCATCTCCAAAGTCTCGAGTTTTTCCCTTTTTGATATGCATACACATACATATATTATTTTTTAAGCTCTGCAACAGTTCCAAGTAAAGCGCATAAAACGCACACACTTACAGTTACACACACACACACACACACACACACACACACACAGAGAGAGAGATGAACAATGAGTCTGATGATTAAATTTTGCTGATTCAGTTTTTGCCCAGTTTTTGCGGATTTGTATCTTTTGCCTTTGGGCGCTGGCAATTTAGTTTAACATCTTCCATTTATGGATGACTTCCTTTTCTTTCTCTGCCAGCTAGACAAATTGCTCGGTCTCTTTTGTGCCCTAAAGCGAGCCACCAATTAGTCCAGCAATAAGGGATCGGGCATTATTTTAGACATCCAACTTAATTCGACCAAATGCAAGCCCTAAAAGTTTCTCAAAGATTAGGTATAATTAAGATTTGATTTTGTGACAGGAGCGGGGAATCCAATAAATTTCAAAGATTTTAATTTAATTTGGTAACTGGTTGCATATCCCTGCTTGAAGTACGAAAATAAGGAAACCCTTTTCAATGCATCAGAATTATTATTTCTAAATGTTCAAAAAATGTCTGTATTCGATATTTACTCGAAATTTACTTTTAAATTTACCTCGAAAATTAATAGATGAAAACTGAAATCGACTTCAGCTGCAGCTAATCCAAAAAAATAAAGAAACCCGATTCTGTCAAAAGACCCGATAAATGTCTGCTGGGAACTCGATTTACACACACAGAAAGCCAGCTGGTTGTGCCAATTTGGCACAACAGCTAATAAAAATTGATGTTCGTTTGATTGTTGTTGCAATAATTCTGCAACAGCAATTAGAGGGTGTGCAACGTGCAACGTGGGGAGGGGTGGGGAGAGGGGGAATATTAGCGTGTATGAGAAGAGAATTGTTTCATAAATTGGCAAAGTGTGCGCGCTTAAAAGGTGCCTAGGGATGGCGGAGGCAGTTGAACTCTAACTGCACCCACTCCCCTCTCTCTCTCTCTCTCTCTCTGTCTTGCACTCGGTTTAATCTATGTTTCTCCCTCTCTGTCTGTCTGTGTATTGGTTGACATTTGATTTCTGACGCGTGCCGCTTTAACTGCCTTCGGCTTTCTATCTAATGTCTGCCGGGGAGGTGGTTGGCTTGGGAGGGATGGTTGGAGGAGGGGTGGTCTGTTTTGGCATAAAGCATTTGGCTCGACCGGGATCTATGACCAAGGAGTGCCCACATCTCGGGCTCATCGTCATCGTCTGGTTATTTTTATTTTTACGATTGTTTTCGCTTTGTTTGTTGCAAACAAATAGGCGGAAAATTTTGATGACTTCGCTTTCCAGAAAAATGCGTGTTGCAGCATGGAAAAGTCCATCCCCCCCAACCCATCATCCGCATACTGCATACCACTCCCCACCCCTCGCATTGTCGCATTGTGCGCGTGTTGCGGCCTCATTAATTTTTTGATTTATTAATTATTCATTTGGTGAAACTATGCAAGGAGCGTGCAGAATGTGTTCTTTCCCCCCTCATCTAATTCCGTGCCCCATCCACACCGTTTGGAAAACTAGGAAATTAGTAAGTGCCTGGCCTGGGCTGCAGTTAGTTAGCCCGGACAGGACGATCCTTCTGAATCATGCCAGTAATTTTGGCTTGTGTACAACTATTCCTGTTAAGAGGTCGTTAGTTATTGATTATTCAACGGCTCCCTTGGGACATTGTTTCTGTTCTTGGCTTTGAGCCATCGTTTCGGAAATGACCTTTTTTTTAACATAGTTCAGCATATGTTGATGTCGTTGTCAATTTGCTAAGCGATTCTAAATTTCCACAAACTAGACCCAATTTGAAAACAAATAACTTATTCCTCAGTTCAGATGAATACTGCATTTAAACGGAACTTTGTGAAAAATATTATAAAACATTAAAAAAAAAAATTCATTCTATTTTTTATAGCTGTTTGCAAAATGTTGCTTTTAGTTAGTTGCCATTTTGGAATAGTTAATTGCTTATTTCCCTCGAAGAACTTGTGTCAACTCTCGGCTTCCTCTCGACAAACCCATTATCGGCAATTAAATCGCAACAAACCTAACAGTACTTCCCCTAGCTGATTAACTGAACTAACTTGGCTTTATCTGTATCATTTTGTCAACACTTGGGCTCTCGGCCAACTTTTTCTCTCAGCTGACAAGTTGCTTTCAATATGATGCTTAGATCATTTCTGCAGATACTTTGAGAGCAACATTCTGTTGCAACTTCCACTCCATTCTTTTTTCCTATTCCCTACTTCCTCTCTCTCTCTATCTCTCTCTCTCTATCTATTTACATATATATATCTTTCTCTCTCTTTTTGTATAACAAACTTGTTCATCGGTGTTGCTGCCTAATGATGTTGAAATGACTTCCTTTGGGTTCGCTGAGTTGAGTGTGTGCTCAATTTTTTCCATCATTTTCAGCCAGCTGGCAATTTGTCAACACACTAACTCTCAAACATGCTCGCAATCTCGCACCGGCGGCAAAAAGCGTTCAACAAAAAACAAACAAAAAAAAAAATGATAAAAAATTACAAAACATATTGAAGAGAATCGCCTGACGAGCGACAGAAACTTGGATAATTTTGTTTTTCGGCTTCGACCTGCTGAAGTTGTACGACTGCTCCCGACATTTTGCACTCAATGAATCATAAATGCGTTTTCGGCTTCTTCTTCTTGTTTGTAATTTATGTTTTTTAGCTTCTTTTTTTTTAAATTTGTAATTCAATTGTAGCTAACGAAGCGGCACATGAGGCAACTTCCTTTCCCTCGGCCACCACGAAATAAACAACAGGTGTTTTTGTGGCTCCGCTAGTTATTTTTTTTTATTTATTTATTTTTTTATTATATTATATATATATATATATATATCGGTTTGACCAGCGATGCATGAAAATGTTTGTGCGTGTTTTTTAAGCGAAACCTGACGCACTCGACTAATGACTAAAGAGGCTTCAGTTGCAAGCAAGGCAGCACGACTAAAGGATACCCTAGGGTAAATTGAGTGTTGCTTGACATTGATTAGTAGTAAACTTTATTTAGTGTTCACAATTTGTACTCGTTAGTTAACAACTTTTTTGTGCAGGGTATGTTTGCGTATTGCTCATCCTGTAAAGCCACTTCAAAGGTTGTCGGTTCAAGTGTAGAGTTCCACACAGGAAGTTCAAGTTGATAATCATTTTGGAAATGTTTAAATATTTTATGTGTATTGTGTTTTGTCATCAAACTAAATGTCGAGGGAGCAGTTTAACGTCCATTTTTACTACTTATAAAAATGTAAAATAAATACATAAAATTGCTTTATTTATTTGAAAAAAAAAAAACCGTCTTTGAGCTCTAATTCATAGTGACAGAAACATTAGCTTCTCTTGTTGCACGTTTTGTATTTTGGTGGCACTTGAGATAAATATAAATTTTAGTTGCTTTGTTTGTTTGACATTTTGAGAGTTCTCAGTTCTCTCTCTGGTGACTTATTATGCTCGTATTCATCTCTCGCACTCACATTCGCATTCACATTCGCATTCGCATTCACATTCACATTGAAACGGGTATTCATATCTCATGTGCTTAACTAATTAAAATCATTTCCCACAGTCGCTGAAGTTGCCGCTTGTGATATATTGTGGCAACTGTTTTTGGTGCACGCATCTTTTGGGGGGGTGCAGCATGCAGACTCTGAGGCAAACCACTTAAGTCAAGCTGCTGCTGTTGCACTCACACATACATACATGCATACATATGTATAGGATAGTCTTTGGATTTGGCTTGTTGGGGGATTTTCGGGACTTGCCACAGCGCCACTGCGGCAATATATAATTCCCATTTAGAAATAGAAATGCGGCTATGCGAGCGAACCAGCTCCCGAGTGCTCCCCAGACGGCATTTAGTAGACAAAGCGCATCAACAAATAATGAGGCAATCCAACATCACACACACACACACACACACACACAGATACACTTTCGTATTGTATCTCACGGATACATGCACACGTTCCACGACAATTACTGGCACTCTTCGGCATCTTAAAGATGCTTAAAAATAGCTAAACGCGCAGAAACAGCCGCCATTGCCACGGCCATCAAATAGTGTCGGTCTGTAGGTGTCAACTATACACATACATATATACACACATACATACACCCCCCATATCATATCATATGTATTACATATATGTCTGTCTATTTTAAGTGCCTCCTCCTTCGGTGCTTAGGTGTTTGTTTTGATTTCGCCGAGATATGGGGTGTTCCAGCTGACTGAGAAAGGAGCTTAGGGAGTTTTTACCATTTAGGAATTAGTATAATGTGTTGACTTTAGAGATTTCTGGTTTGCTTGGAAAACCAACAAATAACATAATCTTTGTACAAGAAGAAAAGCGTTAACTCTATCCAAAAGTCAAGCAACTCTCCTCTCAGGCGATGACAATCAGGATGCCACTTCAAACTGACTTCCGCTCAAGTTGTGAGCAAGTTGTGAATTATAAGTTCATTTATAATAAAGTTCATAAGCTAAAATGAAAATTCAAGAACGTCAAACAAAAGTTCGGTTCAGCTTTTCTGACATTTTCATACATCAAAGTAAAACTTAAGCGCACAAATCCTGACATTAATTAGCCAAATTGAAGCGTGTTTTTATTGTTGTTGCCATCATCAGAAACACAAAAACTTTCCAATTGTTTGTTTTCTGAAAATACCCCAAAATCCAAAAATGTGCCCGCTATAAATTGTCATAAATGGCAGAATGGAAAATTGTAAACAAGTCGAATGTTCCCAGAAACTGACCCTCCATCCCCCAACCCACATCCCCCACACTCATCCACTTCTCTCTCGGAGGCCACTGCTTAATTATGCATGCCCAGAGAATATCAAACTCCAATTTATCAATGCTGCATATGCATTTTAACCAAAACCCCGAAACCCAAAACGAGTCAAATAAAAATACCAGAAGCCACCAGCAGCAGCAGCAGCAGCAACAACAGCAGCAACAGCAACAACAGCAGCAGCAACAGCAGCAGCGGCAGCAACAGCAGTTGCAGCAACAGCAGCAGCTGCATTTTATCAGTAGCTTTTGATCGGGACAAACGAGGAAAACTCGAAAATTTCGTATTTGTATAGGAAAATTGTCGAAAAACTTAATTAGGCAATGTATTGTTGGGAGCGTGGAGGTGCATTTCGGAATTTCAGCAATGCGTTGCATGCATTTTTTCCTCTTTTTTTTTATCAATATATACAAATCGAAAGAGAGCCAAATGGAGAGTGGAGTATGCCACATTTTACATGGTGTAACATATTTTTCCAATTAGAACTGTCTGCCGGCTGTCGCTTGTCAAGGGAGAAAATAGAAAAAAATAGAAAAAAATAGAAAAAAATAGAAAAAAATAGTATAAAAAAGTAGGCAAATCCTAAACCGAAAGCAGGTCTCGGAGTTGAAGCACTTTAGCTTAACGGCTGTTCAAACACAGCTGTGCGTTTTCGCAGGACGTCAGGACATCGAACCGAAATGTTAACTATCCTGTTTACATAATATGTCAATTAAAGCGAGTGAAACGTTTGCTAGGATCGAGGATGTAGTGGGGTGGGTGTGGGTAGTTGGGTGGTTGGGTGGTTGGGTGGTTGGCATTCACATTCATTGCGGGGCACCCAACAATGTCAACTCAATTTGCTGCAAAGTCAAAAGCATAAAGTAAATTTATGGCCCAAAAAGCATTCGCTGAAGCACCCGCTGGGCCCCGTTTCTGATTCCAGACAGGGGGAGAAGGGGGAGAAGGGGGAGAAATCTTGGCATAGTTTTAATGGTGCTACGCCTAGGCAAAAACCGAAACAACTTTATCGCTTGTATCTGTGCGGGGTGCAAGACAACTGTAAATTGCTAAGGGTGAGCAGAAAAATAAAATAAAATAAGTAAGTTTCTCTCGCAACAATATACCCTAGAGTCAATCAATATACCCGATTGCCAAAAACAATATTAATTTACGCTGATACAACATGTTGCAAGGACAGCTCATAACTAGGCCAAAAAAACATTACTTTGCCTGTTCACATATCTGCAACTACTTACAGGGTATCTTCGCAGCATCAACAGAAAACAGAAAAAAAACTAAAATAATAATAATTTGATTTTTGCAGCCGCATAAATCAGTTGAGGCTTGACAAGTTAAGAAAATTTGTTGCGACGCCGAGGGTTGCTTGCCTCGCAATTTATATACATTTCTACAATGTATCTTAAACGCTGTCATTGTATCTTTGTATCTTTTTGGCATGCACTTTGCCAAATTGCAAATGTGATTTATGTAAGTCCATTTCCTTGGCAGCCTCTTAACACTTCATTTAAGCTCAAGTATGCCCAAAAAAAAAAAGAAAAGAAAATAAAATAAAACAACGCATCTCAATTCCAGAAAAGAATAGAATAGAAAAAGACAAATCTAAAAAAAGATACAGCCTCAGAACTCATTCATTTCAATTAGCATTAATCTCTAAAAGCCGTGGCTCGAGGCGCTATTGAGGGGTTGTGTGGTGTGCGGTGGTTTTTTTGGTGGTTGTTGGTGGTTGCCCAGAAAATCCGAAAAACTAATGCGCCCTCGAAGCCGGCATTAAACGCATTTGTTGTGCATTTTTGTCATCAGTGGATTTAAAGTACCTTAATTGTTGTTTACAATTCAATTCAATCGCTTGTGTTGCCTCTTAAGTTGGCTTACGAGCTTAAGGAGTCGGTGATGCGGCATCTGCCTGCCTGCCTGCCACACCATCAGATTGATTTGTATCTGAGCATGAGGATCTTATAACCGTGTAATGGGCACGTTCTACACATTTTTGGCTTGGAGTTCAGAATTGGAAAACAGATTAAGTTTTTCTGAATTCATTTTCCTGAAATTGCTGCAATTAAATATTTAAATAATTTAATTTGAGGCAGCTGCCACCAATTAAATGTTGTGCTACAATTCTTATTGAATTTTTATTTCAATCAAAATTGTACTTCTTTTGATATGTGAGACTAATGCTTATATTTTTGGATTCTGTTCTCTGTCTTTGCAGGTAAGTGCCTCGTGTTAATGACCCCATTAAACGGGACTCTGCTCCCAATACGAATCAGTCAAAACACTCACTTCACTCACCGAGGAGGGAAAATGTGAATTCCACATTTGTCGACGGCAAATCATAAATTTGGAAATCGACACGTGAAAAATGTTTTGTTTTCGTTTTTAATGGCCTGTTTATGCTCTGTCGTATGCCGGCAAGTCATTAAAGGTGACAATGCAATCTGACACATCCACAAACAAACACAAACACACACTCACAACTCACACACTCACACAGATACACCAACACAGACACAGACTAATCGCATGTCATAAATTGTAAGCGACAGGCACTTGAAAACACTTCCAACAGCAGGCAAAAACTAAAGCAACACGCATAAATTTCCATATAGAGGAAAACTCAACTTGGACAGCAGTGCTAGGGAGTGGGAAAGGGAGGGGGGGGGGGAGGGAGGAGTGGCATTTTCTCCATATTTGGCATAAAGTTTGTCAAATTATTTGTCGAAAAATTGCTGGCGTTGATTTGAATGTTGCTAATGTATTTGTTGATATTGTTGTTGCTAGGTGTGAACAACAAAATGCAGCAACTAATGTTGACACGTGTTGTACAGAATTTGTGTGTGTGTGTGTGTGTGTGTGTGTGTGTGTGTGTCTGAGCTATTTTTGTTATGTGTGCAACAGTTTGTCATTGTTGTCGTTGCTGTTGATGGTTCATTTTGTCAAACTAAACAGCTGCATTGACATTGAATGCATTTGAGTACCCAAACACACACACACACACACACACATACACACATACACACTCTGGTAGCACTCATAACACTCATGTTTCTATTAGTTCAAAGGTCAATTGGTTTTGCCGCATCCAAGCAATGATTTTAATTGTTGTCTGCATTCAAACTTGAAAAGCAGACCATAAATTTAAAGCGTATTTATGAATAAACTTGAATGAGAATTGTAAGCACAATTTGTTGAATTTCGTTGAATTGAACAATCTAAACAAAATAAACGCTCAATTGCCCAACAAACAATTCAGCTAACAGCTTTTACTTGTAGCTGTCATATGAGCCAAAGTAAACCAAATTTGTGTTCAGTTTAGCAATTCATTAAATTACAATACAAATAGTAATAAAAGTAAAGTATTTCAATATATTTCCATTATTGAATGATTAATGGAACTGCCAACGATTCAGGCACAGTTCGCTCAATTTAGACCACAGAATTTATTGTTCAATCAAAGCATTAATAATATTCCCCCCCCCCCCCCAAAAAAAAAGAAAAAAACTACAAATTGCCTGGCTGGTTTTGGCTATTAGAAAGACGTCGACGACTCTGTGACGGCAAGTTTCTTGTGCCAGTTGTTTATTGACAGGAACACAAATTCAATTAGCCTAAAACTGAAACTAAAGCTAAACGCAAAACGTAAAACTTCACCCGAATGCCAAAAGCCGAAACTGGGCTATCTCTTGTTGGCCTGAACTCATAGCGGACTGACAGGGGCTATAAATAAAAATGGATCTAACGCACAGCCACAGGCATTTCCCCGAGAGGGGAGGGCAAATCGGAGCGGCGACTTGGCACAGAAGGGCTGAGGAACCTACACCATATTTTGTGGCGCCTGCTGCTGCAGCAGCACCACCAACAACAACAATAATAATTTTTTTATAGCTTTGTTTATGAAGACCAAACATGATTTGCTTTGTTATGTATTGTTCCGCTTTGGGAAGGGCTGCCAACTCTCTTCGATATACCATTAAACAAATTGGCATTTAAACATTTTGCGTTTTTTTCCTTGTTTAAACTTTATAGTACTTTAAAATTTTTGCTAGACACTGCCCGAAATAAGCTTGTCGTCACTGTATATATATATATATATATATATATATGTATAAATATATAATCCAGAGTGCTTTACGTCATCATCATGGAATTGATTTTTTATGCTGTTCATTTCTCTTTTATCGGCAAAAAGCAGACTCTTTAAATATATTTCCCAGCGCGAACACATGACGAAATGTGTCGCCAAAAAAAAAGAAGCTAAAATAGCTTGTGGGCCATAAGTATCCAAAAGTATCTTGAACATGTGTATCTGTGCCATAACTCAATTGTGTGTATTTATATCATAATTTATGGGCGAGCGAAGAGATGCTAAATGCTTTTCCCAGAGCAGCTGCACATTTCTGATTTCTGGGTCATCTCTCGCATTGGCTCTGTCGCATGGGTCAGGCCAGGGAACATGTTCTTCTTCTTCTTGTTGTTGCTGTTGTTGTTGTTGTGGTTTGTTTTTTAGTCTACACATATTTATTAGCTTAAGCGCACAAGTGGTACCGTTCTGGAGACGAACATTCCTCTCAAATATTATTTATAAAATTTGAGCATCGATTCTTAAATTCCAAAAACTTAATTAAAAGCTATTCCCGAACTGAAACCGTTAACAGCGCAATCCGCTCTTTGTTGTTGTTGTTGTTAGGCTCATAACCATAACTTTTAAAGATTTGCTCTCGAGTATTTGGATTCAGTGACTGCTTCCCTTCTTGTGGCAGCAACCGCAACACATAAAAGACAATAATTCATTTGTGTTCCCGAAACGTCACGAGAGAGAGAGAAAAAAAGAGAGGCACGGAGAGAGTGAGAGAAAGAGGGAGACAGTGATATCTGGGTGGCAAGACTAGAGCCAATTCCATTTGAAATTTTATTTTCTTTTTTTCTAAGCTAGTACGCTGCCGAAAACCGCCAGTAAAAATCGCCAATTCATGTGAAAATGCAAGAAAAGCTACTGCAAAAAAAAATAAAAATATAAATATAAAAAAAACTGCATAAAAAAAAAAAAAAAAATTAAGAGCAAACCGCGCAGGGATTTTTGCTGGCCAGCAAATGTAAATAGTGAATGGAGGTATCGGGTGTGTAGGGGTTGTAGGGGTTGTACGGGTTGTAAGGTGAGGGAGTGTTAGGCCGGGGAAACTAACAGCTATATTCAAGGGATTTTATAAACAAATTTGCACAACAAACTGTGTGACGATGCGGTCCAGCGATATATACCCAGAATTACAGCATGGAGGCTGGAGAAGAGTGGGTGGCAAGAATAGTAAGTGCCTTTAGTGCATTTGCAAACAACACGCTTCCCATTTGTACATTTACCATTCACACAGCGCTAGTTTCTACATCATTTCCCAAAACAAAAGACAATCAAATCGCTATATTTTTATAATAAAAAAAATCAAATAATACAATATTCTGCACTAAAAAATAGAATCACTGGCCGAAACTTTGTTGCTCCTTCAGTTGGGCAAAACATCAAAGAATAGAATCTATTATACAAAAACAAGTGGACTCGTCGTAACTTTGTTACTCCGTTAGTTAACCACAACTTTTCATACACAAGTGGAGCGCTTTTTGTATGTTGCTTCTGCAACAGACAACAGAAACCAAAAAATGGAAAAAACTTAGATTCAGTTAAAAAAAAAAAACAAAAATAAAAACTTTAAGCGTTTGTTATTGTTTCCAAGCGATGTGGCAATTATGATTAGCTCTCAACAACAGTCCGCAATATGCAACATGCAATTGACAGCGTTTACGGCGCGGAGGGGGTTGTGGGGGGAGCTTGTGGAGCATGAGGCGAGGGCAGGATGTGAACGACTGTTGCCAAAACAAAGAGTGAAAACCAATCAACCGCATTACTCAAATTGATTTGTAAACACTCGCAAGCAGAGCAGAGCAGAGGCAGAGCAGAAGCAGAAGCAGATTGGTGCAGAGCAGAGTGGAGCAGAAGCAGAGCAGAGGCAGAGCAGAGCAGAAGCAGAGCAGAGGCAGAGCAGAGCAGAGACAGAGTGGATTTCATTAGGCGAACGCGGCAACAAAAGAAACAACAATCAAAGCAAAGCAAATCCAAAGAAAAGTAAACACAAAACAAAATAACTGTACAAACAGATCAGCTCGAAATGCAAAAGGATTGAAAATCAAATACAGAATACGCAACTCAACTCGGCAGAGAGCTGCTCATAAGCAAAAACAACAACAACACACACAAAAGAGAAGAAAAACAATTGCAAAACTTGGTCCGGCAACAGATACTATTTGCCACACACACAAACACCCTCCCCTTCCCCTCTGCCACATTTGTTTGCTGTCCAAACAAAACGTCTCAGCATGCGAAAAAGTTATTAAAACTGTCGATGGAAATGCTCAACGAGACGTTGATTGCAGATGCGAATGATAACAAGGGAGCGGGGGGGAGCCGGTCGACTTGGAAAAGGGGAGGGGGTGGGGTTGTAATATTGGGTCTATATTATTGTTTGGTTTTCTTCCGTTCTTCCCGTTGCATATGCAATTCTCTCGTGCCCCACAATGGGAGCGGGGCAAGCTTGTCCAAAAATTGACACATCAATTGCATTGTTTATGCAACTATTTTGTTTGTTTTCTTTTTTTTTCCAACTGTTTCATTTAATTTGAGCGGAATATACAGTTGTTGGCCCTTTGCGACTTAAGCTGCAGTTATTTGCTAACTTGAAAACAATTTGGCACAAAGTTGCCGCCAAGCTAAAGTTTCACTTTTTTGCGTCTTAAATCAGATACACAACTTTCGAGCTTAACTCATTTTTTCATATTATATTTTGTAAAAGTGGAAAGAAAATGGGAAAATCGACAATTCAATTGAAAGAATTATTTGTGTAATTTTGAAATATATTTTACCATTCAACTATTCAAGTTCATTACAATAAAAATCATATCAAATATAAAATTAAAGAAAAATATACCAAATATATCGATAACCAGAACTTGTTGATGATCTCACTTAAATAGAACAAAACTTATTTTTTGGAATTCTCTTTCAAATATTCGGAATTTATTTTTTATGCTCTTATCGACAGACAAGAAATGGAAATGTTGCTGTTGGACTTGAGATATGCCAATGTCAAGCCTTGACATTAACACTTGGGCTCTGTCTGTCTGTCTGTCAGTCTGTCTGTCTGTCTGTCTGTCCATCCGTTTGTTTGTCTCAAATGTGCAGACGTCGCGCTCTAATGAAACATTTGCCCCATCGATCAACGGAGAGCTGCCAACCAGCAGCTGAAAGCCAAAACTTTCAAAACAGCAACCCCTGCCCCCACCCTAAACTTTTTGCTCAAGTAAACAATATTTATATGCAATAATAATTCAACAGAGAGAGATAGATAGATACACACAGAGAGAGAGAGAGATAGAGAGAGAGTGGGTAGATATGGAAGACAGACAGACGACAGAAATTATGACAATCTCATGACTTGGTATATTTCATAATGATGCTGCCCCCGCCCAGCACCGAAATGTGCTGGTTTTGTTTATGCATATTAAATGTTATAAAGACGCAACGCCAGCAGCAGCAACATACACGTCAGCAACATGCACATCAGCAACATGGACATCAGCAACTGCCATATCATTGTTTCTGGTTCTTGCTGATGTTGCTTGGGCTTCGGGTTGGTGTACAAAAAAAAATGTGTGTGAAATCAATTTGTCGGAATTGAGCACAGCCGAAGAGAGGGCGAGGGGGGGTTGTTTGGGGACCATAGTTATGTGCCAACATGTCAGCATCGTTTAATATTTCATAAGGCGACAGTTAGCCAGAGCGAAGCCAACAGCCGCACTGACAGACAGACAGACAGAAATGGGCAGAGGCAAAACTCGACTCGAAATCGGTCATATGGTTGCACATAACTTATTGCCCCCAGAGAGGGAGAGAGACAGAGGGAGAGATAGTATGCGAGAGAGAGAGAGGTAGGAGAGAAGAGCAGACTCGAAGCATCTATCATTTATACGAGGCATGCCGCCGGCCGATTTTCATGGGAAAACTGTGTACTTGCATCCGCATCGGAAAAATACGTACAACAATAAAAATCTTTTAATTACTCAATTTTCGGAAGGGGTTTCGATAAAATGAAGAAAGACACACATCAAATGCAATTTAAGCCACAAAATGCATTTGGACTTGGACTAGACATAAATGTAGATGCAGGTGCACTGCAATTGAGTTATTAAGCAGCTAACCCTTACCCTACCCCTGCCCCACTCCCTTGCCCCACTCATAGTCAAAAATGCAGGCATCTCTGTTAGTTGCCCTTCTTTGGACACGCCTTCTTTGGTTGCTTACTTCTCATCTGATATTCCTCATGACTCTGTTATTTTTGTTTTCCCATACACGACTTTCACTCTAATTGCATTTTAATTGCAATGTTGTTGCCAGAAATACGTGTGTATCTCTTCCTGATACATGTATCTTTTGCTCTATGCAATTACTATTTCCTATCCACCTGTATTTTCTCTCTACCCCTCTCACCTGTAGATCTAGCTACAATTTTGATTTGGTTTTGTAGCCTTTTATTGCATTCGAAGTTGTCATTAGTTATGCTTCAATTTTCTATCCTTTCCAGCTTGGGGTAGATGCCACAATATTCGTGATGAAAATTTTGAATTGAAAAATTACCTGCAAACCAAATTTGTATCCATTGTCAATTTTTGGTTTCTCCAAGTTGATGCATTCGCATTTGTCGGACATTCTTTGAAGTGTATCATTGTTTCACCAGCAGATTGTGTCAGCTACAAAATTGATTTTGATTTAAAAATGGAAACATTGCATTTTCATCTCAAGTTTTCGTACTTTTGAAAACGAGAATTTAAATGTTGGGCTTATTAGATTGTCGTAGTTGTGCCTCACAACTCACTCACCCAACTGGACATGGACAACTTTTTGGGCAACAAACTGAACTGAACTGAACTGAACTACGTGCTGCATTTACATTTGCATTTCTGTATCTGCATCTGTGAGAGTTGCCACAAGTTGCATGCTGCAAGTTGACATCCCGTCGGCAGCGCCTTTTTCATGCTATTTTTGCCCTTTGGCCGCTGCTGTAATTTTTTTTGCTCGCTTGTCTGCTGTCTCAGGCTTGAGCCGCAGCGCGTGCAAAATGTCAAGCGTGCTGAATGCTGAACACAAAATGGCAAAAATAACACAAAAACACAAAGAAACACTCAAAAAAAAAACAAACTAACAAAAAAATCTCCTAATTGCTAAAAGAAAAAAGAAAAAATCATATTGTTTTGTAGATGTAGAAATAATAGTAATTAAATACGAAAGTATTTTCCGAATATATTATTAAATTATTTTCAAAATAAACACAACCATTTTTCCAAGTGCAGTTGAGCTGTGTTTAAAGTCAGAATGTCAAAGACAGCTTCCACAGAGACATCTTCCTACTTCGCCATGTAGATTTCAATCGTTGCGATGGCATTTTGCACCCGCTCAAGAAACGAGCCTCTCTCACACACACACACACACAGACACATACATTCTCTCTCTCTCTCTCTCTTTTGAGTTGTGGAATTTGTAGTTTTGTCTTAGTCTGCGCCTTTGTTTGCTTACTGTGGACTCTGTGCAAATGTCACAACGTTCCACAAATTGAAGTTTGCCTACAAAGCGATGATGATGATGCTGATGATGATGATGATGACAATGCATAGTCATCGCCACGCCCCCTCTCCCCACTCACGTCCCTATTGCAATTTTGCTAAACTGCGCCGCAGAAGAGCGCAGAACTGGCACGAGGTCAATTTGCGATGGCGCTAATAATTGCGCAAAAGAAACAACTCTTTAAATTAAAAAACAACTAATTTAATTTTTTGTTTTTTATTTTTTTTAATTGGGTATATCGAGTGAGAGTCTTGTGACTGATCCGACAGCTGACAAATGTTGATACATCCAATTGGACTTTCGGTTGAAAATCATTTAAGTTTGTGCAAATATGTGTGATGCAAAAACAGAGCATTTTCTAGTCGTGCAGCACTTTTGGGCATTTGCATTATGCTGTGGCAAAAAGTCAAATCAAGCGCTCAATTTAATGGGCGTGTCCGCTTCCGCCTCCGCCACCGCCCTGGCCAACCACGTTCGTCCGCTGACGCTGCACAAAGTCACGCACATTAAACTAACCAATTGCAACCACTATAAACAAAAAAGAAGAGTATTTTGCCTAATTATTAATATTGCCCACAGCCATTTGAGTTTTGCATTTGTGCGCCTGGTAATATTGCTAAGTGGTTCTCATGCTCCTCTCACTCTCACTCACACCATCCCCATCCCCATCCCCATCCCCAGCTCAGCTCAGCTCAGCTTCGCCTGGCTTTTTTACAACGAATCAACGATTCTGCAAATGTGCAAATTGAAACAAGAGGAAGCGCTGCAGTCGAGCATAACCGGCAGCGAAATACTTTGATACCATAACTAATGCCAGCTGGCAACAGGTAGCAAAGAACAAGTTTGCCTCTCAAATTTGGGGCGTGGTCAAATACCAATTTTAGAGCACGATCTTAGCAGTCAACCTTACAAGTTTTCCAACTATAACTCTTAAATTGCGGGATAGGCTTCTATCATTTTTGGGGGGCGGGAGTGGGCGTGGTGCAAAAATTGTGGAGGGCATCGCCAACAATATCAACCAAATTTGATGACTGTAGCCTTAAAATTGTGGAAGATATGAGGCTTTATCGATGTGCGACTATCGATGTTATCGATATGCGACTCCAGTGTGTACAAAACCAATATACTATGTTACCTTCGATGTCAAAGTATAAAAATACAAACAAATAAACAAATAAACATCCTGACGAATGATTCAAAACTTGTTTAATCTGCATCTTTGAATTCGCTGCATTTATTGAATGAAAACGCAAAGAATGAATCACAAAAGAGCAAACAAATCAGAGATAACAAATACAACTTTGTACGAAACAAACAAAAAAATAAACAATAATTTCAAGCTTAAATTGTTGCGAGTGTTTTATTCAATATTTCTTGATAACGTCTGCTCCTCGTTGTTGTGAAGCTTATTGGAAAAAAAGTAGGCAATTTGAATGAGGCCAGCTTTATTTTTGAGTGGTTAGAGAAAAGCTGTGTTCAGCAACTGTTAGTGGAACACTTAATTTTAATTATTTTTCTATTGGTTTTAGTTGCACTTTGAGGCAAGAAAATTCAATCAGTAGCTTCCAATGGTCAAGAGCAGCAGACTTGCTTGCATTTTTAATAACTTGAAATTGGTTTGAGGCCCGTCAAGAATAGCGAAAAGTGCTAATTAAAATACTTATGAACAAAAGTGTGTGCGTGTGTGTGTGTGTGTGTGTGTGTGTGTGTGTGTGTGTGTGTGTGTGTGTGTGTGTGTGTGTGTGTTTGTATATTTTATATTGCTTAACTTTCTGGGCTAACTATGATGTAATTTCGTTTCTCAGAGTTGTCAAAGCGATTCCCGCATCAGCATAAAACTATGCAACAAATTTTCAAAAGAGTTGCAACAAGGGTCAAAGGAGGGAGGGAGGGAGGGCGCTGCTGGTGCTTAATAATCGTGACATTTTAAAGTTGTTCAACTGGGAAACAGCAGGGTCAGGAATACAGGGAACGTCAGGCAGACTAGCAGATACAGAGGCAATTCAGCAGAGTTCACCTCAGTCCAGTCCAGTTCAGTTCAGTTCGGTTCACATCGTTCACCCGACAGCTAACCCTGCCCCTGGCCCTGCCCCCAAATCACATTTGAGCAGAGGAGCCGCCATGTCCAGTTCGGAATATTGGTGCTACAAAATGTTTCGCATTTTTACGTAACGTTGCTGGAAATCAAAGCAACACCACAAAAACACGAGCAGCGAAATTTAGATATAGAAAGATCTGCCAAAAGGTGGGATACTCCAGATCGCTACATTTCCAGATGAAAACTACTTAATTCGAGTCTTAGTATTTTTTAGATTTGCTATTTTTTTAATTATCATATGAAATTCATTTAATAGCAATTACAAATTTGCACTAATTTAATAATTGAAAAATTCGAATTCATATTCATAACTTTTGACAATTTAAGTTTCGTAAAACCGCAAATAATTGATTCGAAGTCAGTTAAATTTCACAGTGTATGATAGAGGTAGAAAAGTTCGCTGGCGTTCAAAAACTGTTGCTGTCAAACAGTCAGCAGTCAGTTGAGCGAAAGCGGAAACCGGATACTGCCAGAGTTGCCAGCCGCTTACTGTTTCCCGCACTCTCATACTCTGTGTGTGTGTGTGTGTGTGTGTGATTGTGGATAGGCGGGTGGCATCCCAAACGATTTGAAGTGCGGGTGGTGGGCGTGGCCAACGCCATTGATAATGGCAGCCCAAAAAGTTTTTAATGTTGTTTATGGCTGCCGCTTACAAAGTCAGTGATTAAATTATTTATGACAGCTTTAAAATGCAGAGTTGCTCCACTTACAGTGTGACCATAAAATTGCGGCAGACCTGCCAGTGTTGCCAAACGCGGTTGACACACCAACATAAATGGCAACAAAAACGGCAACGAAAATGGCAACAACTGTAATTGCAATAAACATTTACGGTGCAAGGGAAATGAAGAAAATGAGCTCGATTAAACAAAAAAAAAAAAAATGTAAATAAAGTGTCGCCAGCAGGGGTCATGGCTATTTCACGAATGCGGTTGGCAACACTGTAGATATTTTGCTGCCGCTGCCTGCTGTTGATGAGGCTGAGCCGACAATTGGAACAACATTGTTGCCTCATTGTTGCCATTATTGTTGTTGAGGTCAAAGTCGTTTCCTTGCATTCCCTATCTGCTTTCCTTGCCCCTTAACTGTTTACTATTTTTGCTTGTTGTTGTTGCCATTCTTGTTGTTGTTGTTGTTGTTGTTTTGCTGTCACACTTGACGCCTGTTTTGGACATGGCATTGTGCAGCACTAATTGCGCATTCGGATTGCTCTCAAAAATGAAACAAATTCTTCAGCAGCAGCAGCAGCAACACTGTAA
Source organism: Drosophila mimica (assembly GCA_037043585.1). Taxonomy (NCBI): domain Eukaryota; kingdom Metazoa; phylum Arthropoda; class Insecta; order Diptera; family Drosophilidae; genus Drosophila; species Drosophila mimica. Next base: position 3,303,141 of record JBAMBE010000748.1, on the reverse strand, counting down.
ACTGAGTTATGTTCTTGTGTGTCTGCCACCTTTTGTGGCATACGAATTCAGCAGTTGCAGCTAAGGGTCAACTTTATTATGATTGTAACCAAAAGAAGGGACTATTAAGTAAAAAGTGCAACTTAAAAGATATTTTCACTGGTTTTTTTTTAAGGCTTCTTAAAATGTCACAAGCAATTGGACGTTGCAGCTGTTATCGTTTGCGAACACCTTGTGGCATTGCACCACTCACACCACTCGCTCCACTCGATCCACTCTCTTTTGCTGACTAATTAAACAGCAGCCAAAGGCGACATTTGGCGGCATTTCAAAAAGCCATTCACTTCCCCACAAAAGAGCTCAATAAGCTCATGTGTGTGTTGGTGTGTGTTGGGGTGTGTTGGTGTGTGTGTGTGTGTGTGTGTGTGTGTGTGTCTATTATTACCATTCACATTGTTTCGTTTAGTTCTCAATCATCAATTGACTTCAATTTCTGGAGCTGCAACAGCAGCAGCAGCAGCTCTTTTCCAGTCATCAACTTCTGTTGCACTTCGTCAATTTCAATTTCATTTGACAGTTTTCATTTTGTAGTTTGCATCCTCTTTCTCTCTCTCTCTCTCTCTCTCTCTCTCTCTTGCTCTCTCTTTCTCTGGTTTTTTTTTTTAATCAGCACGCGCTGACAGCTTCTTTGATGTGTGAGTTTCTGTTTTCTAAGGGGAAAATTGAAAAACTAACCGTCACTTCACCAGCATCTTCTTAAGCAATCGAATCAAGTCGTTAAAACACTGAAATAAAAAAGAAAACAAACTTTAAAAAATAATGGAAAACTTAAAAAAAAAATACTAGTTTAATGCAACCACATTCTTGCAGATTTCTATGGAGAAATATGATTATGCTATGCTTAAATATAGCTGCTGTTCGCTAAGCAAACTGGAATTTGTTTTCGTAATCCTCCACTGGCTCCATAGGTAATCTCTTGGTCAATCTCCTATCGGTGAAGAGAAGTCTTTAGTCTTGAAACTCTCACTTACGTGGCTCAGCAGACACTTGATTAGCCTCTTTTGGAGTCGCTTAATTAAAAGTTCGTTTTGGCTCCAGTCGTCGAGTTAACCCAATCGCAAGAGGATTACGATAGCATCGTTCGAACTTGGGGCCAAGTTAACATGATGCAGATATAATGGCAGCTATGCCAACTAAATCATATGCACCTGTCTGCCTGCCACTCTTTGTCGGCCTGTGCCCCTCGTGATTGCCTGCAAAATGCAAACTCAGCGAGAAAAGAATGCGAAACAAAAAGTTGGTTGCCGCCTGTGCGGTCTCAAGTGAAAGGAGGAAGGGAAGGTAAAGCAAATGACGGCAAGAACTTAACTTCAGCTATCAGAAAACCGGCAGTGACAATTGCCCGGTTTCTATTGCCAAAGTAGACAAGTTGACCCATTTAAGGGGCGCCAACTTGGCGCCCCAAGAGGTCGTTGAATGGTGATGGGGTAGACCAATAGATACAAAAGATACCCCAAGCTACTAGTTCAGTCTGTGCAAGTGGATCCTCTGGCCATTTCACATGATTTCTGTACAATGGTGCGAAATCGATGCCACAAGAGCGGAATTCACAGACAGCAGAGTGCACACAGAGAGAGAGAGTGAGAGAGTGAGAGAGAGTGAGAGTGAGAGAGAGAGAGAAGAGCAATAAGTAGCCAAGTGCGGAATGGTAATGGGCACTCAGGCGCTGGCATCGGTGTCAATGAGTTGCCTGCAACCAGCTGAAAGGTACTGCAGAGAAATAAATGCATTGCAACCAATTTTTGCCACCAGCAGCAGCAGCAGCAGCAACCGTATTTTAATGCGTACAATTTTCTTTTATTTGCCCAAGATACTCGCAACCAAATGAAGTGCCAACAATTTAAAGGATGTTTTCCGTTTCTCACTCGTATGCCTCAAACAGTTGCCCCATAAGTGCCAATTTTACATATCAAAATAGTTTTTGCAATGCTTTCAACAACATACAAAAAAAAAACATTAAATAAATAAATATGAATTTCAAATGAAAGTGGAAACTGAATTACCAACAGAGAAAAGCCAGAAGAAGAAAAGAAAAAAGAAAAAAGAAAAAAGAAAAGAAAACAGAGCAGCAGGCAACCAAAAACGAGAAAATCAATGCAAGACTTTCAAAAATTTGAAAAACTAGGCAAATAGAATAAATATTGTTCAACACTAAAATGTGAATTCAAAAAAGAAAGTTTTCAATAAGAGCGCAATAATTTCCGATTGTGAAGCGAGAAGCACATAAAAAAAAGAAGAAAAAAAACTAAAGTAAAAAGCAGAAAGAGAAGTTTGAATCATGTGCATTTGTTTCCTTAGCAGCAAAATTTATTCGTTTTCGGTTGTTCAAATCTTGTCAGCCGATATAGAAATGAAATATATATAAGCACATATATATATACATAAATATATATATATATATATATATATATGAATATATATCTACATATAAGTATGTATGTAGTCGTAAGTTAAGAAAGTTCATGTAAGCACTTTCGAGTGGCAACAGCAAGTTGCAAGTTATCCGAACGGTGCAAGAGCTGCGGCATCTCTTCTTCTTCATCCTGCTCCTTGCGTATCTCATGCGGCAAAGTTGCTCCTTGGCCGTGTGCTTATCATTAAGCCATGGCGAGGGCATTAAGCCAGGCCAATAAACGTAAATAGAATAATAAAAACAAAACTGGAGAAAGCAAAAAATAAATGTTGAGCTTAATAGAATTTAATTTTCTTACTTAAGGAAAATGAGGGGGAGTGGCGTGGGGGGGGGGATGACGAAGCAAGTGGCTTATCAAATAGACTTTCAATTTTCATAACCAACGCTGAGTGGTTAATGCTGTGTGCATGAAGAAGGTGGTTCGGTTGGCAGTGAACTTTTCACTGATTTATGTCTTCATTGATTTTTTTTTTGTTTTTTTTTTCGTTTTTTTTTTTGTTTTTTAGTGGATGCGCAAGTTTTTATCTTGCCACTGCATCAGAATCACGAATGTCAATTACTTTTTCTTTCAGCTTCTTCAAACAACAACGAGCAAAAGCTCTGCATACATTGTGGCGCCTCGTCGCTCTATCTATCTCTCTCTCTATCTCTCTCTCTCTATCTCTTTCTTTCAATCTTAATCTCTGTCTCAGTGTCTCTATCGCTGTCTCTGTCTCTGTTTGCAGAGTACTCGAAACAGCAAAAGTTTGTCCCTATTGTTGACTCAATGCGGATGACATCATCGCCATCAGCCTGCTTGCGAGCCAAGTCATTGAATGTGAGCGAATGTTTGAATGACTGAATGGATATATAAATAAATAAATGAAAACCCAACCCAATCCAACCCAGCTCAGCTTCCCAACGGGACTCTCACAGCGCCATCTGTCGATAAGCGACGACAGGCAGGCAACTTTTAAATTAATCATATCTCAGATATGTGTGTGAATGTTGTGAGTGTTGTGAGTGTTGAGTGTTAAATAAGCCACGCTGATTACGCATTCATTTGACCTTTCAACATATCGATCGATCTGTTAGCTAAATTAATTTCAACGATGTGTATATTAATAATAAATAGGTAAATACCACCAAGTAGTATTCCGAGAGGGACTCGCCTACTCCCAACTCTGTCTATAACTATATATATATATTTATGCCAGTCGATAAACTTTTTACTTATAGGTATATCCAATTAATCACACCGTTTTTAACACTATCCACTTCTCTCCTTACTTTACTTGCAGGTACGTGCTTAAGTTGTTACTCCATCCCTGGCCTGCTCCAGTCTCCTCCGACGCTGGGCTAAGTAGCAAAATGCTTGACTTTTTCATAATTAATTGATTTTCCATTTAATAGATATTGCAAAAAAGAAAACTGTGGAGTGACTTTACACTTTATCATTGAATATACCACAAAGGTGGGAGCGGGAGGGGAGGGTGTATATATGTATGTAAATATACATTTTATATATTGGGGCAGACAAGTTCAACAACAAATCGGCTCTTTATGAAGTGTTTTTGCATTCGCTCAATTCAATTTCGATTGAAATATTAAAATTGCGATTTGAATTTCGACCACATTTTCCACATAAATGGGTTTTCTGTTTTTTATGCCACATTGTGCATATTTTAATATTTTATTATTTTCACTCGCTGATGGCAAAAAGCGATTTGGATATAAAAAAAAAAAATACATTTAAAAAAATACTGATCTGACAGGGCAAATCAATCGGAATAAAATTCCAAGCCACAAAACAAAATTTTCCATTGAAAACAAGAAAAATCGTACAATCGTTAAGTGAAAATTGCATGCGGCACCGCGAGTAGCTCTGTGTGGCAGTGTTGCAATTGCAATTGCAACGTAAATAGACCTCCAATGCACTTGACACATGCTATTAAATGGCAGCGATAGGACGCCCCACACACTATTTGCGGAACAGGAGGCGGATAGTCGTGGGGGCAAACAGATACATTTGCTATCTACCGGCTACATATTTGTGTGTATTTATTTCTTATTTTTTGCATATGTGCCGCGTACACATATAGAATATTTATATGGCTGTAACTGTGGCAAGGGCGCACTTCCAAAATGTTCGGCCAGCTCGGCAACAAATGGTGCGCTACTCATCATTTTTACAGCACACATTTTCCAATTGCAGAAAATGAAAATTGTTTTTCCTTTGACACAAATACGACTTAACTGTTGATATTAACGAATGTCATTCAAAAGTTTTTGTGAGCTATGTTTAATTCCTGAACGAGAAGCTTTCACACACATGTTGCCACTTTGCTGGTGGCGCAACTAAAGCTCACTAATACACGTGCAGCTGCCACAAATGCTTTTAGTTAGTAGGAGCCCAAAAGGGTCGTCATTTTGCAAGCATGCAATATGCATTAAACAAATAACATAAAAAAAAAAATATATATATATTTAAAAATCAGTGGAGAAAAGCTGGACGCCAGCGGGATGTTTTCACATATACTATATACATATATATATATATATATATATATCATATATATATATACTATATTATCGGTAGTCGTTCGTGTGAAACCCATTTTAGTGACATGAAAAATGTGCAACAGCCAAAGCTGAAAAATAGTAATAAAAAAAATACATATTAAAAACAAGCAGTTAAAAAATAAATGGGAATAAGCTGGGAGGAAAACTCTAAATAATAAAATCAAAAGGATATGAATCGTTGTGAAAACGTGCAAAAGTTATTGAAAAAATATTGTCAGCATCAGCAAGCAGCAAGTGGCAAGTGGCAAGCGTAGATTTGGCGATAGGTATTCGACCATCACAAATAAAACCTATAAAATGCGTCACACACACACACACACACATATGTGAATCATTTAACCTCAACGACCTGGCCAGAAAAAATAGCCGCAAATAGCGAAAGGCATCCGCAACTGCTTCGCTTTGGTCCTGCCACATTACGGCTAGGGGTTAACGGTGGCAGTGTCGGGGGCAGTGTTTTGTTAGGCACCACTGACATGTGTGGTTATGAATTGAGTACGCACACATTGAACAACTGCCGCAGACAGCGTTACGCTTTTTTGCTGCAGCTTGTGTGGCACCCTGTGGCACTTAGAGGAATGATCTCCGGGTTTCGGGGCATAAGTCCAATTTGAATTGATTGGATTGCAAACGGAATGCATTTTATGTCCGGCGGGCAGCACTTGATGCCAGATTCTATACTTTTTGTTATGTGACCCGCACTCGGTAAGCCGCCAATTGTTTTCAATAAATTTGTAAATGATAGTTAAAAGTCGAAATTCTCTAAATTCAACACGAACTGAACTATATTAAAACGTTCACAGAAACGTTATTTTTGCTAAACCAAAAACTCAATTTGTATTTAAAGATTGTCTTTGTAGCAATTGAAACATCGCATCAAATTCACACACACACACACACACACACACTTATACACACGTATGTGTGCACAGATTAGCTCTTATCATTAAGACCTTATCAGGGAAATCCATTGCCAAATTATTCTGGCCCACTTAATGACAGCTCAGCTCACACATTCCAAACTTGAGTGGCAAAGAAAATGTAATAAAAATTATCGAAATGTAGGCGCCACTGCAGGGTGCCAAGGAGGAGGGTGTTCTGTTGGTGGCTGAGGTGAGGTGTGCCTGGTTGGGTCACCCAATCACGATGAGGAGGGCGCTGTGCCGCTGTCATCATCGTGAGCAGTGTGCAATATTAAAACATTTAAATGGTATTCAAGCAATGTTGCCACATAAATGGCACAGCGCCAGCGGGCCCTCGCGACCCTCACGACGTCCTTGCGTCTCCCTGTTGGCCTATCCGGCTGCATCTGGTAGGAAGCGGATCAGGCTCACTATCCCTCTTGGGCAAACGATGGTCGCAGTCAGTCAGCCAGCAGGCAATGAAATTTAAGTTTATCGACATCGTTAAAATTATCTTAACGGGACATCAGTGTCAGAAAGACTGTCATGAGACTGGACTGTACCGAGCCCCATACCGTACCGTATCGCATCGAACCGGTACGGATCCGTTGGAACGTCATCGACTGCGTTTGCTACTTTTTATTACTTATGCCGCGTAGTCGTTCATATAAATTCACATTTTCCACTTCATTGGCAGTAGCAGCAGTAGGAGCAATAGCAGCAGGAGCAGCACCAGAAACAACAAGAACAAGGATAACAACAATGATAACGTTGAGGAGGATGACGACAGCGTTGGAGACGACAATCTCTGCACTTTCATCCTTTGCAGCCACTTTGCATAAGTGAGCGCAGGGAATGCGCTAAAATGGTGGCCTCCGACGTGGGGGGATATGGGGGGTATTGGAGTGTCGGCCATTCCGAATTGCTTGTCGAAATACCCAGGGAAAATTGACACACCGCACATACGCCGCATAAATCTTGTAGCAGTCAGGTTGGCAAGCTGTCGAGAGGGTGGTGCGGGTGAGGCGGGTGGTGCGGTTGGTGGGGCTGGCGGGCTACATAATTCGCACGTAAGAAGAGCGTAAAAAAGTAGTATAAGAAGAAGAAAAACGAAAAGTCAAATGCGAATTACACACACACACACACACACACACACACGAAAGATGTGGATGCTTCCCAGCCAGTAATGCCATGCATATGAATTATCGATTGTGCGTGAACTCATCTTAAGGCAGGAATCGTAATCGGGGCCGTGGAGGTTGGCCGTGTGCCCAGATTGAGATTACATATGAAATTAAGTGGCATCCAAAATGTCATTCATAAATAATTCATTTCGTTTTCTCTCTCCCTTTCTCATCACATTCTTTCTCACCTTATCCCTTCCGCATTTTGAGATCCAACAGATGCAGAATGTTTCCTTTGCGGAAATGGTCATTTGTATGGATTTCACAGATATCGATAAACGATATGTGTTTGAATCGTTCGTTGAACTAATTTGAATATGCATTTTTTTTCTTTTTTGTTCTCTGCTGCTTGAATGCTGCCTTGTCGATAACTGTTATCGATAACAAGCAAAATACAGCAATGGCTTATGTGTCACAGATTTGAAAGATTTCGAACTTGACTCTTGATAGATCACCCGTGATGTGGCAGTTAAGTCAGATCTATCTTAATTATCGATAACATGTTATCGCACTCTTAAGTGCAGACGGCCGGCACACATTAGTTCCTGCTCGTCGTCATCATCATGAACATCAACGTCATTATCATCGTTTAGCAGATTATCATCAACGACGCTTGGAGTAACCTCAATTTTCTATTGACTGCTTTGTAAAAGAGAAAACCACTTGTACACGGCATGTCATCCTGTGGCCATTGTGCGTCAAGCAGCCAACCCTAATCAGCGAACATGCCCGGCAATCGGAGCGACGACAGTTCCAGACCCTTCCATTCCCACCATCCCTTGCCCCTTTGCCGCTTGCCCCTCTTGGCACTAAATTTTAGATGACACTCCAGCTCTCGTTCTTGCATTTGGTTACGTCCAGAAAGGAACGCCATGTTGCACATGAATGCAAAAAATGGGCGCAGTGTCTCACTCCCCTCACTCCCGTCACTCTCTCACTTCCTCCTCCCTCTGCTGTTGCTGGTAACGCCTGCATTTAAATCGAATAGCTTCATCAGCAACTGGGAGCGGACCGACATTAAGCGGAAGTCTTTACTTCCGTTCTGCCAATCCGCTTGCCCCGCATCTCCCCTCGCTGGCACCCCACGCTGTGCACTCACCTGCGTAACGTAACCACCTGCCACCCAATCATGCCCCTGTCCCTGCCACTCTACCCCGCCCATCACGATAATGACAAAAGTGTTAATAGCGCCACAAGCTGCATGCGGTACTGAATGTGCTGCAAAATTATGCTGGCGACGTTGATGAAATAAAACAACAACAACAACAAGTGCACTGAAAAAATCAAGCAATAAAAAGCATCTTCCACACAACGAATATTGTATACCCTTATCAGTGCCACTTAATTTCATCTGATTCCCTAACTCGAACTTCTCTTAACTGAATTTTTTGCTAATCAAACCAAATTTACTTTTTATCGGAATTCATCAAATTTTTTTCTTAAAGGAAATGCAGTTTTTAAATTACACAAAATAAATATATAAGCATAATAAATAAATAATAATAACTAATCATAATAAATAAATAATAATAAATAAATAATAATAAAGAAAATATGTAGCGATTATTCGGCGATCGGAAAACTTCCTCTTTTTATTATGCATTTTACACATTTCGTGACAAAATTAAAATACTCTCAGCGAGCGAATAAAACTAAATGGGGGAACCTGAAAAGGGAAACCAGAGTGCAGGCAACACACACACACACACACACACACACACGCACGCACACACACACACACGCACACATATGCAAAGCGCTGGAGCGGATGAAGCTGGTGCAGGAGCTGGCAAAAGTAGCTGTGCTGGCGGGCAGGAAACACTCGTATAGTGCAACGTTGAAAGGATGCAGAAGTGACGACGACGACGACGACGATGATGATGATGATGATGATGATGAGGTTCTCCTTCTCTGCCCCTTCTCTTTGCCACCCCGTCCCTTCTAAGCAGCACTTGCACTCTGTTTCCACACTTTACTTTTCATGCACTCTGGACGCCAAGCCGAACTGAATAACTGAGAATCGCCCGTTGTTGTTGTTGTTGTCCTGGCAACTCCTTCATCAACATCTTGAGCGCGCGTCAAAGTCCTTTCCATTGAATGGCAGCCGGTTATCTATGTATCTCTCTGTGCACGCCTCCATGGTCCGCTTCCTGCTCCTCCTCCTCCTCGTTTACCTTTGCTGCTCCGAGCATCTTAAGTAGCAATCCGTTGCCTGGCTGGGCAGACTCGCTTTGCCTTTGACTCGCTTTTATATAAGTGCCGTTTCTGATACACTTTTCCTTTAGTCTGTTCCTTTAGTCAATTCATCCCATCTTCTTCCACCAGCTGCTCCTCCACCCAAAAATGTAGCTAGCCCCCATTTCGCTTTTATCTTCCAATTAATGGCTCTGTGCAGCGAGCAAAATTAAGCTAAAGAAAAGTTGACAGCTGTGTCATACACACACACACACACACACACACACACATACATACATATAAATAGCACACACATATGCCATGTCCTTTTGCCGTTTGGAATTTTCCTTTCAATTGGCAGCGACTCGAACACTATTTTCCTATCAACTTGTGCAATCAGGTGTATTTCGCATTAAGCGAGAAGAAGAAGAAGTGATTTTAACTTCTTCATTGACAGACAGGGTTTGGAAATTTCTGAAATTTCTTAATTTTAAGTTTCGATATTGCCAGCAGCAGATTTCCAAATTTTCGATTCAATTTCTCACTTCAAAAAATTCTTAAAACCATTGAAAATCACTTAATTTTATTCTCCCAGAACGCTTTTAATGACATTTCCAGTTGTCGACTGATAACCATAAGATATGCTACAAAACAATGCAAAAAGTGTCTACCAAATGTCCCCTGTCCCCCGCTGTCTGTCGTCAGTTGCTGTTCGGGGTTAAAGTTGGCTTCGGGCCTGGCCAAAACGCAGCCAGCATATTTATTACAATTAAAGCTGTCCGAGCTAAATTCCCAGGCATTGTTGCAAATGGCTGAATGTTGCTGCTCTCAAATGAGGCATGCCCAGTCAAGGCAGCGATGGGCGTGGCATATGTATGTATGGTTGTTGTTGTTGTTGTTGTCGACACGCTTCAGCGCCAACAGTGACTGCAAAAATTAGCAAAGAGTAGCTGCCGTTTTCACGCTTGATGCACTGCAGCCGGCCCAGGATTCAGTCGCTCGATTCCAGTTTGCCTGCAGCATGCAGCATGCAGCCTGCAGTCAGTTTTGGGAGTATCTCTGCCCGTTGTCCCTTGCAACTCCCCCTCCCCCGCCCCACCCCTTTTTAACTCATCGTCGCACACATTTTGCCAAGTGATTTATGAGCCGCGCGGCGGCATTTAAAGATGCAAATATTTTTCGTATATGAATGGTAACCATGCACTTAAAGAAAAAATCATCCTGAAAGTCTTTCCATATATTATTTAATTCTTTTGACTTTCATTTTGCTCCTCATCTGTGCACTTCTCAGGCAGCCCAGAATTTAGTAATTATGTTCACATCTTTTCAAATTATAATAATGTATAACTTGTTTGTTTTTTAACTCTCGCTCATGTGTGATTTTTTTTTGCAAGTGTCTCCCTGCATCTTTTCTGGGGCTGCACGCCCCCTTCTGTGTCGACTCCGTCGCTTTGCAGCTGACACATGTCTGTTGGTGGGTCTCTGAATGCCAGCGTCGACTGCTTGCTGCTTGCAGCATCTTTAGCCACCAGACGAGACGTACAGATATTTGTGCAATAAATGTATATAAACAGCATGAAAATATTTTTGCATACACTGCCCCATACCATGCCCCAACCATGCCCCCAACCATGCCCCCAACGCAACAACAATGAGTACATACATTTTTGCTATAAATTTTCTTTGGTTGTCAGTGGCATTTTGCAAGTGTTGCCCAACAAAAACAGAGGGCGAAGTGCCTCGTATCTCGTACTCACTCGTCCTCCCACTCCTCCCCTTACCAACCCTCCCCCCCTCCCCCCTCTCCCGCCTTGCAACCGCCTTTTGTGGTCGTAAGCCCCTGCACTTTACTCATTTCAATGCCAACCGCAAAAAGCATTTCCATTCTCTTGTTACTTTCTTGGCTTTGGGCAGATGTTACTTTGTTGCTTTTCGAGCCACTTCAAAATGTGGTTTTTGTGTGAATTTAATTAAATATTTAACGGCCGCCTCACCGACTGCCTTACTGCTTGACCACGCCCCCTGTCCAACCATCGACTGTTAATATATAGCCTCTTTGGTACCTATTCAATTCTCTGTCTGACTTCAGCTTTAAGACTTGGCCATTAAATATTCAGCTAGAAATCGTTAAAGAACTTTTCTCGCTCAATCAACAACTCAACAAAACTGGGTACCCTTCAATCAGTTTCAATCAAATGACGGATTTACATTTTCTACGCATCGAATAAGGTTTCACAAATTAGCAAGAAATAAAACTGAAGTTGAACTCTCAGTCAACTTCAATCAGTCGACTTCAATCAGGCAACTTCAATCAGTCAGCTTCAATAAATTGTTCATTTTTGCCTTCATTTTTCATAATTGAAATGCAAACACATCCTTTGAATGATTATCCTTAAATTCGCTTGACTCTCATTAATTTGTATATTATTTTGTTGCACTTGAAATCATTTCAAATTTAATTAAAATTTAATATGCGTTAAATTTTACCTTATTCAATTGATTTATCGAATCCTGTATAACTGAATTTATGCTAACTGCATATTTTCTAAACGGGGATAATGGACTGTGAGTGTTTGAGTCATGAATAAAATAAACTCTCAATACTAAAACTACTCAAAATATTCTTATTCTTAATTAATTTTCCCATCCTTTTTCAATCAAATCTCTATTTGAGTTCTGATTATCGAAAAATATTGATTCAAAAATTTTAGACTTTGTCAATTTGTGAATTCCAACGTTTGATTACATTTTCCACTGTTGCCAAATTCTGACCAAATTGTCAAACCTCACACACGTACACACACGCACACACACGCACACATGCCTCCACCTAAGTCGCTGCCACCCACTTTTTGATTGCAACTGCAACAAATGTGAACACTTTATTTCAGGGGTCGCAAAACAGAAACCACAAAAAACAAGCACACAAAAAAAATATTTGTAGCAAACCACATGAAATTGTTAATTATAATGACAATTGAAATAAACTTCCACACACACACACACACACACATATATACACACACACACACACACAGATACACACACACATGCAAATTAGAGCAGTTGACTGTTGAGAAAGAGATGCCAGATAGTAAATAAAAATGCGCTCATTTGCATGCATAAACATGCATAAACATGCACAAACATGCACGCAGCATTCAGAATCGGGCTGCCCCAAAGCCCTCCATTCGTCTGCAATTTTACAATTTAGATGGCGTCCCATTGATTTGAAAGGATTCAAATTTGACGTTGCTATAAATGAATTTTAAATGAATTAAAAATTGTTACATTCAGAGAAGGAGAATTTGTTTTGCCCACGAATTGATTGTCAACCGTTTCACATTATTTACTTTGTCAATCTGCTGTTGTCCGTTGTCTGTTGTCCGTTGTCTGTTGTCTGTTGTCCGTTGTCTGTTGTCCGTTGTCTGTTTTTGGTTTTGTGTCTTATTGTTTTTGGTGTTTTTCATTTGCATTTAATTTTATTTGCACGTGCCTAAGTCGCACCCTGTATGCAGCTTGCGCATTTTATTTAAATGCCCACAGTTCGAATGCGAATGACTGACTAACGCATACCTCGTATTCTTGACAAAACTATCTTTTGCCGTAGAGTAAGCCGCGAATTTCAATTTGGCTAGTTAAGCCTCGTGTTAATTCATTTTGCTGGCTAAATCCACACTGGAAAAGAAGAAAATCTCGGCTTACTCTGCTGTGTCCAGTGTTGAAAAATCTTTGAAGTTTAAAATAAAAAACTTTCTTCATGTGCCCAGCTCCCAGCTGAGTTCAATGTTCATGTTTATGATTTATATACTATGATTTCTATTAGCTGTAATACATGATTTATATAGCTATACCTCATAGATCAGATCGAACTCTCTGACAAATAAACAACAGGGTGTATCAATGCTAATTGCTGGAGATATGAAAATGTTGAAATGAAAAAAACATTCGGTTTGCTGGTCATTTGAGAACCGCATTGCAACCGCTGCTCAGCTATTTGTATGGAATTATATTTTAATTGAAGTCAATTACTTTGTGTGATGGTGTTAATTTAGCTTGCCGTCTCTCTCTCGCTGTCTCTTCTTTAATCTGTAGATGAGAAGAGAGATGAATGTAGTGCACTTGCACAATGTATCTATATCTATCTGTATATTGAGTACTCTTTTGTATTTCAAACAGTACAAATAGCCAGAAGCAATAGCAAATTGTTTTTATTACACTCTCTTGTTTGTCAACCGAGTTGAGTCACTTAACCTTCCCGGGGCTCAAGTTAACTTCAACAACAACAACAACAACAACAACAACAAAGATAAGAACAAACAATTTGTTCAACTCAATGATGACTGAATGCCAATTGCATGTATCTACATATCTACATATGTATGTATCTTATGCATACAGATACAAAGATACAGATGTATCTTAGAAAATAAAGCATTTCTTTGTCTAGCAAAATTGCAAGTTGCGAATTGCGGTCGATGCAAATTGAAGGATATTTTGTGGAAAGGAATTTGACAATAAATTATTGCTATTACTTTTATTCAATTGGTCGAATTACTTTGATTTTAATTGAAATTTATATTAAATTGTTTGTCAATCAGACAATCAACTGTGAACAAATAGAAAGGGAGAAAATTATAGCTTGAGAATAATTTGTATATTATAAATAAATGACAAGTTTTGTGTATTATTTAATAGCCAAGCTTATTTGAAATGATGGCAATAAACGTGAATATTAAGAGATCATATTTTATGTCATTTATGTGTTAACTTAATTGGAATTTAAATTGAAACTCGAATACATTTATTTCTTTTAAGACTTAACACATTTTAAACTGATTGCATTCAACATTCATTCAAGTGACTCTTTTGACAACGAACAAATCTCACAGCATTCAGTCGGTTAATTGGCAAATGTTCTTTCGATTGTCAATTGAAAAAACTTCGCTGGCATATTGTGGCACTTGCTACTTGCTGGAAAATGTACAATGGCTTTTCCGACTGCTGCCTTCATCTGTCATTATCGAAGGACTGCAGCAGCTGCAGTCAGAGCTAAATAGAGAGAGGGAGTCGGATGGAGCAAACATTGTTGCATGCATCAGAAAGCAGCAGGGTGTATATAATATTGAGGGTGTGCCGGGATGTGAATCCCTGCAGCAGTAGCAGCCAAGCCATCCATCATGCAACGATGCCAGCACATTGACAGCTCAATTGAGTCACGAGTCGCCAAATCGCTAAAAATCCCAAATGCAAACGCTGCAAGGCAAAAGCCAAGAATTAGAAGAAACTATCAAAAAAAAAAAAAAAACACAAAAACACAAAAAAAATCAAAAAGCAAATTGATGACTGCAACAAGGAAACGAGGAAGCCGCCGCCGCCGCCGCAGAAAGATAGAAGGACTGAAAATGCCGAAGTGGCACAATTTTTGATCGATGGGCCTGCTGCATAATTTGCGACGGCCTGGCAACCCTTGTGCGATAGCAAGGATATTGTGGGTGTGGCAGCAGTCAGCAGTCAGGTAGCAAACAGCAAGCAGCATGGCCTACACAACACTACACTCAAAGAAAAGCTAGCTAACCTTTATCTTAGCCTTACCTGGAATATAAAATATTTTCGAAATTTAAAAATTCTGTAGTTGATAAAACTTTTCGGTTGATTTTTATTTATTAAGAAGTTGACTTTTACTTTTAACCTATACCAAAATGGTTGACTGAACTGACTTATCTTCTATTGATTGATCAATCAAGAAGTACACATTGATTGTTTGCCAAAATTTAATTATAAATTTCTCGCATTATTCGCCATAAATTTATTGCATCTTTCACAACGTCTTTTTGCCAAGTGTACAAAAATGACTAACATAAATCGCTCGGCGCAACCACAGACGGGTGGCATGGTTCGCGATTGGTGTAGTAATTTTTGATTGATGGCTTGATTGATGCCACACGGCTGTTGAGTGAGAGCCGCTGAGCTGTTGAGGTCCACTTTTCTAGCTCAATTGGGCAGCTAGGTTGGGCGTAAGTCTACCTTATTGATATATCCTCTCTTCCGCTGCCTCTCTTTTCTTCTCCTCCCTCTCTTTCTCTCTTCGTGTCTCCTCTTTATTTACTTATCCGTATTTTCGATTTCTTTTATCAAGGGATTGTTTGAGCTTTTGCTACAGTTCATTGTAGTCTTCTAATGAGTGGACTCCCAAATGAATCAATCGGCCATTGTATTATATTATTAGACCCCACCCCCCTTACAACAACAACAACCCCTCCTCTCTTTTACAATTAAAGTATGGTGGGTGTGGGGCGGGAGGCGTAGTGGGGGAGGGAGGGGAGGGGAGGGGTTTGCCAACGCGTTGAGTTATTGCATTTGGTCGGCTTCGTTGCGTTCGTTCGTTACGATGATTAATTAAATGGGATTTTAATGAGTTCACTCGCAAGCGGGACAGTCGCATCTCTCATAACACCAACCCCTCCGCCTGCGCCACCCCCTCCTCCCCCTCCTCCACCCCTTAACCTCAGAATGCATCAATAATGTTGAGCTGGCAACGCTGACATTAGCAGAATATCTGCATTGTGGAATTTGAACGCGAAATGCTTTGGTTAATTTATGCAATTGAACTTT
The DNA here is from genome assembly GCA_037043585.1 of Drosophila mimica. NCBI lineage: Eukaryota > Metazoa > Arthropoda > Insecta > Diptera > Drosophilidae > Drosophila > Drosophila mimica. The sequence continues at coordinate 3,287,251 of JBAMBE010000748.1, read as the reverse complement.
TGTGGCAAGTGGGGGGTGGTGGGTGTTGGATGTGGACAACAATTGCTCATTTGTTGCTCAAGTTCAACTTGAGAATAGCCACAACAAATGCCACTTGTTTTCGAAAGTGGTTTATAATATTGAAAAAATGTATAGTTTCAAAACGCAGCTCAACTTATTGGTATTGAGATACTTATTTCTCTGTTGAATTAGCTGCGAAAAGTCTCAACATTTCTCACATTCTCTCTTTACTTTTCTTTCACTCACTATTTTATGTCGTAATTCTCGGATTATTTCTCGAGTAGTCGTAACTGTCACTCGCAGCTTTAAAAGTTTAAACTTTATAATGTGTGTAGTGGGGGGTTGCTTGGTGGTGCAGGGGCAGGTGGGAGAAGTTGGTGCGATGGAGCTGTAAGCTCTGGCCAGATACCAAATACCCCAGATACCGAGATTTGGCAGCTTCTTAGGCTTACTTATGTCACACATGCGATGCGGCAGCAAAAGCTTTAAAAACAACTTCGGACTTGCAACTTTTGCAAAGAGTGCACAGAGTGAGGAGGGAGGGGGAGGGAGAGGTGACAAGGGCTCTTGACTGGTTTTTGGGGTTTGGTTAAAGTTGCCGACCAGAAAGGCAACGCGGAAAGTAAAATAAATAAAAGCCAACACTGAACTTTTGCCATACAGCAAAAGAAAAAGAAAATAAAAAAACAACAAAAAAAAAAACAAACAAACAAATAAAAGAAAACCAGAAAAAAAATGAACAAACAAAAAAATTGAAGAAAGCAACGTTCGTTGCAACTTTTGCGTTGCATTCGAAACTTGCCAAGCAACTAAAGGGCTGCAGCCTGAGCTAACGAGGGCTGCAGTCCCAAAAAGGAGTGGGGCATGCCACTGAGGAGGGTGGAGGGTTGACAGTGAGACAGAAGGCAACAGCAGCCGTAGACAACATGTACCAAAAAACTAACTGCTTACTTAACAAGACATATTCAAGCACTTAAAAGCGAAAAAAAAAACACGAAAACAGTCATCAAAGGGGAGATGGGATTGCATGAAGGGATGAACGAATGAAGGGATGAAGGGATGAAGGAATGCGAAGACTGCTTCAGCTGTAGCTGTTGCAACAACTCCTACAACTTGGCAGCGTTTCTTTTTCCTCGCTTGACGCTCTTCTTTTTACGGCAGGTTTGGCTTAAGCCATACGGCGCAATCCGCTCGTCAGCCAACGAAACCCAGCAAATAACTACCCCCTCCTGCTGCACACACACACACTCACACACACGCACACACGCACACCCACACACACACACACACACACTCATACGCACTGCAAGCCATTGAGCTCTCACACGCCATTTTGTAGACAAAGCACATGGCGCGGACCGACCTCCAAAGCGCGGCTTCAAAGAAAGAGAGAGCGAGAAATAGAGTGAAAGAGAGAGAGAGAGAGTGTGAGAGAGAGAGGGTAAATAACTTTATCAGTCAAGTTTACTTAATACGCAAGTAACTTAAAAGCGAAGCACCAGAAAATAAAAGTTATGTGCGCATAATAAGCTCAAGTTTTTGTACTTTTGCATTTTTGGAGGCGCCACTGCTTGCATACCCTGTTAGGTGTTGCAAGAACAAAAAGGCAATAAATACACACTTATGTGTAAGTGGCATGCACTGAGCGAGTTTCACTTCTTATTTGTTTTAACTGAAGTGAATGAAACAGCGTCGGCGGGTTTATAAAAAATGTACTCTTTTGTTTTTTATGCACACTTGGATTGCCCTTTAAGCCAAGTAATCTATTGGTTTTTAGCCAGTTTTCTTTTTCCGTTTTTTTTTTCAGCAACTTTTTTAAGGTTATTACAGAAAGTTGATTTTTGTTGCTTTATATTCGCAACGTTGCGCAGACATTATAGGAAATGACTTAGTTAAGCACATTCAACTTTAAAATTCTAACTTTGTTTTTTTATTTACATCTCGTTTTTCTTTTTCTTTTCTTTTGATATTTTCGGTTTTTTACAATTTCTTCGTTCATCGCTTGGTTTTCGCTCATATTTTTTCGGTATGCTGCCAAACTACTTTTTAATATCCAATGTCCCTGGCTAAGTCCGGACAATGCACAGAAACTTACCTCTCTCTCTCTCTCTCACACTCTTTCTGTCTCTCTCTTTAGGTGTATCTCTCTCACTCTCTGTTCGTTGGTTGTTTTTCACAAAAATGTGATTGAAAAACTTTTGTGGCTGTAACATTTTCGCGCCATTTCGTTTTGGCCATCTTTTGATCTGCTAACTTCTTTTTTATATACATTCTAAGTACTTTATACACATTTTATTCATATTTTCTTTTTTCTTTTTTTATCCAATTTGTGTTTGTTTGCTCCTTGTCTGGCAGCACCAAGTGGCTGGAATCCTGTCAACCTGAATATTGTCATCTTTGTTGTTTGCCAAAGTGCTTATCTAATATTTGTACAGCATATTTTCCAATTTTGTGCGTAAACCTGGCTAAAGATAGATTTGCACTTGAAATGCCTCAAAGTTGCAATAATCGGTTAACAATTGGCATGTGGCATAATTGAAATGTGAGCAGCGGCTGCTGGCCAAGTTCTGATTTCAAAGATTTATTGGCAGATGCGAAAAGAGTGTGATTTTCCGAGGCAGAGAAATAACACACATTTAAATATACAAACTCCAACATTCGATGGCTGCTCTCCACTTTTAAAGTGGCTCAGCTCTTATCGGAGCAATTTGCAGTTAATCTGTTTGTCTTCCAACTGGCAGCCACCCTCCTCGGTTCACTTGCACTTTTGGCCATTACATTATGTTTATCTCTGCCACACCCCCTTCGATTGCTGACTCTTTTGTCGAGTTGCTTTTAACCAGTTGCTCTGGCATTTTGTGTTTTCCCTTTGCTGCTGTTGCCACTTGTTCAATGCTCATCAAGTTTTCATTAGCCATTTTATGCTGCTGTTGGAAAAAAAAAAAAAAAAAAAAACCAAAGACAAAAAGAGATAAAAATTTAGACTACTTTGTCGCCACTTGGCTTCCCATTACGCGAGAAATAGTCTAAAGTTGAGGAGGAGCAGGACTAGGAGTAGTGGATGGAGGAGAGGAGGGGCTTGAACTTTACCCTCAGTTGCACCTGCCTCACTCTCGCTGTTGCCGCCTCTCCTTTGGTCTCAGTTCCGCTCAGTTGCGCTGAAAATGACCTCATTTGTATTATTAGCATTGGCTCTCAATTGAAGCACTTGACGCTGTGGCATTTTCCTGGCTTTCTGTGTTTCTGGGTCGCCCCGCGCCACAACACACACACTCACACACCCACACACACACACACACACAACCACAGTAAGCAGACATAATAGCATTTTCAAGTGCAGACATTTTGTGTCAATTAGACACATTTCAAATTGACCTTCGCTTCGGGCCATTGAAGGTCATTTGGCAATACTATTTAAATAAAATTGTGCTTCCTTCTTAACCAGAAATCATTCAGCCAAATTCAGTAATTTTTAAACAAATTGCCTGCCACTTGGCCAAAAATATGGTTTGCGTGCCTCGCATTCTAGTTTCAATGTGCAATTTGCCACAAATTGATCGACTTGCCGATGACCAGTAAATTTCACTCTATATATATATAGATATATATCTACATTTACCGCAATATTAAAAACTGACCTTAAAAAATCGATTTGTTCCAAGCGAAATTACTACAAATTAAAATTAAACCAGACAAAAACAAAAATATGGCAAAATTGATATTTTACAGAAAATTACATTTATATTTTGACCAAATATATTTAATTAATACGATTTAAACATTAAACTCTTTGTTAACAAGTGTTAAGCTTGAAGTTCTTGAATTTCTTGGAATTCTTGAATTTCTCGAATTTCAAATTTTTTTGTAATTGGAACATGTGCTTCGTCCACAAACTGCAGAATTCTCTGGTCTCTGGCGCATAAATGGCAACAATTACGACGGTGCACAAGTGCGCCAAAGCCATCCACTGTCAAATGGCCAACTCTAGGGTGTAGCCACCCCTCTCCATCTCCATCCCCATCCCCCTATCTGCTACCCCTTCCCAGACCATTGCTAACCCAGCAAGAATCGTCTCCGGGAGGCAAACGTTCATGAAATTTTCAAAAGTGAAATTACATAAAAAACAAAGCATCTTTTGAAGGGGAGTTCACGACTCAATTATACTCTGTAATTGCACTTGAAGTTTGAAAATTATAAACACAATTTGCTACCAAAAGTTTATGAATTTGTAGACTTACTGGTAATGTCGATTAAGCCATAAGGAATCCAGTTACCAGCTTACCCACAAGTTCATCACAACCCATTTGGCCGTTTCTAGCGGGGCATGCAACAAAACTGTCAATGGCAAACGTCGCTGTGCGCGTCTGTTGTGTGATACGGGTGTGTATAATAGATGTGTGTGTGTGTGTGTGTGTGTGTGTGTGTGTGTGTGTGTGTGTGTGTGTGTGTGTGTGTGTGTGTGGCATATTTGTGAATTCAAAGGGCATGCGACAGACAGACAAATGGATGAATATCGCGACGTGGGCGACCACTTGAGGTGCCTGTGCTCCAGTTGCCGCCAAGAGTGTGGCAGGGGAGGGGTGTGGCGTGCGTGGAAAAGTATGCAACATGTTTGAATACAAAAGAAAGCAGAGAAAACGAGGCGACTTTCATCGTTGTGCAAATAAAACTTGAAATTTTCGAGCAGATTGTGTTGCACATGTGACTGGCAAGCAAAGCAGCCCCAAACTATGCCCCAAGTTGGCGTTTTATTTGAGGAGGGATTAGGGTTGGGGAGGGGGGTGGTGGTGGGGGGCTCACGCATGCATGCCTAAAAGTATGCCATCAAATATGCCAAACATGTTTTTACGGCATACTTGACGGCGCCATGTAATGTTTATTACCAATATATGCAGCAAACTTAGAAGCCGCCCCCCCCCCCCCCCCCCCACAAAAGAGGGGGCGTGCCGCTTAGGGTAGGTTTGCGTTGTTGCAGCATCCTTGGAGCAACAACAACAACAACAGCAGAGCAAACAACATTTTTAGCAAATATGTAGTTCTTGATCGGCACTTGGCACTGGAGACAAGAATCTGGCAGCCGTTTGATCTGTGTTGGGCCCCCCCAGCGTTGAGGGGGACGGGGTCGGGGCGGGGCGGGGCGGGCCCTAAATTTAAAAGGCAATATTTTTAGAAGGCTACCTCGCAAAATGCGCCCCCTCCGCGCCACACAGCCCCCCTCCATTAAATAGGCGTGGCAGGCACTTGAGCACGTCTTGTCCTCAAAAAAACTACTATTTGCTGGTGGTCGTTAGGGGCAGGCTTAGGTTAGGGGCTGGTTGGTTTGCAGTCTGCTAGAAAAGTATTCGCTGGACGCTTTTTACGCATTTTTTGGTTACCCACTTTTTTGCCATAATTCAAAACTAACTTTGGGTGCACTGGACACGCACAGTTGCTGGAGCTGCTGGGTGGTCGGAGCGGGGGGTGGGGTATTATGAAAATTACATAAATCAACATATTTTTTCTTCTGTTTTGTTTGCTGCACAACCAACTTTTTGGCACAAACAAAATTATTAATTTTAACTTTTAACGGCTATAAAATATTAAAAAAAAATACTAAAAAATAAGCGAACAATAAACAAAAACTGCTCAAAACTTTTCAACACTTGCAGTTTAAAGTCACTGTAGTTGTGTGTGTGTGTGAGAGTGTGTTGTGTGTGTGTTGTTGTGTGTGTATTTGTATGCGTTAATTTGCGCATTGGCGCTTTTGATTATTTTTTTTTTAATACTTTTATATCCTTTTTAATGTGCAATTGTTAATTGTTTTTCAACAATAATTTCTGAGCCTGCGTCCCAGTTCCATTTTAATGTCCAAAAGGGTGAGGGCAAAAGGAAATGCCATATGGCCAAATGTTGCCCTCTCTCTCGCACTCTCGCTCTCCCCCTCTCCTTCTGCTCGCTTCCTCTCTTGCAACTTGCAACCGTATCGCCAACGTCTGCCTGCGATAATTCTTAACCGCTTGTTTATTTATGCGGCACCCGCAAAAAACCTCTTCCACGCCACCAACACGAACTTTATCTATGGCTCTGTGGGTGTGTGTGTGTGTGTGTCTCTGTGTGTGTGTGTGTGTGTGTGTGTGTGTGTGTGTGTGGATGCCTTTATGCCTTTATTTTTTATTTATGCAGCATGCATTTAAAATAAAATAAATATAAATTAAGCATACGCCCGGTGCAACACAGCCGTCGCCGTTGCGAATGTTTGAAGGCACTGCACCGCAAACTTGGGCACTTGCCAACACTGGCTCGGGGCACATTAGCTAAGTGGGGAGTCAAGTGATTCAGGAGTACGCAACCCACTCATCCAAGCACCATTTAACTGTTTAGTTAGCCGCAACACTCGCAATCAGCACACACTGTTTTGAGCTCATCAGAAGTGCTTCAAATTCGAGAAAAGAAAGAAACAAATGGGAGCAAAAAATATATTTATTTAAAAAATTATTTCCTACATTTTAGATTTTCACACGATTTTTTAATTTACGTATTGCAAACAAAAAAAAAAGGTTTTTTTATTAGATTCACATTTTTTTCTCTTGCGCTTTTTGTTAGAGCATTCAATTCTCGTTATGCAATTGCAGAATGGCCCCAGTAGACTTCTTATTGCTGTTGTTGCTTTTTGGATTCATTAATGCCACGGAGAGGAGAGAGTGGCAACGTTGCATATAAATTTCTCATATTTAATTTTGCGAGGCACTTGGTGCTGCTTTTTGGCATTCAGCGTTTAATGCCATAGACCACAATTTATTCATGCAGGCCAGCAAAAAAAAAAGCGCCACACAAAAAGCATAAAAAACTTGAAAAGCATATTAAAAAGCATATAAAAAAAAAACACAAAAAATTACGAGTAACTAATTTACGCGCCGGGAAGACGAAGCTGGGAATACACTTTAACAAACTTCCAAAAGAAAAGAGTAGAAGCCGAAACAAGTATCGAGTGAAGAATACCCTTTTTTCTAGTAATCAGAAATTGCATTTTAGAATAGCTAATTTGTCTGAGTTTTGTTTTTCGATATAGTAATTTGATTTTTATAGATTATTATGATAGATTATCCTTTAGAAACAACATAGAATGACCTCGATATATGTTCTATACGAATTGGAATGAATCTCTGATGAATGGACCCATTAATTTCGGCTAGTGCAAATTTGGGTCAGAAGTACTGTACAAAGGGGTACTCAACAAAAAAAGAAAGAAAATATGTATATATGTATATATATATATATATATATATATATATATAAGAGGAAGCAGAAGGAAAATGCGTATCAAAGTGGCGCACGCGTGAGTGTTGATGTGAGTGTTTCGAGTGTTGTGCACTCATTTACATTAAATGAATAATGCACTCGAGTAAGCACTGAGAATCAGTTCCGTGTTTTTATTTCTCTTCGCTTTTTGCTCGACTTTTTCCACATTATTCAATGCATTTTTTATTTTGATAATGGAACAAATGATGCAGTTGCCTCAGTGAAACACAATTGGAGCTTGGCTGGTAGATAGCAAAAGGGCAGGAGGAGGAGGAGGAGCAGCAGCCATAAAGTTGTTAGATGGATGCTGCTCCATGGTCTCGTGCCCATCGCATTAACTGCTGCTTAGCCTTAGCCTGGCCAGATGGGCAGACAATCCCCAACTCTCTTACAACCCTTTTGCCACTGACCGTTGCACATAAATATTGTACTTAAGTGCCGCACATTAACCGCTGGCTTCGCTCAGACATATAGTCCGAGTCCTGGCCGCTCCAACGGTCCTTGTGGCGCCACCACCTGACAACAATGGCCACTTCTTAATGAGATGACTTTGGCTCTTGTTGGTTCTGGAGGCGACGATGGAGGCGGCACTTGCTCCAATAAAGTGTCAAACAAATAGCCAAGACATTTAATTGTATTGCTCATGAAACTTAAAATGATAATGAAAAACGACAACAACAACAACAATAACAACAACCAAAAACAAAGGAGAAGCTGTAAAGAGCTTGACGCTTTTTAAAGTTGTGAACTTCAAGTTGAACTCCTCTTTGTCTCTGAACAGGGAGCGGAGCACAAAGCGCTGCTCAAGCGTTTAATTGACCGCAATTAGCCGAATGCTTAAGAGAACAATGGGCAACTTTTTTCTAGCACTCACTGTGCACACAACTTTTAGTTGTTGCTGCAACTGCAACTTGCCACGGATTACAGACTGCTGCTGCTGCCGCTGCTGCTTGCCAAACCGCATTTAATGATTTGTCCTTGTCAAAAAGTTGCTGCAACTTTTTCTATATTTGAGTGGAAGTTTTTTTAATATAGATTTTTTATGACACGCCTGAAAATTGTCGCAACAAATAATAAACATTTGCTGCAATTTGTGAATTTCGTAAATATTTTGAGAGGATTGTAAAATGTAACTCAAATAATTTAAATAATAAAGCCAATCCGTTACATCGCTTGGTTTAATCAATCTATATTCATTTCGGGATTATACATACTGATGCGTTACATACATAAATTCTCTATATGAATAATATAAAAGTTGGTTTTTAATTTCAGCCTAGAAAGGCATGCTTTAATTAATAATTGAAGCGCACGCACACATCCTTTTTATCATATATATATATATATATATATATATGTATACATACATTATGACCCATTGTCTGTTTGCAGATACAAAAAATTGCGCTTGCCACGCCCACACACATTCATATGTACGCCTCTTTTTTTTTTTAGCTTTTGTGCGCAACTCACAATTAAAATTAATTTAAATTTGAATTACTCGCCCAAACGAGTTTTTAAAAAATGAAAGAGAAAAATTTGGAAAAATAAAACGCTCATTTAAAATGAGCAGAATAATCCAGTCGTGAGTGCTCGACTAGAAGATTATCTGCTGTAAAGTGTATATCTTTTATACATATATGCAGTTTCAGTTACAGTTACAGTTTCTCATCAAGTATTTTGCATCTGTTCCATGTAATTGCAGAGTTGAGCAGCGCTCAGCAGCAACCCAAGCTGGAGATTTACCCGACGCAGGAGGTGCAACGCAAACCTGTCGGCAAACCACTAATTTTGACCTGTCGCCCCACTGTGCCGGATCAGGCGCTCGTCACCGATCTGCAATGGAAGGATAACATGAACAATACTATTTTGCCCAAACCGTAAGTGTGCATTCGCTAAACAAGTATACATATATATTTTTCTATCAATATATATATATGTATATACATAAGTATAAATATATGTATATGCGCGTGTGTCTGTGTGTATTTATCGTTAATAAATTTATTATTTACTTTTCATAATGATGTATACAAAAAAAAAAAAAAATAAATAAAAAATAAAATACACACATTCATTCAACCACATGAATTACTCTTCTGTAGGACTAATTATGATCCACTCTATGATTCCAAGGGGAATAAAAAAAATGTGTAAGTGCCGAAAACAACAACAACAAAAGCAACAACAACTAAAAATTCGTTACGTTTGCGTAGTTTTCAAATAACAGCAACAGCAACAGCAACAACAACAATACCTATTCGTATACGTAATAGACTCGTATTCCCATTCGTAATATTCCCTTGAATTACGAGCACGTGCCCCGCCCCGCCTCGCCATGCCACGCCTCCCGATACCCTGTAAAAGCTGTGTTGTTTTGTTTGCCGGCATGTTTTTGATTGTTTGTTGTTAACTCTTTTGTGTTGTATTATTTCGTTATATTGACTGATCGGCAAACGCCTCATTAATAGCGACTCTAACAAACAAACACACAACAACAACCCCATTAAACAACCCATACACACACACACACACACACATACATATATATCCGATATCATGCGAATTGAACTAATTCCAAAATCTGCTCTCATCCATAATCGTATCAATTAAATCAATAAATCAATTAAATATTTAGCCATTGTCTACTAACCAACTGCATCGACAGTTAGTTCTTCACACACCGCCATTCGAACATTCTCTCGTATTCTCGTATATAGCTATATCGTATATAGCTGTATAGTATAAATCTATATAGTATATATAGCTGATCATTAATCGAATGTTAGTTGTAAGCATGAAAGTATACAATTATCATACAGCAAATTAATACAGTAACTTACGTTGATCTTCCTTCAAGCTAAAAATGTTGAAAAGATACTTGCGTTTTTAATATTTGAATCACAATTTAGAGAATTGAGAATTGAGAAAGAATTCTCACTATTCTCAGATGCAGCCAGCTTAATTTGCCTAAGTTACTAATTTGTAACTCAATTGCAGTCAACTTAAATAATACATCATTTCCTTCAGATTGCTCCTAGAATATATCGCTTTAGTCAGATAATTTAAAAAATTGAAATAAAAAATTGTAACAAAAAACAAATATCAGCAAATTTGTACAAGCTTTGACTAAAGTTAACTGATTGCAATTGGTGAAAAAATCATAATTAAAAAGTGAGACGTACAAAAAAATAAAAATAAAACGAAAAAAACAGTTGAAAGATGATTTCCCAATTGCTAAAATCAAATTCAAAAAATGTTGTCGACACTTTGAAGCACTCGGCCAGGAAAAGCGTGTTAATTAATTTGCGTAAAGAGGAGCTGCAATTCCTGTGAGGAGAGAGAAAAGTGGAGAAGAGGAGAAGAGGAGGGAGATTTTAAAGTGCTGTTAGTCCAGTCGAAACGTTGTCAATGGAGAATTTTGCACCTGCCAGTGAGAATTTCTGCCACCTGGGAACAGTGCCTTTCATTCTCTCTCTCTCTCTTATTTTTCTTTTATTTTTCTTTTGGCTTTTGATTTTCCTCTTATGCACTGGACAGCTTTTACTATTGTGTGCCAATTAACAGGAATTGGTACATTAAATTTTATCCATCCGACGCCAGGAAATAAGCAAAGCACTCTGCGGACACAATTGCAAATGCATCCAAATCTGGATTGTTTCTGAGGAGTGTTGTTTGAGTCATCAACTTGCCTGGATTTAAACTATGATTAGAAAGTGCAACATTTTTGATGTTTTTTTTTTGTTTTTTGTGTTAGCCATGTTTAATTCCCATTGAGTCGATTTGAATATCTCAAAGTGATATTTTAACCAGCAATTTTCCTTGGAAATAATTGCTTAATAAACTTTTCGTTCGCTGGTTTTTGCTTAAAAAGCTTATTTGTGAAGTAAATTCTTTAAGCCAAAATCGCTTTGCAGGAATTTTGCACAGTGTACGAGCTCTGTTTGAGCTATAGAATTTAACATTTGTATTTTTTACATTTCGGATCAGACACTGACCTCGAGGCAGACAAAAAAGAGACGAAAACAAACACACACTCGCACACACACACCAGCACACACACACACACCAGCACACACACACACACACCAGCAGCACACATTGACAATTGTTATTGAGCTTGGCAAGTTTTCAATTTGCTCGAGCATCGCTTCGAATTGCCACATTTTGGGGGCACGCATCAACGAAACTGAAGTCATCTCAACCGAACTGAGCTCAACTCAGTCAACAAAAGTTGAATTTGGCCAGCCCCGAAAAAGAACCTGTAACAAAACAAACACCAAACGCAAACGCAGGCAGCAGCTCTCTTTGTCTGTGTGGCAAGGGGTGCGAGGGGCGGTGCCACACCCACACCCACTCACACACACTACTACTGGCGAAATTAAGTTTTCGACAAGCTGTGTGTGTGTGTGTGGCAGTCAAGCCCAGTTGCATTCTTGCAAAAGCCAAATGTAATTAAGCTGCCCCAAACACAACACACACAAACCAAACAGCCCACAAAAGTCAACACCGAAACTCCAAAAAAAAGAAAAACAAAAAACAAAAACAAAAAAAAAACAAACAGAAAACAAATCGAGGCTCCAGCTTAGGCCTATTTGGCCCTTACGCCGATCATCCCTTACCCCTGGAAAATTGTCCACTTTTCCAGTCGTCCAGCCTCAAGTTAATTAAAGGGATTAAGTTCGGAATAGTTTTCTCTCTGTGTGTGTGTGTGTTTTATGCGTGTTGGCAACGCGACTCCTCTCAACTTGGCTCAGTTGCCAAATGGCCATATTACTATTGAATTGTTAAGTCCATTGCCCATAAATGTGCATTCAAAGAGCATCATCAAGTTAGTACCAAGTTGCGGCAGTTAACTGCCAGCTGTCTCTGGGACTATAAGGTCCAAAACAGTGCAGTTCATCGAATTAGGTTCGGTTAAATATAAGTCGACAAATAAAGAATATTTGAGAAGACCTACTTTGAACATATATTCTTAGATTGTAATTAAAAAATAATAGGCACTTTGCTTAAACGATTTTGCATTTTACAATAAAATATATAATACATAATAATATAATATATATAAAATAAACTATCTTTTTGTTCAAGTTATAGACTTCATTTAATTTACTGTTTAGTTCCTTTTCAAATTCATGTTTTATAAGCTTTCAGTAGGTTGATCAATGCTTAAAATAGAAATGCTATTCAAAAAAAAAAAGAAGAAAATTATAATATATAAATTTAAAAAATAAAAATTCACCATTTTAACTCAAAAATTTATTTTTCTTTCCACTTTAAACTTTGGTGTATATCACATAGCTCAGATATCTACCTAGATTACGGCTACCATCATTCTTAAATAAATCTATTTCAATTTCCAATTAAAGCTCAACTTTAGTCAGCTAACTCAATTCTTATTGTTTAGCTTTCATCTCCTTTCTCATTAGTCCTTGTGCCGTTAATTACTCTCTGTCTTTCTCTGCCTCTCTGTTCCTTGGACAATCTCTTGAAGGCATCTTTATTGTGTGTGTTTGGATCACTCCTATTATTTGTCGCTAAGGCGACTGCTCATTCCAAATTGGAGCACTTGACTTGAACATACGACTTAAAGGTCTTATTGCAGTGCAACAACTTGGCAAACAATAAAGCACCCCTCTCCCTCTCCCTCTCCCCCCTTCTGCCCTTCTTACCCACATTGTTTTGGCTCATTGTGTATCCAGTAACATCAGCAGAAACGAGGCAAGGGGCGAATGGGAATAACAATAACGACATCTTTATTTGCATCTAAGCCAAAGAAATGCAATAAAAAATTGTCGCCTCCAGGCGCCACAATGGCGGCTGCTCCAAATCTCGCAATCCTTATGGACCACCCCTCTATGCGCTGATCAAACCCCAACAGAGACAATCAAAAAATTTGATTTTTCCGTATATGCGTGACTCTTTTTTTTTGGCTCCTGTTTGTTTGTCTTACCCCCTCTTCGCACCACTTTCCACGTCCCAATCGTGGACTCCGCCTGCTCCAGTTTTTCTCGTTTGGCGCAATATTAAAAATCCAACGCAAATATTTCGGAACATTTTCCCCCCAATGTCTTCCGCTGTGCGTTGCGGTTGCCATTTTGTTTTCCGCCGTTTTTATACCCTAAAATCATTGAAAATGGTCAAGGGTATAATGATGTTGAAGCAGAAAGTATACAACGGACAATTAATTATATAAATATATATTCCTGATCAGCATCAAAAGCCGAGTCAATGTAGTCATTTGGCGATTTACAATAGGTAAAGTCTTGTGATCAAGGTATCTCCCAGTCGAGCTCTCTCGACTTCAGCACTCTTATTCACTTTTTTTTATTTTCCTTCAAAAATTTTATTTGTATAAATTTTTTTTTTTTTTTTTTTGCAATTTTGCTGAAGGCTCTTCCAAGCATAATTTTTGAAATGCTGTAGAGCGTTTTATATCTGTGTGTGTGTGGGTAGGTGTGTGTGTGTGTGTGTGCAAGGATAACAAATACGTATGTGCACAATTTTGTATGTACAGCGTGTGGTTTTTGCATTTGGAAACAATTGCAAACCGCAAATCGAACGCAGGTTGCGCTCAATCCCAAACAGTAGAAATATGCACATATCCACATATCTATATATATATATATATATATATATATATATATATATGTATAAAACCAATTTGAGTAGTAAGAACAAAAGTTATTCTTGAAAAACAGTTGAGCCAAAGTTAAGTTACTCGGAAAGTTACTTCTTAAGCCGCTCTCCTTTTCATTCTTTGTGAAAACAACCAATTTTCACAAGGACCGCAGCTCAAGTCATGATTTGAGAATAGAGAATAAGTTTTGAATTTGCAAAACATGATTATCGATAATGATTATTATATTATTATATTGAATATCCAATTTAAATGTAATAGCGATTATAACCATTACTCGTCGTTTATTGCTCCAAAATCTCGACTCGTTACCCGTTACGAGTTACGAGTTACTCGCTGCTTTTATTTGCCTTTGGTTTGTAACCGGTTCCGTTTCGCAAAACTTTTGCACAAAACTACGTTTGGCTCCGAAAAGTTTGTGCTTTTTTTTTATTTTGGTGTTTTTATTTAAGGATTGGGATTGGGGTTTAGTTGGGGCTTGGTGGTTAGGTTTGCAAAGCGAAGCCATAATAATAACCGCTATGCATATTTAGTTTGGGCCAACAAAAGTTTTTTAATTAATTAGTACGTGCCTTTTACCCCTCCACCCCACCCCATATCCAGCAGTGCGAATTAGTTATATGCGAGTAGTGACGGTTTTTATTTTTGAATTTTATGTGCTTTTTTTTGGTGTTGTTGTTTTTATTTCATGCCAAATGCCAATTGGCCAACAAAGCAAGTGACGCAGCAGCCGGCGAAAAGTTTTAATGCGCGTATGCGAAATGCGAAATTGTTTATTTACGGCAGAGTTGCCAGGCATCTTTGCAAAAATCTGTGCAATTATTTGATACGTAGTTGTTGATCTCGTGTTTGGCTGCTCAATTAAAAAACAAATGCCAGTTAAATTGATAAAGTTGTAGCTGAAGCAGTTGTAAAGTGCAGAGTTGCAGGGTTTTTTTTTAAATATGGAGCGGAATTTTCTACATTTTAAATTACCAATCAATATAAAGATAGATCTGTCAAAGTGTTATGTGAAAATGTATTTTCTTTGCCGTATCTTGCTAGTGTAATTACCAATAATGATGGCTTATAGCCTCAAGTTGTAATTCGTCAACTTAATTTTGCAATTATTTCATTTAATGATTGAGATTATTTTGTAATTACAAATTCAACTTTTACACAAAACTAAGAACTACCATAAATTCCAAGCAGTTGAACAAAGTCTCCTCCTTAAAAAAAAAAAAAAAATTGCTGTTACTTAACCCAAAAAAAATACAAAAATAAGTACTGCTCTGCTGTAAACGAACAGCACATTAACACCACGCCCCGAAACGCAATTTTCTTTTAATTTTCTGTAATTGTTATGACAAAAAAAAAGAATAAAATAAAAAAATAAAAAAATGGAAGATGCTTGCAAATGAAACGCGTGGCATGCAAATGAGAACATAAGCGAAAGAAATGCAAAATAAAAAACAGAGTAGCAAAAAACAACAGCAGCAAAAACAATCTACTAACAGCGAAAATGCTCATAACAATTATTATAATCGTAATCATAAACATTATAAACAACAAACAAGCAAAATGTTGATATTATTCCACTCGACTACAAATACGTAATAATTTCTTATCATCTCTTTCTCTCTCTTTCTCTCTCTTTCTCTCTCTCTCTCTCTCAACCCTCCCTCTCGCAGGACGGGACGCAACCATCCACCGATGTATACGGAGACATTGCCCGGTGAAAGCTTGGGCCTGATGATTACTTCGCTCTCTCCGGAAATGGGTGGCCAATATTATTGTACGGCTTCATATGCAAATACCGAAATACTCCAAACGAGCGTCACAATTAAAACTTATGGTAAGTCAATTCACTTCAACCTCTCACACCTCACCCCATCCCTGACATCCTTGACATCCTTAAAATTTTGACCTACTCAAAGTTTGAGAATCGCCCAAAGGCACTTTCGAAATTATTCGGAAAGTTGCAGAGTTGATTTATGGCAACTAAACTTGTGGTATTCAGCTATAATCAAAATTCCACTGATTTAATGGTGTTAAATATTAAAATGACGTTAGCTTTTGAAATAAAAGAATAAAAGAAATAACTGGGCCTTAAAACAATAACAACAATTAAATTCGAGAATAATGAATGAATTAGTTTGAGCCAGAAATATATTTGAAATACCAAATTGAAAACTATAATTTTGAAAAACACATTCCATGAAATACACAACATTTCCAATGTCGTTAAATACAGCCTGCTTTCAAAAACATTTAATCATATCAAATATGGATTTGTTTGTTTGTTTTTTTTTTTTTTTGGTAACAAAAGCAAACAGCTTTTTGTCGTTCGTGCAACGGCTCATTATATTTGGGGGCATTGTAAAAGCATAAAAGAAGTGGCATCAAATAATATGAATGGCAGCCCAAACAAAGACGTTACCAATAAGCAGCACGAACCGGAAACTCAGCAATAACAGGCACAACAAATATCGCACACACACCCCCACACACACACAGATACACTGCCACACACTCAAACACGTACCGGGTGTGTGCTGTGAAGCTTTAGAAAAGTTCACAAGTGGCGCTGGAGCAGCTCTTTCGTGCTCTCGCTCTAAATGGGAAAACTGGATTGATTTTTCTAAGCAATTTAAAGTGCACACCAACCAAACGAGCCCCAAACGACCCAGTCCCAGCCACTAACGGTGGCAACTTATAGCCAACACCAGAGAAGGTGCTAGGTGCCTCGTGCAACACACACGTCTGCTACTCAAACAGACCCACTCCGTTCGTAGTGCGACATGTGAGGAATTCACAGGCTCCCGGGGTAGGCGAGGAGAGATATCCCAAAGCGTTACGTTGGTCCAGAATTGAGACCTTGTGCCTCTTCGGCTGGGGCTTAAGCCAAACTGTTCAATCAAATCAAATATTTTGGAATGCAACAATCTAGTTGCAAAATCGATTTTTAGTCGTTTTATCGGTGTGTCTGTGTCTGAGTGTGTGTGTGTTTGTAGTTTTTTTTTACAGTTTTGAAACTGTTCTTGATAAGGATTCAAATCTCTTGAATAGTTCCTGAAATGGTTTCGCTGCAGCAAACAGATTCTTTATTCTTCAACTATGGCAAGATGATTGTTGGTTAAAGAAATGTGTATATTAAAAAAATTATTTCTTCACTTAACCAGTGTTGGTAAATGCCACTATTTTAATTTTCTTTAGATATTCAGCTTAGCTATAATATTCCTTTGGCAGCAGTTCAATCTATTATCATATGTATGTAGATACAATGTATATTCTGTGTACAGTAGAGCATGTATCTCACAGATCGGTATTGCCTTGAATTAAAAGCTTAGCAAATTAATTATCAACTGTTTTGTTTATTATTTGTTTGATGTGTGCTTTAAACAATTAAATGTGCAAACTCGTCTAAACTAAACCGACTTGAAGCTCTCCTCAACCAGGCTGACCAGCTCTTTAGCCCTTAAAAGCGCCCGAATTACGCCAACAGAATAAATTCTTGTTAATGTGTATGCATGTGTGCGTGTGTGCGTGTGTGTGTGTGTGTGTGTGTGTGTGTGCATTTTGCAGCCATTGTGTGTTGACAACTCACAAGCTGCATTTAGTAAAGCAAATAAGCCGCAAGTGGAGGGTTGCTGGCAGACGATGGGGAGAAACGACAGAGGGACAAGTGCAAATTACAACAGGAACAACCCAAGTTGAGCACTTGCTACTTGCTACTTGCTACTTGCAGCGTGTAGGTGCCGCCTCACTATTTACACACACACACGCACACACACACAATGACAAACACACACAGGGAGTTGCTGTAACTGATGTAGCTTTAGCTGCAGTTGTAACTGTTGTTTGTGCCACTCACAGCTTAATATTTCAATATTTATGCTTTTAATAAATGCATATGCTGCAAACAAACTTCCGTTGCAAACGGCAACTTCCGATGTTGCCAAAGTGCGCTCAAGTTTAACACTGCTGGGCCACGCCGCATGCCACAAGCTGCCACTACCCCCTACGCTACCTGCGTGCAACACTATGAAAGCGATATATTAAAGCCCTTTAAGTCCATTGAATTCAAACAACAACAACGAAATGTGGAAAATCTCTCCTCATAATACCAATTGTAGTCCAGTTCTTTCAACTTTCGTCCTTTGTCCTTTGTCCTTTGTCCTTCGTCCCTCGTCCGTCCGAATGTATGCGATTTGCATCACTGGAAACAATCTATCAAATTGCATTCTCATAGCATGAATATTTAAATGTTCTTCCTAAGTGCCTAAGCCGATTTAAATGTGCTCAAAAATTGCCACGCACTTTGTTGTTGTTGTTGTTGTTGTTGTTGTGCTTGTTTGTGGCAAGTGCAACCACTAGGTATTTTTGCATATAGTTTGTATCGATTGTCAAACGACGAACTAAAACCTAGACCACTTGTTATTGTGTATATTTCGCTGTGAATTTAAGCTGATTAAAATACTTATTTTAAGCACAGCTGATGGACAAAGGGCTCCCCCCAAAACTCTCGAAAAAGATACTTTTTGGAAGAAAAGTTGCCGAGCTGAATTTTGGCTTTTTTTTTGAGTTCAGCTATAAACTGTTCTTATCAAGCTGTTTGCAATTTATTGACCCGGCTGTCGTTGTTGCAATTACTTGGGGCACAATTTGAATTTCAATTGAAATAAAACCAGCGCCTTACATTTTAAATAAATATCAGATATCATATATATATATATATATATATATATATATATATTATTTTTTATTGCCTGCTTCAGTTGGCGTGCGGGCTTAAAGCGCAACCTAAATCTTAACCAGACTACAGTTGGGTTATTGCCACACAAAATCCAATTTCTGTTGCCTGATTTTTAATAACTTGCTGCAGTTGCAGGTTTTTTCACTTTTTTTTTCCGTTGACTTTGTTTTGTTTGGATTTTTTTTTTTTTTTGCTGCAGCACGAACTTTTTCAATAAGTTGCGAGTCTCGTTTTTTGACGGTGTGCGGCATCTTTGCCTGTCCTGTCCGTGTGTGGGTTTCGTGTGGCCCACTGTATCCATCGTGTCCTTTGCTGTCCCCTGACGTTGTCCTTGTTGTTGTCCTTGCCGTTGTTCAAACTAATAATGAAATCGTAAACTAGTTCATCTTTTTTGCTTTTCCTCTTCTCAAACTCTGAACTTATTGAAAATGGGGTATATTGGTGTCGGGCAAGTGTATGTAACACGTGGTAGGAAGCGTCCTCGATATCTATATATATTTATATTCCTGATCAGTATCAACAGTCGAGTCGATATAGTCACGTCCGTCGCGGATCTCAGATTTCGGATAGGATTCCCGATAACAGCAAAACTCACAATGAATTCTTAGTGTTATTTAATATATAATATATAAGATGAAGATCGGATAAGCACATAACACCCAAGCTATTGTCGAGAATGTATTCTCAGATTGATCTCAACATTATCGCATTTGTGCATATTTTGCAATAAAACTAGAATAGATTCAACAGCTGGCTTCAGAGTAAATCGTAGTCGAGCTCTCTCGACTACAATGTTGTTACTTGTAATTTTAACTGTTGTTGTTATTGTTGTTGAATGTGTGCCTGTGCGTGTGTATGTGTGTGTGTGTGGATTTATTTTGATATTGTTGTCGGACGTCAGCGAAAAGTGTTTGCACAACAAAATCTCACACGCAACGAACGACGACACAGTAACAAGCAATACCGAGCTGCATTTTGTTGGCTTTTGACCCGAACTGTAAGGCCAGGCTAAGGAAAATTCGATGGAAACTTTTATTTATTTTATATGTTGCACACACACTTGACTGAGACTGAGACTGAGACATGTGGCATGGGATGCACTTACACACATAAGCTGTCAATAAAATTGGGAAATGGAAAATGTTTCTTACACACAACTTCCTGCTTTTGGCTTTGGTCGAATAACCAAAGGTCGGACACCAGAATTTGGCTCAAATAGAATCCATTGGCACCTCTTTTGGCACCCACTGCACTTTAAAGTGGCTCCTCTCTGTATGTGTGTGCGCGTGTGTGTGTGTGAGTGTGTGTGTGTGTGTGTGTGTGTGTGTGTTTGTTTGTTTGGCAGTCAACAGACAGCTTGTATTAATGGACAGATGGCTTGTTATTACACTGATTTATAAATAAACTGTACATATTTGACCTACACACACACACCCACACACACGCACACACACGCACACACACACACACACACACACGCACGCACCCTAATGTGTGAAAGCCAGTTTAGTAAATGCTGAAAATGCAAGAGCCATTTTATTTATTTGTTGCTCTTTTTTTTAACTTCTATTTTGCTGTACACAATTTCCAGTCGGGAAATGATTGCGGACGCTTCTGTTACATTTTCACCCAGGAGTGAAAACCATTTCTTGTTTTTCCCAACACCCACCTTTTAACGATTAAGCTGCTGCCCCACAAAGTAGGCAACATTTGAATACATTCCGAAGAGATACAAATGTAATTAAAATTGCATTATTTTTAACTTTATTTTTTCACAATTGGCTCCCACTTGAAATTCAAAGATAAATATTTGAACAATATAAGAAAATTGGTAATTGAACTGAGCTCAGCTCAAATATATATTTTTGCGCGCAATCTTTCAATTTCATATGATTTATAAAAGCCGTCATTAAAGTGAAATAATGGCAAAAAGTCACTGAACTGCAGCAAAATAAAATTGCACCTGGGTAGCAACCCCGAATAGAATGTGCAGCTTGCACCCGTTGCACATTGCCGCTGATGGGTGGGTGGGTTGCATTGTGTTGGGTGTGTGCCCCGTTCTGTGTTCTGTTTCTGTTCAGTTCTGTTCTGTTCTGTTCTTTTCTGTTGATATTAAACAGTTTGTTCTGTAAAATATTTTATTTTGCGCCTTAACTTTGGCCCCTCTCAGCTTCGATTTTCTGGCTGACTGGCTGTCCAAGTTGACCGAGAGTGCTCCTCGCCATTTCTTTCACCCTTCCCCTTCCCTGTACAACTCGCCTTTGCCTGTTTGTGTTTGGATTGTGCTCAAGTATTTGATTTAGGAATTTCAGTTTGCGATTTTTTCAATTTCTGTTGCTGCTGCTGCTGATGCTGTTGCGCCAACATAGATTTATTGGCATGCCTCGGCACCGGCTCCGATTCCGTCCGGCTCGTTAGTAACTCTTGGAGCGCATAGCCATGGATTGTGGCAAGTTGTTGGACTGGGGTCATGATTCGGGCTAACTTGTACGCCATCCTGATGCTTACAAATACGCTCACATTGCAGGGAATTTTTGCGCTTGTTTGGATTGCTTTTATGTGCCCGTGACAGTTTGTTTAAAATTATATTACGTATACGCCATATACACAGGGCAGAGACAGACAGAGATAGAAATAGAGACAGAGAGAGAGACAGAGAAGTGCTAACGTTGCAGCTTGTACAGCAATTTGTTTGACATCGGACCAACTTCAACTAACACTCACTCAATATTGTTCTCTGTGTTCGCATTTTGCAGTTGCCATTACCTGGACGAATGCACCGGAGAATCAATTTCCCATTTTGGGCGATGATTACGTGGTCAAGTGCGAGGTGAAAGCTGATCCCAATCCGACCATCGACTGGCTGCGCAATGGTGATCCGGTAAGTAGATTACAATATAATTTCAGTTGTTGTCCCTTGCTTTAACTGGCACCAAAACTGCACCCCTCTCCCCACCCCATCCAAAACGAACAGATTCGCACAGATGCCAAGCATGTGGTGCAGACACATGGTCTGCTCATTCGTGACGTGGCCGAGACAGACGATGGGATTTACACGTGCCGTGCTGCCGTAATTGAGACGGGTGAACTATTGGAGCGGCTCATCCGTGTGGAGGTCTACATCCGGCCGGTGATTACCCATTTGCCCAGCACCCTCGAGGCTGTTGAGGGTAAACCGTTTGCGGCCAACTGCACAGCGTTGGGCAAACCTGTGCCGGAGATAAGCTGGATCAAGGACTCTGTCCAGCTGAATGTTGCAAATGCTGATCGCTTCAAGGTGAATGCCCAGACTGGCCTGTTGACCATCAGCTCGGTCACCCAGGAAGATTACGATACGTACACTTGCATTGCCAAGAACGATGCTGGCGTCACCGATAAGAAGGCCCAATTGAACGTGCTCGTCCGCCCCTCCGTCTATGAGCTGTATAATGTGACTGGCGTCAGTGGCAAGGAGGTTGCCATCACATGCCGCTCCAAGGGCCGACCCGCACCGGCGATCACCTTCCGCCGCTGGGGTACCGAGCAGCAGTACACGACCGGTATTCAACTGGACGACGAACGCATCCAACTCGAGCAGCACTTCGATGATGAACGTGGCGAAAGTACCGGCACCCTGCGCATTGCACGCTCGCTGCGCACAGACGATGGCCTGTATCAGTGCATCGCCACCAACAAGGGTGACACCGCCTACAAGACGGGACACATCGCCATCGAGTTTCAACCAGATTTTACGCACATGAAGGAGCTGCCGCCAGTGTTCAGCTGGGAGCAGCGCAAGGCGAATCTGAGCTGTTTGGCCATGGGCATACCGAATGCGACCATCGAGTGGCGCTGGAATGGACGCAACATCAAGGATCTCTTCGATACCAATTTGAAAATCGAGGGCACCGGTCCACGCAGCGACCTCATCGTTCATCCCGTCACCCGGCAATACTATTCCGCCTACAAGTGCATCGCGACGAATATCCACGGCACTGCCGAGCACGATATGCAACTGAAGGAGGCACGCGTGCCAGACTTTGTCTCAGCGGCTGTGCCGCGCCAGCTGACGGCCACAACCATCACATTCGACATACGCGGCCCAGCCACTGAGCTCGGCCTACCGATACTCGCATTCAGTGTCCAGTACAAGGAGGCCCTCAATCCAGACTGGTCGACGGCACTGAATCGCAGCTGGTCACCCGATTCGCCGTACATTGTTGAGGGACTGCGTCCGCAAACTATGTACAGCTTCCGTTTTGCGGCACGCAATCAAGTCGGTCTCGGCAATTGGGGCGTCAATCAGCAGCAGTCGACACCCCGTCGTTCCGCACCCGAGGAACCGAAGCCACTGCACAGCCCCGTCCAGAACGATAAGGAGGAACCCGTCGTTGTCTCACCCTATTCGGATCACTTTGAGTTGCGCTGGGGAGTGCCAGCTGATAATGGCGAGCCCATCGATCGCTACCAGGTCAAATACTGTCCGGTAAGTAACTATGGGACGAACCTGTACTATGTACCATGGTATTCCAGTATATACCAATCAGGATATTATCCACATCCAAAGAAACGGATTGATATTAATTATATATTTTGTATTTATATTTGTGTTTAGGGCGTC
This sequence comes from Drosophila mimica, assembly GCA_037043585.1. Lineage (NCBI taxonomy): Eukaryota > Metazoa > Arthropoda > Insecta > Diptera > Drosophilidae > Drosophila > Drosophila mimica. The sequence goes on along the minus strand of JBAMBE010000748.1, from coordinate 3,263,998 downwards.
AAGATGGCTGGTACCTGGCACGAATTGGAGGATCACTGCAAAACGATTGAGGTTGTGGAGACGACATCGTATCAGATGACCGATCTGAGCGGCAATACGTATTATCGCATCGAGCTGAAGGCGCACAATGCCATTGGGTATTCGTCGCCGGCATCGATTATAATGAAGACGACACGAGGTGAGTCCGATTCAGCTAATAACAATCTGGGCACATTGCTCTATTCGTCCGGCTTCAATTCCGGCGTCGGTTCGCTACACAAACAACTCACAATCACAACAACAACAAGAACAGCAACAACATCAACAACAGCAACCACAACAACAATCATTGCGCTGGCCACAACAATCAGCATTACTTTACTTAGTGTTCTAACCTCAATGTTAGTGTAAAGCGAAGCAAATCGATAAACAAATTCGATTCGCTTATCGATTTGTTTCGATTTACTTTTGTTCATGATCATTGCATTATATGTAATTGAATATCGAATATCGGAAAAGAATATCTAACATAGCCTTAAAGTCATATGAAATCGATATCGATATCAGTAGCCCTATCAATAGCAGTCTTTTTTTTAAATATTTTACTACAAGATCAGCAAAAATACTTACACAAAATTCTTGAAATACATGCATACTATATATATATATATATACATATATATTTATAGATATACATATACATATATATATATAAATATATAAACCTATTTTTGAACGCTCTATTTAACGTATATCTAATATATATCATATATATTTATACCACAACATGCGTTATACAAATAGCGAGTACAATAACTTTTGCATACATTTTTGTAGTGTTTATTTTTTGAGTTTCCAATTCATATTTTGTTTTTACCTCAGTGTGATCTATTTAATTCTTATTTTCTGCTATTTTATCTGTGTGTGTGCTATATAACTACTACATATGTATATACATATATATGCAATATAAATATATATATATATTTGTTTTAACCATAACTATTCCTATTCCAAAATGTATCCCAGTTTTGTTTTCTGTCTAATTCTTGATTTACGAATCCAGTTACTTATTTTTGTTCAATGTTTTGTGAACTTTTACAAAAATGTTGTTTGCATGCTTTTGTCCGTTACGTTAAAGCTAACACCTAATTTACACCCAACTTTGCTCCTTTTTAAATCCCTGAAACGAAACACGCGCAATTAGTTCACATTTTCAAAGCAATTTACATTCCAAAGAAACAAGAAAAAACAACGACAAAATAAATCTATATAAATCAGCTTGAAATGGAGCCATTTTACAAGTGTTTTTCAACACTGCCTTTACTTTTGTACTCCACACACTGAGCTAAGCAAAAATGCATTGAGAAGCAGTATAAAATTAAAAAAAAAAAAAAAAAATAACCACTCGGGTTAAATTTTCTCATAGTTCTTTATTCAGCACACAGCACAGGTGTTGTCGCGCTCACACACATACACACATACACATACACGCCATCACACACACACGCACACACACAACAGATAACATCACAGAATCGATAATAATCGATTGTCCTTTTACGTTTTGTGATCTGTGCTCTGTGCTTTGTACTCTTTCCTCTCTCTCTCTCTCTTTTAAATACATTCTCATTCTCTCCCAGTTTAACTTTTGTGTGCTCTCTTTTGTATACCGTTTTAGTACTGTATTCGTTTAATTAGTAGTATGTGTGTGTTCCTAAAAGAGAGAACGCCTCTGTCAATTTTTTTTTCCTATTTTTTAAACTACAATTCATAAGCATTTACTTAATTATTAAATAATACATATAAACAAACAAAAAAAAAAAACACAAAATTCATAAAACAACAAGAACTCAAAAATGAATCCAAAACCTTTTAATTTAGTGTAATTGATTTTTTTTTTAATTTTTGTGTGTGCATTCATTACATTTTGAATTTTAAATGCATATTTGTAATAATTAATTTTAATAAATATAAATAAAAATGATTTACAAAAAATAAAACAATTTTGTTAATTATAGTACATAAATACACATATATAGTACGTAAAACTTCTTTTGATCGATTTAGTTTGCTTCATCATTATTACTTTTACTTTTATTCTATATTTTCCCTTTGTATGTACTGCGACTATTTCTTTAGTTAAATTTTGTATTAAGCAACAAGATTATTAAATTTAAATTGCGAACAAATACAAATAAACAAACAATTAAAGAATAAATATTGAAATAAAACGTAAATTGCGATGGCAACTCTTTTTCTTTATTTTGAATACTTGTTGAAAACACAACGCAGCGTCTTGTTTTGTACACTCCTCAAATTCGCTACCTGTCTGTGTCTCGCTCGCTCTCTCTCTCTCTCTTTCTTTCTTTCTCTGCAACAGTGCAACTAAGTCTCTCATCTTTCACTCACTCTCTCTTTATTTAGCTGCTTGTCATATTGCCATACATTTTGTGCCGAAATACTATCGATAGAACTGTCGCTTAAATTAAATAAGTCATATAAATGTATAATTAATTAATACAACATTCGATAGTTAAGCGACAGTTTTTCTATCAATTTTCAATGTGTGTCTATGTGTGTGTGTGTGTGTTTGTGTGTGTTTAGTACATTAGTGAACTTGTTGCACAACTCTCTCAATAACATTCCTCATACCCCAATTTGTATTTGCTCCCCGTACTTATTTTAATTTAGCCCTAGTTAAAATTATTTAACTTATACTAACTATTTCTAATCAAGCAATTTAGTGTCTGCATCTATATATACATATACATATATATAATAACTACATAGCATAATCTACTAATAGATAAATAGTAAATATGTTTAAAACTGTAACACTTTGAGAGTCGCTGTAAATGTCAACAGTGAAAGCTGTACACAGTCAAAAATTACGTTAACTAACTAACCAACCTCAAATCCAGTAATACTTACACCCACACAAACACACACACACACATATAAATATATAATTATATATATTATATATAATGGACACACACTCTCTCACATTATGTTATGAATCTTCGTCGTCGTCTCTCTCAATATAAATTTTAATCACAAAAACAATATCAAGCAAGAAAGAAAACCAACAAAAAATATTTTTTTGTGTGTTTCCTTTTCTTCCTGTTTTTCTTCTACTACTTTTCATTGTTTTTTCTCTCTTTTACGCTGTGTGAAAAATCCAAAAAAAAAAAAACAAAAAAACTAATCCCCAATCGAATGCTATGATATAAAAAATCAACTACCATTTAAAACCAAAAATAAACCCAACAAACAAACAACAACAAAATATTCTGTAAACTTCTGGCGCAAAAACAAAAAAAAAAATTAAAATAAAAAAATAACGGTTGTACCTACGTATCCAAACCCGGTTGCCCCCTAAAAACAAAAAAAAAAAAACAGACAACCCCTTTCCGTATTCATCAAGCAGCGCCACGAATCCACTGCTTGCTGCCAGTGCACCGTTGCTACTGCTGCTCTGGCTCACGACGCGCACTGCCTAAGCCTAAGGTATACTTGTCAAGCAGTGCATGAAGCAGTGCCAGGAACTACCGGAAACGGATGCTTGAAGCTGCAAATGTTTTGTTCTATTATTCACTGTTTTTTTTTGTTTTATGTTGCGATAATTGTAAATAACAATAAGTGGAAAATGCGAAAAATGCGAAAAATACCAAAAAATGAATTATACATAAATACATACCACATACATACACATATGAAGCATGATAAATGATAAATGATAAATGAGGAAGTAAAATAAAAACAATATATGATAATAACTTCTCACTAGGGTGTTAACAATATATGTGCGCTATACATATACAAATTACTATATGATTCCATTCAATGTACAAAATACATACTGCTATATGCCGGAAATAAAAAACAAAAATCAGAAACAAACACTTAACATACCAAAAATGTATATGTCTTTCGAATCGCTCACAATTTTATGAAATTAGGAGAAGGCATTACGTTAGTAAGCATCTAGAAGGGTTATTAAGGGCCTATAACAACTATAAAGAAACACACAGTACTTAGTAGACATAGTTTCAGTTGATGTTGTCGCATAAAAGTATCCAAAACTCAGTTATCTTCCATTTGCCTTAATCGACGTAAAAGGAACCTTTTGAAGCTGCTCCAGTATTTTGTTGGACCAAGAACACTGCCAAAATCAATTTTTATTCACTGTTTCTTATAATATACACATTATAGCTGAAATATTGTTATAAATCAATTCATTTTCTTAAAGTGATTAAATGGTTTTCTAAAGCAAAAATGTATTATAATTATAATAGAATATCCTACATATTTTCCAGGAACTGTAGATTTCTGTGGAACTGATTTAAAGGGGAATTAAAAACAAATGCTTGAAAAATGCTTTTTCATTTTTCCATGGACGCTCTTTTTATAAAAACCTTTTTTACGAGTAGTAAACATTGCTTCATTTTTTAGCTGCTTGAAAATTAAAGAACACGAACACCACCGTTATATATGCACTGCGATCCCAAGTTGTCCGTTACATATTTCTGGTGTCTCATGTAGTATGTGACCTTAAAGCCGTTTGTTTTATATTTCTATTAAACGTATACGTTAAGGGACAATAAGTAACTAAAAGTACGAGTATGCTAAAATTATAAACATAGTGAAATTCTAGTTTGAATCCATTTTTAGGAAGCCTACGAGACCCTTTACACCACACAAAAAAAAACACAAAAAAAAAACCACAAGTTTCCAACTACGAATTTTTTTCACATGGTGTATTAAGCTTAAAGTATCGAATTTTTGTATGTTTGTGCTCATTGAACATGCATATTTGTATACCTAAAATATATAGAATGAAAAGATAACAAAGAAAACTAAAATATAAAAAAAAAAATGAATGAAGTTCAATTTAGAAAAAATATTCCTTGTATACAATTTTTAGTAAAAGAAACTGAAACTTTTTCTAGCAAAATATATATATATATATATACTATATCATAAAAAGTATTTCCAATTTATACCTTTAAAATATACAATATACAAAAGTTATAAATACTTACTATAGTTAGTGACAAATTCAGCCCGCCTAACGTTGCTGAGCAGATCGTATCATATGGTATTTTTTTTTATCTAGCTTTGTGAGGCATAAATATAGTTATATCCAAATATAATAAACCTAAAAAACAAAACAAATCAAAGGCAAAAACTGTCCGTAAAAGAACTAAAAATAAAAATAAATAAAAATAATAAAAATCGAAAGAATCTACGGGAGAGGCGTAACTTAATAAAGCAGTTTAAGCTATATAGGAACATCTACTTAAAGCTCCGAACTGTACATAAGTCTTATGCCACAACTCTCATGCATATGATTACCAACAGCTGCAACTAAATGTTGAGGCAAGAAGAGCTCTTTAACATGTTGTCAACCTTGAAATTAGTTTGCATTTACCAGTCAGTTTGCAAAGCAGAAAGAATTGCAAAGATTACGTGATCAATATAGTAAATAAAGCAACTGCGACTTGTCACATTTGCTCACACACACAGACAAAACACACACACACGCACACACATCATACCCAGTAGTAAACAAACCAAAAGCGCATAAGATTCATAAATGTTGTAAGTAAACTCAAAAAAAAAAAAAAAATAAAATAAATAAATAAAATAAATAAATAAAAATAAAATACAATATCTAAGAATTAAGTTCATTTTGGGTAATAAAGAAAAATCTTCAACAAAAAAAAAAGAGATAGTCTTCTTTCTGTGTGTGTATAAATTGGAAGCCCACCATGTTGTCTAGCGCTTGAAGAAATTTCAAAATTAATCGAATAAGCCGATAAACGATAAAGTTTAAGAAAAAATACCGCTGCACAGCTGCCAGGTGTGATATACCGACAGGTAATATGGTTCTGCAATAATTATATAGTTTCATAAATACATTCAGCAATACACACCCACAATTAACCGATTATATAATTAATTCAGATCGCATTCGATTTTAATACCACCAAAAGACTAACACTAGATAAACTTTAAACAAATGCATAACGGGAATTAGTTCCCATAACCAAGAAAAAAAAAACGTACAAATGTTACTAATACAATAATACTGTTTTTTGTCAAATTTATCCAGTTTAGTTGTAGTACTCATCTATTCGATTAATAACCACAAAACATGCAGTGCTCAGAATCGAATGTTTCTAATAATATTTAAATATTTTTAACAATGTTTATAACTAAAAAAAAAAAATCAATTTTGTTAATGGTTTTTGCAATCACAGATTTGTGTATTTGATAAATTTACAATTTTTAAGTGCTATCGTTATTGGACACACTGAAACTAATTCTACACACATAAAGATACGCATTCCTTGTACAAAAAATAATAATAATTGGATTCTAAGTTGATAAAAGAAAAATGCTTTTGCTTGTATATTTTGCTTATTGGCTTTTTATCTACTTGTCATTTGTCTTTGCATTTTCTCTTGAGTTATCCTGCCTTATTGTGCGCGCTTTCTCACTCACTCTCTCTCTATCTCTCTCTCTCTCTCTATCTCGCTCTGCCTCCCTCTTCTTTTTCTCGACTTTCTCTCAATCGAGATAAGCCCCGCTCCATTGAAGGCTGCATGTTATTTGTTTTTGTTGTGTATTTTTAACCTATACCGAAATTACTTTTTTCTTATATTATGACAAATTGGGACTTATTTATTTTATTCTTCTTTAATTAAGTATAAATTATAAACATTTTAATATTTCATATTTGTGCTCATTTACGGAACATGCTTAATTTACATTTAACTTTCACTTTGAACTACACACACAAAAATGTAAAATATGTTTGTACAAAATTTGAACTCAATGAAAAACACAACAAATTTCAAATAATTTACATACCGTTTAAAAAAAAAAAAGAAGTGTTAATGCTGACAAAAAAAAAAAAAAATCTAAGAAACACATTTAGCAACTCGAGTTAAAAGTTAGCGTATTTTGGCTCATGGCTTTATTCCTCTGGGAATACAGTCAAGTGCTTGAGTGTTCTATAGATTAACTAAGTTTTAGCATAAATCTAAATTTTATACCAATATTTATTAGATCTATGAAGACAGATTTGAATGACAATTTACTAATCAAGCACTCTTTCTACATCCTCCCTCTCCCCAAACAACATTTCCTGAAACGAAAAAAAAAACAACAAAAACAAATCTCTTCCACAACAGGCATTGATGTGATCCAAGTTGCGGAACGTCCGGTGCTTTCCTCGGCAGCGATTGTTGGCATTGCCATTGGTGGGGTACTCCTTCTACTCTTCATTGTGGATCTGCTGTGCTGTGTGACTGTTCACATGGGCGTCATGGCAGCCATGTGCCGTAAGGCCAAGCGTTCTCCCTCCGAGATCGATGATGAGGCGAAACTGGGCAGGTAAGCATCTAAATATTTAACTCTCCGTCTCTCCCTCTCTCTTTCTATCTCTCTCTCTCTCTCTTTCTCTGGGGGTTTTTGGGCAGGGAAATAATATTGCACTAAAAATGATACGAAATTCCAACAAAATACAAATATCAAAAAATTATATAAAAATCCAACCAACTAGAAAAATGTCATTAAATGTTTGTTCGTTTGTTTCGTTTGTTTTTTCTACCTAATTTGGATTTGCACCGCTCCTTAAGCCAAAATTCTCAACGCCCGGATTTCGAATACAATTGGGTCTTTGCGCGTCCAAAATCGTTGTTGTTCAATCGAAATTCACTGATATTCGTTTGAGCAAAGTGCAGCGCTGAAAAGAACTCCTTACAAAATTCTCTTTCACCAAGCCTCGAACAAAAAACATTTATTTTTTACAACGATATCGGTTCTTATTTCTCATTTCTAGTGCAATATTAAATGTTTACAGTTTTGCCATCTACACCACATAAAAAATACGAAATTCCGCAATGTTTTCTGTTATCGTTATCCCAATATACAACAAAAAGACACGAACGCTTTTTTTTATATATTTAACTCGAGAGTTGTGTTAAGATCTCAAACACTATTTTCTTTAATTTGTTAGATCACTTCATTTGTTGTTGTGAGTTTTTTTTTTTTTCTTTCAACAAACACGGATTTCACTGTTTATGTTTCAAAAATAGATTTTGGAGAAGGCATTTAAAAGAATCCACTACCCGATCGACGTCAATATTCAAAGAATGTAAATTTGTCAACTATCAAATGGGTATCTCTTCTCCTCGATCATCCTACACAAAATTAACGTAAACACTTGAAGTGCAATGGAATCCAATGAGCACTTAAAAAATGAAACCAAATTGATTTACTTTTCTTTAATAATAAATCCCACATTTTAATTGACCCGAAGTGGAATCCGCTTATAAGTCATAAATTGTTCTTAAAGTACAGTCAGTTCAAAATAAAATTTAAAAAATTACCATATAGTGCCTTTTTCCTGCTCAGTTCTACTCTATATAGTATATAGTAAGACTTTCCATAGTAGCGACAGCTGCTAGACTAAATGTTGCTTTCTTCAAATACCTAATCTTTGTATGTTATCGTATAGTATTATTTGTATTCAAATTATCATCACAGAGGAACACACATTTATATTAAAAAACAAAAAAACAACAAATAAAAAGTAGATACAAGAATCACAGTCTCTCCTCATACTTTCTATACTCTCTCTCTCTTGATTTTCTCAACATCAAACTCATACGTACTGTTCAAAATCCAAATCATCTCCAATACAATAAAACCAAACCAACAAATCCAACAAAATCCAAAAAAAAAAAAAAAAAAAAAAAAAAAAAAAAAAAAAAATCAAATTGAATTGAATTCGATAAACAAATTCGAAAACAACCGAAATTATCATCATCTAACCAAGCAGTCTTTATGGTTGGCGTTTCCCGCTACCTTATTGCAGTGGACAGCTGGTTAAGGAGCCACCACCATCACCGTTACCACTGCCGCCGCCAGTTAAGCTCGGCGGCTCACCAGTGACATCACCATTGTACGTACATAATTCGTATTCCTCCTTCTTCTTTCCTTCTCTCTTTCTTTCTTTCTTTCGTTCGTTCTCTTTTTCTTTCGTTTCGTTCTCTTTTCATTTATGAACTGCTTCTCTGCTCTCTTGGCTGTAGTATTTCATGCGTAGCACTTTGGCGCACTATTCATTTCATGTACAATTTGTATGATCTCATAATGCACCATGCACCATGCACCATGCACCACTGCTGCATGCAGAATGTAGATGTAGCATCGTTTTCTTTAGCCTATGTACTCGTAGCACTTAGATGTCTTAAAGTAAGTACAACAAATAGCTTGCGTATGCCGTGCTTACTCTTCTACTCCGTATACCTCTTGCTCGCTCGCTCTCTTTCTCGCTCCCTCTCTCTCTAAATGGGTCTCCTTAATAATTGATGATCTTACTATTCCACACAGGGACGAGAAGGAGCCACTCCGCACGCCCACTGGGAGCATTAAGCAGAACTCAACCATTGAATTCGACGGGCGATTTGTGCATTCGCGCAGCGGCGAAATCATTGGGAAGAACTCAGCGGTGTAAGCAACTCGAGAAGAAATTCAAAAATAAAAGAGATGTGCACAAAACTTGCAACAGAGAATAGTATTGAAACCGAATGATAACTCACCACTTACAACTACTATAAATGGAGCAACACACCAACCCAACCCAAAAATAAAAAAATAAAAAAATATAAATATAAAATACAAAAATATAAAAAAAAAAACGAATAAATGTAGGTAGCACTTTCGATGTGAACAAGTTGCGATTTACACCAGAAGCAGGAGGAGATCGGATTGAGAACGGAAACCAAAGCGCCAAAGCTGTTGGAACAGCATTTAGAATTCTATTTTTGATTGGCATATGAGTTGGGTGTTCAGTTTCTATTCTTAAGTTTTTTGTTTTAAGTTCTATATACAATCTTAACTTAATGTCTTAATATACATACTATATCCGATATCTAAATACATACATAAATAGTATTTTAAGCTCAGTACAACAACAACAAAAAAACAAACACAGAAACACCTTTCATACACTACTCATATGTCCATGTTGCTTAACTTTGTATTCGCTACATTGCTTCGTCTCCTTTTGTTTTAGTTTCTTAGATTTTTTGGACTATATCGACTATATAGAACTGAGTGGATTGTAGCTTAAGATCAAAACAAAAACTTAAATTAATGCCTTACAAACATGAACAACAAAACAAAACAAAAATTAAATATTACATTTATTTAGCATTTAAAGTGAAAGAGAAAAGATTTTTTAAATTATATATTAGCAAGGCAGAGAATTCAAGAGAAATATAAACAAAATAGTAGTTTAACTAACTTAAACATGCCATAAATAAGTTTTAACATTAAGTTCAAGCATTGAAACAATTCTTTTCTATTACACTACCAACGACCCACAAACACCACTCATTTCGTAGTACTTAAACCACTGAACAAAAGACTTTTGTGCATTTGTTTCTTAAAAAAAAAACACACACACACACCAACACAAACATGACAAATTACTGAATACAGTCAGTTTTTAGTTTTAGTATTCATTCACATACAAAATTTGGTTTCCTATTGGTAAATTGGTCTACTTAATAAACTGTACGAATTATATAGAGTTATATATAACTTATTGATGTATGTTAGTTATAAACAAAATGCTCAATGTAAATGGAAAGATATGAATATGCAAATTACCAGAGTACACCAGTACTCCCAGTTTTGGGAGTACTCTGCTCAGTTAAATGCTGGCAATAGAGAAAATTTGAAAGTGTTTTCGAAAATACCATGCAAAAAAAAAATTGCAATTGCAAATTCAAAGAATATTCTGAAAACTTAAATGAAAGTGTAATAAAATAATGAACTCAAAACATAATTATTTTACTATGTATCTGTGTGTTATATGGAAAAAAAATTATATTCTAAAATCAACTACGAAAATGCCAAACAATTTGTATTATTTTTTAGTTTCAAGAGATTTCACTTTTTATTTTGTTTCATGTTTTCACGACATTCTGTAAAGAAACAAACACAAAAAAAAAAAAATGCAAATATGAAATTATGTACTCAATTTGAATTATGTTAGCCTTAAAGTATTTTACCTTCTTTGTTTTATTAGATCTTATATTTACGTGTATGTAAAAAAAACAAAACAAAACAAGAATATAACAATTTGTAAGTAAGAAATCAAAAGAATAATTATTTAAATAATAAATATATGTATGTACATGCATTGAAATTTAATGTCTAAGTATTTTTTTTTCAACACGAATATAAAATGAAATTAAGAGCAAGAATAAAACAAACCATTTATATGAAAACTATATAAATATATATATATTAAAGATGAAAAGCGATTTTTTCTTTTATATTTCGGTTCGTCCTGTTTTGTAGATGTTTGCCAAAAAGCTTTTGTAGCTTCTGTTGCCAGTTAAGTCAAGCGCCTTGTCAGAGCTTTTTTACCTAATATATGAATAATAAGATATATAATATACACAAATATTATATAAACAAAAATTAATAAAAACACAAAAAAAAAAATACAAAAAATACCCAAGAAATACTGAATGCAAAGAAAAGAAATGAAAAACAAACAACTTTTTTTGTGTGTGTTTACATAAAAAAATTACTAACAAAACCTATCAATAACTAAAGGGCTACTCAATAATTGAATTGTAATTATGTAGTATATGATCAAAATTTTTGGACTGCTTTTGGGAGCGCAGCATATAAAATATGGCTATAAAATGCGAAATTCAACAAAAAAAAAAAAAAGAAAAACACAAGTAAACAAATAAAACCATTTACATAAGAATTTCAAGGTGTAGCTTTTTATAAAACATAAATGAAAAATTCAAAAAGAAAAGCTGAACTTAAAAACAAACATAAAGAAATAAATAATCGCGAAACTGAATCGTTGGAAAATAAAGTCGTATGTATCAAATCTGAAAATCTTTTATTAACCTATTGATTTCAATTGGAATGCGGCGTAAAGCTGTGTTTGGATTCGTATCTTACAGATATATTTACAAACTGATATATTTGTATCTTGCAAATACTTGTAAATTACGCATACCATTTTAATACCCTTAACCCATTTAAAATGGTTAAAATGGGTATAATGGTTTTCTGCCAATGTATGTAACAGGCAGAAGGAAGCATCTCCGACCCCATGAAGTATATATATTCTTGATCAGGTTCAACAGCCGAGTCGATATAGCACTGTCCGTCTGTCCGTTCGTCTCTCCGTCTGTATGAACACGCGGATCTCAGAGACTATAAGAGCTAGCTCAAATTTGGAATATAAGTTCTAGTGTACCAGGCGCAGATCAAGTTTGCTTTATTTTATCGATAACTGCCTCAGTTTATCGATTATATGTACATTTCGATTTCCGATAGCAATAAATTCCACAATTGAAGAGGCAGAAGCTTCTAATTTATACATACTATGGATATACATATTATTGATCAATTGCCAAAATTTCATTAAGATCGGATAAAAAAGACCAATTTATAGTCGAAAATATATTTTCATATTAATCTTATTTCTATAAAGCATTTTCTGTATACATAAATAGGCGAGAGCATGTGTGAGAAAGAGATGGCATGATAATTGACGCTACCGTCAATATATTTGTCGGTATTCTGCAGAGCCCCGATAACTCCTGTTTCGTGTATGTATGCATGCCTGTATGTATGTATGTGTTTGTGTGTGTGTGTGTGTGTGTGCACATGTTTGTAGCCAGCCAGTTGGGGTCAGTTCGGGCTTGTGAGTAAAAATACTCTGTAATAAATGCACTTGCAGAACTGAACATTTGAGTGGAAATCGTCTTAAAGGGAAATTTGCCAATAAAACTAGAATATATTTAACCGCTGGGTTAAGGTTATAAGTTATATAAGACTACAGCAGTCTTACTTGTTTTGATTTATTTGTATAACATAAAATTGTACTTTATGCATGTCACCCATCATTGCATTCATCTATTTATGTCATCTGTTATGGTAGCATTATTGCCTTTTCTTATGTAGATTCTAAATTAGAATTGTTAATGATAATATAGCAAAAATGAAATTACTCACAATTGTGACTTACTTTTTTGATTAATTTATAAGCGTGGAACGCCAGAAAGGTACAAATCGACGTAATAAAACAAAATATAGTAATATTTACAAAGCTCGGTTCCGGATCCTTTACTTTATAAGTTATAATTGTTTTTACTGCATATGGTGGATACAAAAACTTCAGCACCTTGAATTTTAGTCGATCTATGTAAGGCACCGGCATGGGCTTCATAACATCAACAATTGTACGTTCTACTTGTAGACCACTCATCTTTAAAATTGATTGCAATATTGTAACTTATTTTGAATTATACATATATTTATATTGTATTGTATGATTTTCGATAACGTTAACGTTAACGTTAACGTTTTGCTCAATAATTCATTGCCTACTAAGCGCCAAAAGCACAAAATTACAAAACGAATAATTATCAAAATAAAATAAAACAAAATCATTAAATAATAAACGAACTGGTTAACTGTGAAAAATATTTATCTGGTTTTTAGAAATAGTTTTTAAATTACACGAGAAAATGTATTAGAATATTATTAACAGCTGGGTTAAGGGTGCGTCGAAGTCGACTACAGCATTTTTACTGTTATATCATGTTTTTGTAGCTTACAGATCATTCATGTATCTCATTCTTATGTATTTCACGGCATACATGAGTCAGAAAGAGACCGCCTATTTATACACCTTGAACCCAGGTACTTCAGACGCTTTAGCTTCTAGGATCAACAAATTTATATTTGTCTGTATTGGAATTGGATGTACATAGGTATATCGTAGATACAATTCGGGAAACATATGTTTTGAGCATATAGTTTTGAGCTAAAAAATATTGCTTTGAAACCTATTGGTATTATACCCTGAGGCCATTAAAACATATAGGTATAGATAGGCATATATATTCTTGAACTGTATGAACGCGTACAGGACATGTTTTTAAAACTGTGAATAAAGCATGATGTGCCATATTCTTCGTGCAGCCAATTTGCCAATTGATTATACAAACTATCGCTTACATTCTACCTATGTTCGTAGAATACGAACAACTTATTTGACCCGTTTTCTCTTTGGCGCGCCACGTCGCTTGCCATAGTCCACTTCGCTGACCATCAGGGGATCATTGCTCTGGCGCTGAAAGGCGGCCTTGGCGCCAGTTGTTCCCGCCTGTTTGTAGGCTGAACGCGTGGGCGGGGGTCCGATTGCAACACGTTTGAGTGCCTTGGGCAATATGTATTCCGGGACGTGGGAGAGATGTGAATGCACCTTAATGGTGCGCGATGGTTTGTCGCGACGTAACGCTTGCAGATCGCGTTTGTTATTCTCGAAGAAGCCCTTGAGCTTCTCACAGTTGAGAATCTCGGTCTTGATCTCACGTAACCGCGTATCGTGCACAGCGACGCGGGTAGCGGCACGCCAGCAATCCTGGGCGCGATATCGAAACGCCTCCACATCCTCCATTTTGAATTGGTATATTCTGAAACGGGGATGGCAATCAGAGATTAGTTATATGCACTGCCTTGAATTATGTGCGTATGTCTGCCTCACTTGATGATATCATCGACGACTTCCGTTTGCGGACGTTGAAGGCTGTGGGCAAAGGAGCGCTTGAGCTGCTCAACTGTTTTGCTATTGGACGCCTTCTGGTTATCCTCCGAGCTGGTCGACGACGGCAGCGTTACCGTGTTATCCTTTTTGGGTAACGTTTCCCGACCAAAAGTGTTACGCAGTTTCTCCTCAACGGCCAGGTTGATGGGCAACTCCTTAACGCTAACAAACGACAAGACGGAGCCCTTGTTATTGCCACGAGCTGTGCGTCCAGACCGATGGATATATGACGTGACGTCTCGTGGAAAATCAAAATTTATAACATTAATCACACCCTGAAAATCAATGCCACGCGATGTGCTCGACTCGTGATCGCTTTGCTGGGATTTGCGTTGTGTTTTGCCCGCTGGCTTCTCCAGTATAAGCTCATCGGAGGCAATGATGATGTTGTAGGTGCCACGATTAAACTGGTTGATGGTGTGAATGCGCATGTTGGCCGGCAGCTCCGAATTGAGCACGCACGAGCGTATGCCAAACTGTTCCAGAAACAGACGAACCCTAAAGTGTGAAACATCAAGTAAACTGGTTATATAGCAATCTAAAGTTATATAAATCTATGTGGGAATATGTAAATACAGCTGGTGTGTTTGCCGCCATCAGCGAGAAGATTAGTATATAGTCATGCGTGCGCCAATTGTTGCCAATTGCACAATCCCAAATGAAGTTTGTCTTTCATCAGTTGGTGGACACAACACAGCTCACAGCTCAGAGGGGGGATGGATTAAGGCAGTATTGAAAAATTAAAATTAAAATGAAATTTACTAACTTGTAGCAGCGATCCACAGTGTTGACAAAGATAATGCTCTGGCCCTGGATGAGCTTGAGCTTGATCAGAGCGCATAATATTGCCGGCTTGTCGTTCTCCTCGGCCAGGATGCGCTGATGTGTGAGCTGTTCGAGGGAGACCAGTTCCGGCTCTTCTAGCTTTAGTGTGATGGCGTTTTTCAGGCACAAGCCTTTCATTCGCACCACATCGTCCGTGATGGTCGCCGAGACGAGAATCGCTTGGTAAATGGGCGGCAAGTGTTTCATTAGCCGCTTGAAATCCTTCTCAAAGCCAAGGGCGAATATCATATCAGCCTCGTCCACCACTAACGTTTCAATCTGCTGCAGATCAACGATGCCCGTGCTGGCTTCTACATGTGCTAGTATTTTTGAGGGTGTCGCTACCACAATATCCGGTCGTTCGGCGAGGGCATGACGCTGTGTTGCCACATCGTTGGAGCTGCCGGCAATGTCCGCCACACGGATAACCTTGCCACACGACTCGGCTAGCTGCTCAATGACCCGACGCGACTGCTGGCACAGCTCCTTTGTGGGCGCCAGCACCAAGGCGCTCACACATTGCTCGCTCGCGTTCAGCTTGGAGTTAAGGATCTTCTGTATTAGCGGCAGCGCGTAGGCGGCCGTCTTGCCGGAACCGGTGCGTGCCCGCACCACCACATCGTTGCCATCAAGCAGCAGTGGAATGGCCGTCGACTGAATCAAAGTGGGCTGCACCCAGCCGAGCAGCGCAATTGCCTGTGTTTGCGTTGGGAGGCAATTGCATTAGCAGACAGTGAGCGAAATTGCCATTTTCTATATCACTTACCTTAAGTATGCGCTGGTCCAGCTCCAGCTCGTGGAACTGAAGCTTCCCCTGTACCATATGAACAGCCATGGTTGTTTAAATGGTAAAGGTAAAAAACGTGCATCAGCCACTCGCCAAATGCGTAGAAAGGCCGACGGGCAGTGTTGAGAAATCAACCCACACAAACATTAACTATCGATATAACAAAATCTTATCGATGTAATTATTTGCTCCACATATCGCCTAGTTGTGCTGCTGACCCAGTCAAGAAAAATATATATTTGGTAATTTAACGGAACTGATTTATTAGTGAGCCTACACTAATCAATCGAATCTGTAAGAACGTAGTGACATCGATTACTCTGGCTGCAACTTTACCACTAATAATTAAATACACCATTCCCCACTCTGCATTAAATAAATAAAATATATGGCAACGTTTTCAGTGTGTGATAGCATTCATTAAATATCGATGTTTAGTTACATCGATGTTTTTGAAGTTCGGAATATAAATATCGATATGTCGTCCAGCACTATTCAACACTTCAAGCACAATAACTTTAAGGGTGGAATTAAATGATGTTAGGTGCAAGGGGTTGTTGAGTCAATAGCCACTAGGCGCATAATGTACTTAAAGCCAACATCTCGTTGATTTGTTTTCGTTAATAGTTTTTCTGATTATACCGCTCAATTTTGCTGACTAGCAACAAGCGCGCCATAAATTTGAAATGCGCTTGCCTGAATTTAAAAAAGAAGACAACATGAAGGTTTTGGTGTGTTGCCTAACACTACTTTGTTAAATAAACCAGCTGATTTGTGTTCAATTTACAAATTCAAACTTCAAACATACAAGTTCTTTATGAAGAAGTTCGAAAAAATACAAATTTAAGTATTGTGCACATCGCTACGCATTAAATACATAATTATGGGATTAAGCGGCTATCTGCGTGAGGGCATCAATGCGGCACTCATAATGGGCGCTGGCGATGCGATAGCCCAGTTGGTGATTGAGAAAAAACCGTTTCAAGATTGGGACATCGCACGGACGGCGCGGTTTACTACACTCGGGCTGGTCTTCGTTGGACCAGCGTTGAGGAAATGGTATGGAACACTGGACACTTTGGTATCGACGCAACAGTCTGCAACGCGGCGCGGCGTTAAAAAGATGCTTGTCGATCAGTCGTGCTTTGCGCCGCCCTTCACATTGGTGCTGTCGTACGTGGTGCCATGTATCAATGGCGAGCAACACGACAAGATTGTGGATCGCATCAGGGAGAACTACTTGGCGATTATGCAAAGGAATTACATGCTTTGGCCTATGGCGCAAACTATCAACTTTTCAATTATGCCAATGCAGTATCAAGT
The DNA here is from genome assembly GCA_037043585.1 of Drosophila mimica. Classification (NCBI taxonomy): domain Eukaryota; kingdom Metazoa; phylum Arthropoda; class Insecta; order Diptera; family Drosophilidae; genus Drosophila; species Drosophila mimica. Next base: position 3,246,410 of record JBAMBE010000748.1, on the reverse strand, counting down.
AATCTTTGCTCAAATTGTTGCCGTGTTTTGGAATTGTTACTTGTCTACGAAGCTCAATGAATGAGAATATTTATAATTGTTTTTTTTTTTAAACTGATGATCGAATCTATAGGCTAATCAGATTTTGTCGAACAAATCGTTTTGATTGATAAATAAAAAGGTTAAGTGTGACCTTAATAGTTTGTTTTTTTTTTTTATTTGTTCTAAGAGCAAATTTATGCACGTGTTTTCAAAAATATAAACAAAAAGCATCTGTAATGGCACTCACATGTGAACGTAGATTTCGATATATCGACATATCGATAGCATTTTTGCCTGACATCTGGAGTCATTTTGCATTGCAATTTGTGGTTTAATTGAATTAATCACAGTCAGGGGCAGACATGGACCAAACACGCGAGATTCTAACGTTTCAGTTTGGCACATATGCAAACTATGTGGGCGCTCACTTCTGGAACCAGCAGGTAAGCTAACAACAACAGCAACACCCACCATGCAAAGCCGGTCAATTTATCATTTTTCAATTAGGAGGCAAATTTCGTTTACGATGGCGAGAGCGGCAATGTGGCCGAGGAACATCTGCCCCACAATGACATACTTTACAGAGAAGGTGTTAATGATCGCAAGCAGACGACATTCACGCCACGACTTTTATCTGTGGATCTTTATGGCACACTGATGCATCTGCCCGTTGTGGGTGAACTATATGGGAACTATTTGCCACTGGCGACAGATCAGACGGCTGATGAGCTGCAAAAGGCCAAGGAATTGGCCGAGCAGAACAAACTCTCCACTCACGGTGAACTGGATGTGAGACAGCAGCCAGCCGCAACAATATCTGAATATCAGCAGGATTTGCTCAAGAACACAGTGAACACGGCGGACAAGGACTACAATTTGGCTGAGACATGCAGCAGCTGGGCAGACTTTCTATATGCACGCTACCATCCGCGCACATTCAATGTGCTGCAGGGCATGCTGAAACAACCAGATGTCCAGGTGCTGGGCTCACATTGCTCCGGCGTGGAGCTGTGGCAATCGGCCGCATTCAACGAGGACTTTTGTGATCGTATTCGCCTCTATGCGGAGGAATGCAATGGACTGCAGGGCTTTCAGCTACTCTTTGATATCGACGATGGATTCGGTGGACTGGCCAGCAAGTGCATGGAGCATCTGAATGATGAATATAATCGCGCCATTTTCGCTGTGCCCCTGCACTATCCGCGCAACATGTCCTATGCCAAAGCAGGTGATTTAAATAATATTTAACGTTTTCACAATCAATATAAATGCAAACAATGTGTTGTCCCAATTTTGTAGACACACGCACCTCACGCAGCATTCGTGTGGTGAACAGCGTGCTCAGCTATAAGCATCTGAGCGAGCAGGCGAACCTATTCACGCCGCTGTCCACGTTGGAGACGATCTGGCGTAACCAGACACTAGAGTCACGTCGAATGCCGGGCGTCAACTGGCTGGCGGACAATCTGTATCAGAGTTCGGCAGTGCTGGCTGCGTATTTGGATACAGTGACGCTTGGCTACCGTCTGCGCCAGACGCCCAATACTCTGTTGAGCTTTTGTGAGCGTGTCACACCAGCTAATCGCAAATTGGGCGCTGCTGCATTGGCTCTGCCGCTGGGCATGCAGCAGGAACAGGATCTCATTGACTTTCTGGATGGGGCAGATGGCTCACTGATGACACAGTTGACGCCCGGCTGTGATCCGGGCACAACGCATGTCGTCCAGTCAGTGGTGGCGCGTGGTATACCCGATGCACGTCTCAAGCGTCCCTTGGAGAAGGCCGGTGCGCAAATCTCTATGGCCGCCTATCGCTACAACAGCGTCTCCCAGATGCTGCAGCTGTACTATCAGTGCGCCTATCACAGCAGTCTCACGCATGCCGCCGCCACACCGCTGCCACTGAAAACGCATCTGCCCTTTCCGTATGAGATCTTTGATGACAGCATCGCCGCCGATGGCTTCAAGCTGCCCGGCGATGGACAGCGTGAGCGGGATACTCGTGTGGCCAGTGCACCGGCTCTGGCTGCTGTGCAAAACTCCAGCAAGCTGGGCACACATCTCGATTCACTGCATGATCAAACGCATCGCGTTCAGCTGGCCAAATTGCGTAATTTCTCGCAGGTGGCTCTCGAGCGAGATGAGTACGACTCGGCACTGGACAGAATCCTTGAGTTTCGTGACAACTATGAGGACTCGCACTATCTTTAAGCGGACATCACTTGTGATCCTTATTTAAGCAAACTCACACCACACCACACACACACACACACATGCACACACACACGCACACAGACACAGCCACGCACACATTAAATAAACATATTCTGATTTAAGGTTTGCATTCCGAGATTCGCCAAACGAATAAACAGAAAAACAGTCATCGAATTTGGAGTCTGTTAACTAAATCGGTTTAGTGGATCTATTAATGAGAAAGCCGATTCAAAATAAAATACATTTAGAATGATAAATCTACATAAATTGTATTACTAACATTAACTAACATAACCGATACATCTCCCATATTCCATTATATATATTAAATATTTATGTAAAATGTGGAAAAAGTGTCTGTTTGTTGTTTTCCTGCCAACGGTTTTCTACGATTTTCAACAATTACTTTGCAGGCTCCAAATTTAGTTGATGCTTTTATAAAGAGTTAATTTCTGGCTTAAATACTTAATTCTAGCATAATATCGAAATTTGTATTCTTAATATTATTAATATTTAATGGCAAATGGTAAATGTAATGCATGCATTTAATTAGCCTTAGTTGCAACAATCCCTTTTGTAATGTTGCTTGTTGCAAGAGGCATTTTGCTGCAAGTCAAGGGATTTGTTGCCTTCAACTTCGCGCCATTGCTTAATTTTATTGACAGCGGCATATTAGCTAGGCAAAAGTAAGACTATATTAAAATTGGTGAAAGTTGTGAGTGCTCGACTAAGAAATAATCTTTAATACATTATAAACACATCTTAAACAGTATCTAAATCCGAATTTCGGACTATAATTTTGACTTATTCCGACCCAAAATCACGTTTTCAACTTTAAGTGTACGATTGATCTAGAGGCCAACCTATGATTAAAAAGCCCTCGCTTTTGAAAATGCGTTGAGTTTTGACGAAGTTATGGCATTTTGAAGGTTCGACCTATGCCCACTTCGTCCCTAGAAATTTAAAATGCGCATATCTTCCATAATTTGTAAGCAATTTTTGAAAATAGGAGTTACCAGTAACATCACCTAAGAGATTAATAAAAAATTGGATGGCCACGCCCGCTTCGCCTACCTAAACCGGTATACCTGTTGGTCTACATCGATATTTTTAAAGCTTACGTCACCAAATTTAAAAGTTATATTGCTAGTAACACCCTTCAAAAATATGGAAACAAAATTTTGGGTCACGCCCACTCCCGCGCATAAAAAACGATAAATGCCCAAATCTCCCGCAATTTAAGAGCTACAGTTACCAAACTTAGAAGGTATATTATCAAGATCGAACTCCAAAATATTTGTTTGGGCCACGCCCACTCATTTTTTTTTTTTCGTATAGTCAGAAATAATTTCTTAAAACAAGAAAAATTGTGTAGTTTCCAATGCGATTTTCATTAAAGGGTAATTTTTTCTTGGAGCGTTCTTGATGTTCTCGATTGGAGTGTGAGTCGAACACGGCCTGTTGCCATATTGAAGCGAGGGCACCGTTGGCCTGGAGGCGATGTCAACGATGGGTCAGCCATCGGGCGACAGGCCCAATTTAAAGAGGCGCCAATTGATTTCACGGCAAGGACGTGCTGAAAATCTCTTGTGTAGCCGCACCTTTTCGAGGATTCCTTTTCAGCTCTTGTGGGCTTTGACTACGTGCACGGCTGATTAAGCCTTTCTTTTTTAAATATATATATATATATTTTGTTGTTGTTGCTGCTGTTGTTGTTGTTGTTGCTTGGGCAATTTGAACTTTTCGTTTGCCTAATTTATATGAAAATTTATTGGCAATAAAGCGGCAGTAATTGAAATCTCAACGGGAGTAAATCACAATTTTATGGACGCACTGCAAAACAAAGGCGGAACGGAACGGAACGTTGCCGATAAAGGGCCGGACTAGGTAGTAGGTGTACACAATATGATGAGGTTAATAATTCTCTTGTTTAAAGGGGTCAGTTGGGTTCAAGTTGAGGGCGCGGCCCCTTTTGCCACATTGTTGTGCAAATTAAATTTCAATTTGATTGGCATACAGCTCCTTGAGCCCGGCTCGCCGCTCGCCGCTCCCTTCTCCTCTCCTCTCTCTCTCTCTATCCCTCTCGGTGTCTCTGTCTCTGTGTTTCCCGTAGCTTAAAGCATTCGGATATCCTGTGGCAGCAGCTGCCACAGGAAAAGGGCTCGGCCCCAACCCGAGAAACCTTGAAATTAAAATTATGCCAACGTCTTTAATGGAAGTTGTGCTGCGCATTTTAAATTCAATTGAATTTATTTTATTTACTTTTGCGCTTAGTTTTTTTTTCATTTCTCTTCGTTTTTAATTTCATTTGTTTAATTTCGTTTACGTTTGACCAGCTGAAGTTATGTGTCGCCCCATTTGGGGCAGCTGCATTAATATGCAGCACCGCCTTTCGTTCTGTATCCGCTTTCAATAGAAAATGCAAACTACCTCAAAGCCAGCAGTAAACCCTTGATGCAGCCATTATCTATTATTCTATCTGAACATTCACTTACAGAAACTGGGATTCCTTAGAAACAAATTTGCTTTCATTCTATGCCTTCGAGAGAGAACTCTTTTGTAAGTGATCAAAATATGTCATTTGACAGAAAATCTGTAAGCTAATAAAAAATGCATCCATTGAGTTACACAAGAAACATAAAATTATTTGTTAATCGTTTATTTGTGCTCAAACTTTGTAAGGTTTGCACTCAATCAAAAGAAATCCTTACTTAACTTTGAGCATTCAAAAAGCACTCGATTTCTTAAGAATTAAGATCTAAGACCAAAGTCAGTGGTTTATGCTTGCGACTGTTTTTTCTTATATTCTAAGAAAACTAAATAGGAATGAAAATGAAAAATGTCAAATAAATGTCAGCAGGAGTCCCTTTTCCAGATCTTGGGTTCGTTGCGAATTCTGTCAGTTTCTCCGCTTCACTTCACATCATGGATCATGTGTAAGGCCCGAATTGTAAATTGGCCAGATGGCCAAAATGCTATCTAGAGTTCAAATTAGCTGCTGCTGCAGGGGTCTAATCAAAGCACGCGCCAAACGTTAAGCAATTATCGTCGATAACGCATTTAAGCATGGAAAAGGATAACTGAGTTGGAGCGCCAGTTGGAGCTGGTGAGTTGTTGTAGTTGGTGAGTTGAAGTTGGGGCCCTTTTGCATTTTACACGTAATAACAATTACAAATGCGCACTCCACAAATCAAGTGGATGCCTCCACCCTGGCCAGGGCGGGCAAACACACGGATCAGCAGCCGGAACCGGGAGCAGCCAATGCACGGACTAGACTATCCGTGACAGCCGGACCGGGAGGCAGGCAGGCAGGCAGGCAGTCAGGCAGTCAGGCAGCTGGCAGTCTGGGTGGCACTAATTACAATTCAGGACGCGTTGCACTCGAAAGTTGTTGCTCATTCAACACTCGAAGCGGGTGCCGTCCGCGTGTGGCACAAAGCGGGCGGCGCGCGGATGGATCAAAGTAGCAATTTGCACTGGCAAAGTTCCACCCACCCACAAAAGTGTTGTTGTAATTAAATTATGTGCCAAGTGACGACGTCGTCTTCTCCTTCGGCGTTGTCGCCTGAGTTATATAGACGAGGAGGCCTGCGAGAAGGGCGCAGGGAGTAGGGGAGGGGGGGGGGGAGGACGGTAAGGAGGTAAGGTGCTTGCAGACAAAGTCGCTGCTTTTCTTGCGCCCATCGGAGATGTTGTGGCAAATTAAGTTTGCTTTTGTTCTAGATTAAAAAGGCATTGAAATGTCGACGGTTCGCAAAAGGTTTTCCACTCAAGGCAGACTTAAAGTATAAAGCTAGAGCGAGAAAGAGAGATCAAGAGAGAGGGAGAGAGGTAGAGAGGTAGAGGGATGCTTGGGTGTGTGCTTGGTGGTTGGTCTGCGCTGCGGTGTAAGTGGCAGTTAAAATGACGCCTTTTGGTCTGAATGAAGTTAACTTTGTTAAGTTTGTTTTGCTTGTGGCGCATGGGCCAAATGGATTTGGTTCGGTTCATGATTAAGTGCCATCAAGCACTAAAATTAAATGGCAAGTCAATATCCAAGCGCACTCAATTGGCCGGCGGCTGATCAACTGTTTAATTGCCACATATGAACTCAGTGTGTGGCACACATATTGAGACAGAGTTCACTCTGGCGAACCGGTTCACCAATGCATTCAAAGTGGTTCAGTGCCATTACTAAAGTCTACCAAAATATGGAAGCTCGTTTCAATGAAAACTGCATCTTATTTCTTTATTTGTTTTAATATTATTATTATTATTATTATTATTATTATTATTATTATTATTATTATTTACTTTAATATAATATAATATGTAAATATAGATTAAGCTATCGAATAATTAGTCATACTACTTAGCAGCTTACTGGCTAAGAGAACAAGCCAAAGCCCACAATCAGCTCAAATTGATACTTAACCAGAGCCCAAATAGGTGGAGATAAACTTGCCTGATAATAGATTTAATGTGCCTAATTCAGCTAATTTTGGCTTTTTCCGCTTAGAGCCAAAATAATTAACACGCATGTGAGCTGTAAATGTTATTAAGTCACCCCTCGAAGACAACAACCCCAGACCCCCCCATCATCCACAACCGAAACCCAAAACTTTGTGTCAGTTCCAATGAGGATTACGCTACCGACCAAGTTGCTGGTGGCTTGGATTCTTTCCACAGTGTTCTTTTGATAAATAAGGTATAAGTATAATAACAGGGTATAGAGTAGCTGTGCAAATGTATGCAACAGACTAATATAGCCCCATTCAGTATATACAAAAATAATATGTTGTTTATTTATACCTATTTTACGATCGCCGAGTAATTGTTTCTATAGTTGTATATTCCTTTTCTGAAATGCACATGTTTTTTGTGTTGAATTTGCCTTAAGTGCGGCACAATTAAATAGTCATAAAATAATATAAATTATTTTAAGTTGGTATTAAATTTTTTCTAGAGAAAGCTAAAAAAGAGCTTTTATGAGTCTTAGTGAAAGAAATTGAGAGAAATAAGATGAATATTGCTGCGGAGAGTACATTATATATACATATATAATAATAATAATAATAATAATAATAATAATAATAATAATAATAATAATAATAATAATAATAATAATAATAATAATAATAATAATAATAATAATAATAATAATAATAATAATAATAATAATAATAATATATAATAAGAAATAGTAATAAATCGATAAGTCAAAACGTTGTCTAAGCAAAGTTTTGTCACATTTTTAATATGTGGATTCAATAAAAAATAATCATTTATTTTTGTAAATGGACTAAAAACAGTCTACAAATTTTAAGATTTCTAAATGAATTTATATTCTTTATAAAATTATTATATTTAATATTTGATGAATTATTTCGAAGAGTATTATAAAGTCGTTGTTTTCTGCCTCTGTTGGTTTTTACTTCGTGGTCAATATCATAACAAGTTGAGGCCAAAGGCAGCTGCAAACACACCCGCACCCGCACATACACACACACACACACACACACACGCACACACACACGCACACACACAGAGACAGCTGTGTTTGTATTGCTAAACCCTTAATCTTGTTGTTTTATAACTTTTAATACCTTTAATCCTTTGTCGTTGCTGCTGCTGCTGTTTCTCATGTTCATCCTGTTTTGGGTTGGGTTTCGTTTTGTCGCCACAGTATTTGGCAGCTTGTGTTGTCCTTGTTCCTGTTGTTGCCCTTGTTGTTTGGGTGAGCTCCAACAAGTTAACATGTTGTTTGTCGGAAATTGACCAAATAAAATTAAATAGTAAGCAATTTTTCCGGCCACGCCCCGCTCGTGCAACACACACACACAGACACACACAGGGGGCAATAGATGTTGACAAAATTCTCAATTAAATGCACAATACAATCAGCCAGTAATGCGCATCCCACCTTTATCTGTGTGGGCGTGGCAGTTGAACTTACCTCGGCTGCAGATGAATATTGTGACTGTGACATTTTGGGTTTAATTCGGTTAACAACAATTTGAAATATTTATTGATAAACTTTATCTCACAGGTGTATTAGGGAAGGGAGCTCTGTGAAGATTTTCCTGTAAGTCGTCGACCCTTTTTTCCAGGCATTTTAAATTTATATCCATATACAAATATACCCTTGTGATGGAATGTTTTCAAAACCACTGTTTTATTAAATTGAATAAATTAAATTGATTATTGCCTTTGTGAATTCCTGTTTGTGTCAATTATTTAAATTTTCAATATTGGACATTTTCATCTTTGCAGCATTTTCCATCACTTTTTGATTGGGCTAATACAAAATCAAATTATTGTTGCTTAACTCAAATTGTGTTGATTTTTAGTGGCTTTATTAATTGGAGTAAACTTTTCCTGACTTACTTGGTGGCAAATATTGTTGCATAAATGCTTAATTAAGTTTCTTGTTTTTCACACACACCTCTTTTTATTAAATACAGTAATTGTCAAACAAGCTTTGTTATTGTTGTTGTTGTTGTTATTTGTGTTGTTGCAGCTAAAGTTCTAATGAACGGGCTCGAGTGAAAGACCAAGGTGGAGTCCACCCCCTGCACCCATCCGCTCCCTCTCTCCAGCAACTCACTGCTCCTCACTATGTCTGCCCGGAGACCTTTCGTTTTCAATGCAACTGCATTCGACTAAAATTAAAACAGTTTCGCTCTGCTAGTTTTGTTGTTAGCCTGGCCAAATAGAAGAACCGAAGCAATAATAAAGTTGTGCGTGAAAGGCTTGTGTGGACGTTAAAGCTGCTAAAACATTAAGCTAAACCACAGCAGGAGCAAAATAAAAGTTTTATTTGCATTTCTTTGGCATTTCGTTGATACTTTTGTTTTGTTTGCTTTGATGCCAACAGCAGCAGCAACGACAACAACAACAGCAACAACAACAACAACAACAACAACAACAACAGTAATAATAACAAAAGCTGCAGGTATTGCCATTGCCGCTTGCAGCTCTCGGGGGTCTCCTCTGTTGGCAACTCTGCCAGCAGGCGTCACATGAAACTTGTTTCATCTTTAAGAGTCGAGCGCCATTTTAAAAAGCTTCTCTAACCGATCTCTCTCTCTCTCTCTCTCTCTCTCTGTCCCTTTCTGTGTCTCTCTATCTGTCTCCCTTATGCATGTGGGGATGTGTGTATAAATGTACATGGCACATAAACAATTGAAATGAATTTGTTTCCTGTAGTTGTTCCAACACAAACACACACAAACACACACACACACACACATACACACACACTCCCACACACACACACACACATGCACAAATACATACTTACACGCATGCAGCGCAATACAAATACAAAAAACTTTGCCGACAAACTTTGACTTTGGTTATTGTTACAGTTTAACTTTGTTGCTGTTGTGCCATGTGCTTTGCGCCTGTCGCTTTTGTTGTTGCTGTTGTTGCTATTGTTACTTCTGCTGCTGCTGCTGTTGCTGCTGTTGCTGCTGCTGCTTATTGTTGCTGTCTTTGCCTCAATTCGACAAACGACGACAAAACCCGAAATCGCACACACAACACAGAAAAAAAGTTTTCAAATAAAATGATTTCTTACTTAAGCAGCCGATTCAGACACGCCCCCCCTCCCCCTCCCCCCTCCAACACACACACCCGCCCCCTCATCCGCAAAACGGTTGCTTCTGTGGGCGTTTAATTTGCAGGTCGCGTGGCCCCAAATGAAATCTCTGAATTTTTATCACCTGACAGTTGTGTCAGTTGTCTTAAGCAAAAAATCCAGTGAAAAGAACGAAACCAACCTGAATCAAGTTTGTAGTTTTATTTCTACAGTTATTAGTTGTTATAAAAATATATTCGCGTATTTTTAATAAACTTTGATAAGCTTAATTTGCCATTGGCTACATGGTAAACAATGCAATATAAATATGCAACATGCAACATGCAACATTTACATATTACATGAATATATTATAATAAAGTATATAAATATTAAAATCATTTCAATTAAATGAATATATAATTTATAATCATTTTAATATATTGGTAATTTATTTGAGTGTTCATATAGACGCACGATCCATTCCTAATAGGTATTTATTTTTTATGTACATTTAAAGTCAATTGTTTATTATTATTGTTATTTATTGTTGCAATTTTAATTGATTTAAAGTACAGATTCAATAATCTGACCACAATAGAATACTGAGTACTGTTTTGATTTGTTATCACTCAATCTTTTAACCTAAACAGCGCTAAGTCTAAAGTGTCTGGGAATCTGTTTTCTCGCCTGCTCCGCATGTTTTCTTAGCCATCTATCATGACTGTATAAGCTGTCTGACAGACAGACAGACAGACAGACAGACTGACGGAAGCAGGCCAAGGCAAGCTCAAAGGACAAAGGACAAAGTCGACATTATGCGGCTTCTTTGAGCCAGCACACATTACATGCCCCCACTCAGCGGGGGGCCTTCACGTAATGGGTCATAGGAAGTGGGCGTGTTTGTCTTCGCCACACGGTGGAACCACAAAATGATATCAAGACTATTTTTAGAGCGTCGAAAATTGTTTATTTATTGACAATTCACAGCACGCGCCATGCAAAAGATCATCAAAAGTTATTATTGCAATGTGCGTATCGAGGGAGGGATGGGGGGCAGACGAGTATCAAATGTAAACTATGAGCCCAAAAATAAAAAAAAAAAAAACAACGCAAGTGTTGGATGTAAATATATACATTAATGTGTGTGCGACTGCATCGTGTGCTGTTTAAATCCCGAGTGGAATCCTCCAACAAGTCCTGGTGTTAAAGTTTCTGTCTTTGTCTTTAACCCGAAGCAGCGTTTTGAAATATTCATAAGCACGAGAAACACTTGCAACATAAGCAGTTGATATTATACACCCAACTAACCCTACACACACACACACACACACACACACACACACACACACACACACACACACACTAACACACACACACACACACACACACACACACACAGTCACACAAGTAGCGTCATAAAGCAATAAAGCGAAATCATGTGTATACATTTTTATAAGTTTTTTTTACGCTTCTCCAGTGTCTTCAAGTGGATGTGCTCCGGCAATGGGAAGGATTGCTCCGAGCTGCGAGCTGGGAGCTGAGGGGCTGGCAGAAACTTTCAACTTGCATTTGCGCAAATCCAAGCAAAGAGCTTAAGGTATCAACTCAATTCAACTCCACTCGACTCGAGTGGAGTCTTTTTATGTTTTGTCAGTCAGGCAACTGCTGAGTTGCCTCAGAGTAAAGATTGTTTTTTTTAAGATAAATACAAAACTCAAACAAACAAAAGGTAGTATTCTCTCTGGAGGTAGCCTTCATTTAAGTAGTTACAATGTAAGCTGTTACAATTAAAGAGAGTCTTGTGAAAAACAAGTCCTCTAGAATCGCTGGCACTATTCAACAAGTATATTTCTAAATCGAAATGTTGTGTTTCCCTAAAAACCAGCGATTTACATATTTCTCAATTGTAGCACTTTTACTGATCCAGATGATTTTTCTCTATTTTTATTATTTTTTTTTTTATATTATTATTAAGCATAAGGAGCTTCAGATTTCATATATATATCTTTAGAATTTCAGATGGTTCATTTATTGATATAATTTGATTGGCAGTCGAGAGACCAAATTTCATTACAACTTTCTGATTTCCGATTGGATTTTCTTTAAAAAATATAGGTTTCTACTATTAAGAAAAAAAAAAAAAATTAAGTTGAAAAATAGAAAAAAAAATCTTTTTACTTTAATAAATTGTTTTCGTATACTTACAAATCATTTATAAAAGGTGCTGATAAGGACTATTAGGGTTAAAGTTGACGAGGTCTTGATTAGGGTCTAGTTCAAAAGATCACAATTGGGGTTCATCCGAGAGGATTACAGAATCTTCTGTTGGGTATCGTTTGGCTTAACGAGATCTATTAGTCAGTATCTGACTCCAATAATGTTAATAACATGACTCAACATGGTAATAAAAAATCAAAGATCAAGTGACTCAGTTGACAAAGTTGAGTTGATTTTAAGTCTTTCAGTAATTGCTTTGACATAAGTTAGCGACTCTCCAGAATTGTGGCCAATCATTTGACAAAAAGATGATGAGTCGTCGAGTCTCTGATAATCGTTTGGCATTATGCCATCTAAGAGCATCTGATGCGATTGCTAAATCGGCAAACCCATGTGGGGATATTTGTTCGCATTAGCCTTGGCTCGGAGCACACACAAAAATTTGAGCTCATTTCGTTTCGACCCGAAAGCGAGCCAACAAAAATAAAAATAAATGATAATAATAATAATAGAATAACAACAAACAGCATTATAGGTTTGTGGTGGGCGGGGCGGGGCGGGTCGTGGAGGGGAGGGGGGAGTGGGTTTCTTTTGGTACCGCAGGGTATTTCAGACCAGTTGCCAGAAATGTTATTATGCAAAATAATAACAACGCATCGCACTATGAAATTAAATTTCGAATCCCAGCAGTGAGTAAACTTAAAATACAAGTTATTGCAGTAAACACCCACACAACACCTCCCCCCCACTAGCATGCAATGTGCAATGTGTATATAATATATATATATATGTATATATGTATGTGTATGTTGCCACATGACTGCGTCGGGCTCAGGCAATGACGGCTTCCCTGGCCGACTGCCGTTTGATACCCTGCCCCAGGGTACAAAATATAAACAGGTTTGAATTTTCAATTCAGTGAGGTTTTAAAAAATATGTATAAATATGAAACTGAATTAATTCCAAACGCCTTTTTGTGCTGCAACGAATTTCAAAATAATATTGATTTACGCCAAAATGATAATTGAAATACTGATGGGAAAATGTGCAGATTTCAGGTAAATTAATGTAAGCTGCCTTTTCCGTTTTGAAAATCATTTTTGACATACTTCAAAGATCTTTTGTGTACAGTTACGATTTCAAAACTGTAGATTCGGTTTCCTTTTCAAACTTCAGTTTTCCTCTCTGAGCTCCTCAATCTGGCTTGGTTAACTACTAGCGTAACTCGAATTACTAACTACTAACAACATATTCAGTTAGTTGTCCCCTTAATCTTAACCTTAATTAATGCAGATTGGGTTTTGGTGTCTGTTTAATTTTAAAGAGCATTTGTTCGTCGTTTTTTGTTTATTCTTGCATTGGCTTTTTGAATTTTTCGGCTTCACTTTTTATCTATTTTTTGGTTGTTTTTTGGTCCTTTGGTTGTTTGCTCGTTCGTTGCCCGTTCGCCCGTTGCTCGTTTGCCCGTTTTGCCCGCTTACCCGTTTGCCCGTTTACCCGTTTGCTGGTTGCCGGTTGCCGGTTCCCGTCGTTGCCTCAGTTTCTATTTTCGTGGGAGTTGGAAGACAAATTGATTTCATGTCTGAAACTTCTTAAGCGCCTGTAACGGGGGAATCCTTGCTGCTGCTTGCATTCCTCTTCTTCTTCTATTTTTCAAGTTGTGTGTGTCTGAGTGTGTCAGTGTGTGAGTGTGTGTGTGTGTGTGTGTGTGTGATATTATGCCCGCACACATGACGTTGCTTGCCTTCGGAACGCCCCATCGTCCCGCTGACCCGCTGGCAGCTCAACTCTTTTGCTTTTTATTTAGTTTAAACTTGGCTAGAAATTGATGCGCTCCCTCAAAACAATATAACGGCAGCAGCAACAAACAGGAATGTGGCACACACACACACACACACACACATACTGGCAACATGTTGCAATGGCCACGCCCCTCTTTCTTTTTGTACTTTTGGGCGAGTCGAGTCCGTTGCATGCTTCTGGCGCATATTTTGCCGTTGCAAGTGTTGCGGCTTTTGCTGTCATAGACATGAACGATCCACAAGTTCGACATGAGCCCAGTGGTTGGCCGGGCTCAATGCTGCAAGTGGGTTGAGTTGCGTGGCTGGAGTGCTGTGGTGTGGTGTGGTGTGTGTTTGTACGGGCTTTCGCTTAAATATTTGCAATTTTATTTCTATTCCCCAAGTGTGGCCATAAATTGCTCACTAATAGTGCAGCTATCGAATTTGTAAGTATACCCCTTCCCACTTCCCCCTGTTAACCCTTTTAACCCTTTCTAACCCGTCGATGGCCTTTGCTCATAGTTTGGAGTTTACACTTGAACCACTGCCCTTGGCAACAACACTCATCGAGCTCAAATAGCTGTGAGATGTGTGCAGAACTAAATTTCGAATATGCTACAAAATTGCAAAAAAAATAAAGATTGTCAAATTTACAAAAACGGAAAACTTTGAATTGCATATATATAAATAATAATAATCCTGTAACCAGCTTTAGCTAATGAGGTTTTCCGTTAAATTTCAACTGTTCAAAACTTTTTGTATAAAAATAATTTTTGTTTTATTTTAGCTTTTAAATTATGTTCGTTTATTCATGACACTCAACTTTTTTTATTCTCCACTTAATGGATTAAACTTTTTATTCCACTTTAGACAACTGTCGCTTTATTCCACTTTTCTATTTCTCTCACTCTCTCAGCATATGCACACACACACACACACACACACACACACACACACACACAGGCACACACACACAGGCACACACACACACCTATCTTGCTTGAACCTGCCGCTTATGAAAACAAAGTCCATACAATATTTTCAATATCAATAACCTGAGCGTTTTTAGTTATCAAAACAGTTTATCTATACTATGTAAGTAAGTGCAACTCGCCACCCCACCTCACTCCACCTCACTCCACCCCTCTCTCTTGCAACATGCAGCTCTTTCTCTTGCACCATCGACTCGCGTGAAACTATAAAATGTTGGATGGGAAAAGTTTATTTATTTTCTTTTTTTTTTTTGGTTCCCTCCCTGTTCAGTTGCAACTCCGCCCGCTCTCTGAACTTGCCGCACGCTCTCCCTCTCTCCTTTGTGGCTTCGTCCAGTCGAAGGGAGTATGCGTGAAAATCCTGGCAACTTGTTAGCTTATCCGGTGATTACATCGATAATGCTACGTGGTGTTTTAGCTACAAAGAAACATGCTGCTTGTCCCCCCATCCCCTTGCCCCAGCCAGTAGTGACCCTGCCATTTAACCTCTTCAGTTTGATACTTGCAACGTTTCCAGTTGCAACCAGAAACTCGGAGTGCACAACTCGCCTGTTAACTGAAGCGACAGGGCGTGGATTGGTACAGTGGCAGTACTGGGGCTGGGATGGGGATGGGGATGGGGATGAACCGCAGGCCTGCAAAGCGATACTGCCTGCTACCCATGTCCAACTGTGTCTGCCTCAGTCCATCTCAGTCTGCCTATGTCTGTCTCTGTCTGTCTTTGTTTTTTTTTTTTTGTTCTTTTGGCACCAGCAAAAACTAAGAATCCAGAACTGAAACTTCAAGAACAACAACAACAACAACAAAATGTGTAACAATGCTATTTTTCTTTGAAATACTCTTGGCAATTGAGCATCACAAATTTGCGATCGACTTTGCCAATTATTTTCGATTTGCTAACATGGTTAAGAGGAGCTGAGCTGAGAAGGAGTCGACTCAATCTTGTTTAAATCAAATTTGCCAAGTGATATTTGAATACCAGAGGATAGTTAACTAACCAACTAGACTAACTAGTTCCGCATAACGGATCAGATATATATATATACTATAAGCCATGTTCCACAAGCATTGAAAGTGGAACTTTTTAATGTTTAATGATTTTTATAGCTGTTTTCTCATCTTAATTTTGTTCAACTCATTTTAAGTTTGATAAACGATTTTTCTTTTGTAAACAAGGATTTCAATTATAATTATAAAATGTTCTATTATTTAGAAATATATTTCTGAAAAATAGACAGGGAGTAACGTTTCCAATTTGGAATTTCTAATAACCAGACTGTTTTTTAAGCTTCCAGTTTAATTTTCATTTTTATTTTTAGTTGCAATATTGGGAGCTACGTTGGATAGGTTGCTTAGGCTTACCTCTCTGAGCTCAACAGTTGGATCGGATTACTGTATTTAACAGTAAAAGTATTTACTATATATAGCTGGAAGGGTATTTAAACTGTGACAGCATTTAAAAACTGTTTTTCCTTGGAGTTTTTTGGCATACAAATGCGCAAAATGCAGTTTTATGGGATTTGTTCACTGGCTCCCGGTATGTCTGATACCGTTACTCCGCCCGGAGTCTCCGCTAGCGTCCTTAACGTTGACTCCCACGCATGTTGTACATTTTATTGCCAGAGTCAAGACGAGCAGCAACTCGGAGTTGGGGATTTGTGGGGCATGTGGCATGTGGCATGTAGAGGGTTGCTTGTAAGCGCATACATTTGTATGTGCAAACATGCTTCTGCTGTTTGTAACAATTGCTGTTGCTGCTGTTGTTGTTGTCGTCGTTGTTGTTGTTGTTGTTGCTGTTGCTGTTGTTGTTGCTGTTGCTATTGTTGTAGCTGCATTTCAGTTGCTGTTATTCACGTGCTCAATCAATTTTTCAACTTTTTACAGCCGCAGCCGGAGGCGAAGACCAAAGCTGGCATAATGTGTGTGCCAACTGCAATGGCAGCAACATCTCCTGCCCCTTCTCCCGCACCTTCTCCTGATCCTTCTCCTTCTTCTTCACGGAGTTAACTCCTTCGACTCCATTTCGCCTCGTTTCGCTTTTTGCCAGCCAAACCGCAGTTGCTGCTCTTTTCTTCTTCTTTTGTATACCCTTTTAGAGGATATTATAATTTGTCGTTATGCCTGGAAGGAGTCGTCGTCGAGTCCATAACGTATATATTCTTGATCAGCATAATTATCCTAGTCCATCTGTTGCTATGCAAGCTAGATGCTCAGTTTTAAATTTTACATATATCCGTATTTTTGCCGGTTAGATCGGATCACTAAATCATTTGACTAACTCAGGAACAAACATTCATTTAATGAGTTTGAATTGAATGAATACTTTTTATTTAGCAAGAACATTTTAATGTTTATTAATTCATAATAAATTTTCAGAAGGGTGTTTAATCTTCGGTGTACTTAAAATAATTGCATTTTCTTGATTTTTTTGTAATATTTCGCTGCGGGTTGTGCTGAATTGCATTGGGTGGTGTTGGGGATTGGGGGCTGAGCTTGGTCTGCAGCTAATGATATTTCATTGGTACTGATTTATAGTAAGTTGCTCGCTTCAAACTTGGGTGTGTGGGGGTGTGTGTGGGTGTATGTGTGTGTGGTGGGTGTGCGTTTCCTCGCACGTCCTAGCAATCTTAACGCTTCCCCTGATAAGAGGTCAACAGTTAAATGGGATTTTCTTCTTAGGGCACTCGTATTCGCATTCACATTCACATTCACATTCACACTCAGAGTCAAGAGTCATAAAAAATAAAACGTGTATTTGAGTCAAGTAAGTCAACAACAGATGGCGCCACAACTAAGTTTTTAAGTTTCGGCGGAGTCTTGAAAAGCAGCTTTCAATTTATTCACCTGTTCAACAGTCCGTCAAGTTGACTTCAAATTGCGAATCTTAAGTTGAGATGCAGTTAAATTGTAATGAATGTATTACTTTTTATAGTCTAATAAACAATATTATTCATTGTAGAATGGCAAAGGTTTAATTAAGGCAATCCCAAATAAATATGAAAATGGGAAGCAAACTTTAATTCAGGCTAAAAAAAACATTTATTTAATCAGAGAATAAATATACTTGGTTAAAGATTTTTGCTGCTCTCTTCACACTTTTGTGCTGAACTCAAGTTTTCTTCTCGATTTTATGTTGTGTCTCTGTTACCCTCCCTGATGTGGAATGCAGTCTGTTGAGCTCCTTAACTAAATCGGATGAGGACTTGAATTAAATTTCTTTAAAACAAAAAAAGCGCAAACGCAAAGTAAAAACAATTTGTGCAAAGTTTTCAGTTGATGTCGTTGTTGTTGTTGTTGTTGTTGTTGTAGTTGTTCGTTGAGTTGAGTTTTTATTTTTGTCGAGAAGGTGGATGTGGAAGTGGCCACGCCCATTGCGTGTTTTTCGGGGCGCACCTAATGTGGCATGTGGCATGTGGAATGCGAAATGCGAAATGTGAAATGCCCGACGAGATGCTGGCCAGGCAAAGTTGAGGTCCTGCCTCGCTGGTGGCTGCCACAGCTACCTGTGGTCCGTGCCGCGTTATGTTAACGCAATTATTACGCATTTCTTATGATGTAATCAGACGCAGCTTGCTGAGGGTTTTCCAAATGAAAATATGCCCAAGTCGCGTTGCTTTTGTGGCAAAAGTTTTTACCTGCCACAACGAACGAGGGAGCAGCAGCAGCAGCAGCAGCATCCGGCAGCAGGCAGCAGGCAGCCGCAGCGAAAATGAACTGAAATAAAACTAAATTATGGCAATTGAAAATGAAAAGCGAAAATTAAGCGCATAATGAGTCGCAGTATGGTTTGGTAGATGGCGCAACCTGGAGTGGCACGGTGGCAACTCGAGTGGAGTGGAGTGGAGTGATGAGAAGTTGTAGCTGGCACTCAAGATTAAAGCAACAAGCTCCTTGAAAGGACTCACCGGATACGGAACGACAACAATACAACGCATAATACAATAAGCAACAGCAAGTAGCAAGCAGCAAGCGGCAAGCGGCAACAACAACAATTGCCAAAATAAAAAGCGTGCCATCAGAGAGTGTGGGCGTGGCACTGGCAAACGCCCTAATGCAGCCCAATGAAGTGCCGCAGCGCAGCTAACTTCGCGAGTCCCCTTCCTCGGAACCAGTTCTCTACTCCTGCTCCAGCTCCACTTAACGAGGGCGTCTTGTCTTTAGGCTGAAATTTATTATATATTTTTTTTGTTGCTGTTGTTCAACAATCCCCTCCCCCCCCACAAAGATCACGAAGGCACAAGAAGCACGTTCCCTAAACCAGTCAAAGGAAATCGACTTGAGCAGAAGTAACTGCAAAACAGCTTCAAGTATTACATAACATATTAACATGTGTACATTTTTTACATACTTACGTATGTATGTCGCACAGGCGACAAAAATGTCGTCGCTTAAAACAAAATAAACTTAAATTTAGCGCTGAAGTTACAAATGTGTGAAAAGTGTTTGTCATTTTCACAGGAGTTGAAGAAAACGGAAGTCCATTTAATAAAATGGAGCCAATCAAACTAAGAACAAGAAACAACGCTACCAACAAAACATTAAAAATTACAAATTTAGTAAACAACATTTATGTATACGAATACTTTATGGCAACATAAATCCATTCACAGCCAAGTCATGGCTATGGAATCTTTAGACCTATCTTCCTAAGGCGGCTATATTTGATATAGCGAAATTCAATTAAGGGCATTTGATTTTTCGTTCTAAAATTTAAAATAATATTTTATAAATGTTATTTTGTTCAACGAAAGAGAGTAGTTTTAAATATACGTTAAATAAAAATGGAATTACTTTTGTAACATTAACATAACATTTTTTATTACATTTTTTGTTTTTAAAGTGAGGTTAGGGTGCGAAATTCGATTAAAGGCAGTGCTAATAAAATTAATATAATAATTAGAAATGACATGAAATCATCAATTTAATAACATGTGTTATATAAATAATTGTACTCTCGGTAGAGGTAGAAAAAATCTATTTACACAGGTTGTTGCACAAATTTGCTGCCTCTCGGATTAATTTTGTAAGTTTTGTCGGGTGTCTGGGTTGTCTGGGCAATGCAATGCCAGCGATGGCATTTTGTGGGCAGCAAAGAGTGAAAAGAACAAACTGCTCCGTCACTCAAATCTGACACAAGACAAATCGCATCGGGTTGAAGGCGACGTCGAATGGAATTGATCGCATCCAATCGGATTCAGTGACATTTTGCCAGTGCTCCTCCCCCAGTCGCCATCCACTTGCTGTGCATGCTGCATGTATGTATGATAAAGAAAAAGAAAATAAACCTAATGCAGCTCCACTGAATTTTGCTACACTTCAGCAATCAATTTACAATTACATAGCGTCACACAATACCTCAAGACCCCTCCACTCCGCCCCCTTGCACCGGCTCCGGCTCCGGCTCCGGCTCCGCCTCAGCCACTCCAACTGTCAGGCCATTCTTGCATCGCACGAATGCAAAGTTCAATTCAATCTTTCAGTTGTCACTGGCAAAAAAACAATATGCGCATAGACACAAGACAGAAGACAGAAGACACAGGACACACAGGACACAAGACACACATGCAAACAGGACTCGCAGCAGCAGCATCCACTCTGCAGTTAGTTAGTTTACTCCACTCTCTCTCTGTCTCCCTCTCCCTCTCTCTGTCTATTGTTTGTTATTTAGAATTCAAATGTTGGCAGCTGTCTCTTATATATGTGTGCATGTGTGTGTGTGTGTGTGTGTGGCAATAACATTTCGAATGCGAAATCTAATGAAACGTGTTTAAAACAATTTGTTTCCCATATTGAATTATCCACTCGAGTGCACTTCGACTTCTTTTCTCCCAAATGGGCGGCTGTTAAAGCGACCTCTTTGTGCACTAACGGTTAAGCTGCCATTATTGCAGATATATATGTATATATATACACACACACACACACACACACACATGCATACAAATCTACACACATATGCATAAACTAGTATTTGGCAAAGAATCTGCAATCATCTTGAAGACTTGCAATATGCACAACCAGCTGACTGAACCAATCTGTATATATATATACATACATATATACACACACATATATATATATATATATATATATATGTATTTATTTAAAGTAAAAGCATTTCCCCGCAGTTAATTAACAAATTTATTAAATAATTAAAATTAAAAATAAATCGCAACTCGAATTGCAAAATTTTCTCAACAAAATATTATGTGGAATCACAATTAATGCAAACCAAAAACAACAATAATAATAATTATTTGTTGCTTTCAACCAAGTTATTATGTGCCTCACATGTGTTGTAAAAAAGTTATCATCACCGATAAAGACTCAAATGGAAATTTTAATTTCACAGCCAGAAACAGAAAACATGAGTAAATAAAAATTGTTTCAAATGTTAAAAAACATATTAATAAATCCAAATTCAGACTAAAATTGAACTCCATTCCACAAATGTCTGCTATCTTCGGTGTGCCAAATATCAATGTTTGATCTATGCTCTATATTATATATATAAATATATATATAAATATATATATATATGTATGTATATATACGCAACGTGGTCTATTACAAGCGGCTTATTAGGCGCATTTACTGATTTTTCGATTTGTGGTAGGCGTGGCAGGCAAACTGATGGAGTGTGGGGAGGGAGGGTGTGTGCATAAAAGGGATGGGGTCAAACAAACATTATTTGAACCCAGTATATTTTGCAGATGATTTAATCTGCTTTTAATAAAAGCTGAGGTTTTTCTGCTACCGTCTCTCTCCCTGTCTCTCTGGCTGTCGTTGTGCATTTTTTGATGTTTTATTGAAATCATGAAAACAAAATGCGCTCATAATAAAATTGAAACAGCAGGCAAGCCGAGCAGCAGCAACAACAACAACAGCAACAACAGCAACAACGGCAACAACAGCAACAACAACAGCAACAGCAGCAGCAGCAGCAATGTGTAAACACATGTAAGCCTGGCCACATTGTTGCTGCTGATGTTGTCGTGGATGTTGTTGTTGTTGCTGTTGTTGTTGTTGCTGTCGCTATTGTTGTTGCTGCCAGCGAATGCCGTTGTCTGTCTGGTAAACCAAAATTGTTGCTCGTTTTCCGCATGAATCACTTGCATCATCATCATCATCTACCCCAAATTCCCACACCCCGCCGCAACCCTTTCAACTCCACAGGCTACATATGAAACCACAGCATTGTAATTGTATTTGTGTGTGCAGTCACACCCACACATACCCACACACACACCCACACACACACACACACACACACACAACCGTTTGGTTGTGCACTATGTAAGTAGCTTTTAATATATTTTGCCACAAGCCAAAAAACGAGTAAAGAAATCAGGAAAAAAATCGAATATATATATATATATATATATATATATATATATATATAATATCGTTTGGCTGGTTTTTTATGTGTTTGTGTGTGTGTGTGTGTGCTGAAATTGAAATTAAAATACAACAACGAGAAACACACACACACACCCACACACACACACCCACACACACACATGAAAAGCACAAAATGAAATTAAATAAAATATAAAATCAAAGGCAACTCGATCTGAAACTCACAAGCCAACAACGTCAACAACAAATGCCCAAACAATAAAAAAGAAAAGTATTAAAAAACTAGCTGATGACCCGATTCAAAAAGATTGTTTAACAGTCGATAAATGGCCAAATGCACAAACTCAAAAATACACAATTTTAAATTGTCTAAGCTTGCAATTGTTTGCAAAAGATTAATTCTGTTTTCTCTTCAAAGTTTCTTCAACAAATCAACTCGCAATTAACAAAATCAGAACTTGATGAAAATATGAATGCATTGCTTTCATTTGGAATGGGATAGTTGGTCTATTTGTGTTGGTAATCGAATTTGCTTGTTAACAATATGTTTGTCCATTGCCAATATTTTGCCCTTATAAATATTGTTCGTTAATTATGAATGCGCCGCAAACAGGCAAACGGGGCAACATTTATTGATAGTATTGCAACACACAAATTTGTGTAAATTTGTGTAAATTTGCATAATTTGTGGGGATTTTATTCACTGTTTACACGTGTGCGTTGTTATGATGAGAGAGATCCCGATAAGTCCTATTCAGTATTTATAATTTACTGAGTTGCGCAATTTTTGGCATATTATGCACAAAAAGCTGAGTTATTTAAAGTTGAGCATGTTTTAGGCTAATTCCACAATTAACATTTCTTAAATTACCAAATATCCATCAGCTTCAGTATAAATTTGAATAATAAATGAATAATAAATAAATTTTATTTTCTAGTAAGATAAAAGGAATGGAATTGAAGATGTTGTCAAAGTTGTGTTTCATAGAGCAAAGAACAATGTTTGTAATCAGACGAGTTGTGAAAAATTCAATTGACAATAAAATAAATAATTTTTAATTACATTTCAAGAAATTCATCGATTTTGTGTAAGAATTAATTCAGATGTTTTAAGAATATAAAAAATATAGAAGTCTGTATTGTCTGATTGTTGCTTGTTTTTAGCGCTATTAGTGATAAAAATCCGTTTGATTCCTTGTTGTTTTAAATGCTGCTAATTTAATTAAATTGTAATTAAATGGAAAACAATATTCCCTAAATTGTAGTTCTTGTTGTTGGCATTGGGATTGATTACAATTGCGCAGTGAATGTGAATTAATTTTTGTGATGAGTCGAAAGTACTGTAAATAAACTGAGTGCAGCAAAATTCATTTAAGTCTATTTTTGGTACTGCAAATCCTTTAACGCATCATCAAAAGTGATGTTTGTTGTTTGATTTTGCTTTATGTAAGTCCAGCATAAGTTTTTGGTATTTTTGATAATCGATATTTAAATTTATATCTCAATGAAAATTGCACAAGCGAAGTTTCTGCAGTTTTTTTTTTATTATTATTATTGTTTTTATTTAAAAAACCCTAAGCTTATTTGGGCAATCGTAGCTTGGGTCTAGTGAATTGGTGTTATTGAGGCTGTTCTGGAGGATCTGTGATGAGTGAAAGTTGTACGGATAATGCCTAGGTATATTTATAGCAGTATCTTCAAAATCGATTTGAGAGGAGCTATTCAAGAAGTTAAATTATCCTGATCTGCCTATGTTAGAAGAGAATATTTATTCCAAATTTGAAGTCGGTGAGGGAAACAGACAGACGGAAGGACAACTTGTCTACCATTTCCACCATTTGCACCAACTCCAATACAAATACAAGGGAAATATCTACAAATATTGTGATATAATCTATGTAGATATATATATATATTTATATATATGTATATGAATGCATACTCAACATTATTTTTGGATACAAACAGACACAATTCGGCGACTCGAGTTGGGCAAACACAGCAAGAAAGAAAGCAGAAAATGACAAGAGAAACGCGTATCAAAATTGACAGCGAATTGAACTAATTAGTGACATATTGATGTGGTCCAAATTGAGCTAATTAGTGGCACTTTGATGCGTGTGGCGAGGGTGGGGGTGGTGGCATGGGGGTTGGCTATATTTGGGGGGCGGTTTTAGGCTGAGGCAGCTGTCAATAATCTGTCGGTTGTTGTCATTGCCAATGAAGTTAGGCACGTTTCGTTTTTTCGAGTGTATTGATAAATGCACACACACACACACACACACATACACATGCGAACATAGAGCGTGTAAAGTTTTTGCTGAGCTTTGCACTTGCCACACGAGCTACTCGTGCATTTGTTGTTGTTGTTGTTGTTGCTGGAAGTTTCGCTGACGTTTGCAATTCAAAATTTATTGTTGCATTGCCTCTGTTAACAATTAAACTATTCTGACAACCCCTCCCCCCTCGCTTGGCATGTCAGTGCAAATAAGCTGCCACATTACTGCTGCTGTTGCTGCACACACTTAAATAGTTGAAAATGTTGCATCGATATATGGAAAGTCGTTGGGTTAGTCAACCACAGGGGCAGCCACAGAGGTAGCCTCCAGATAAATGTGTGGCAACCGCTTCATTAATTTGTCGTTTGCAGTGATGCATACAAAATGTAAAAATACAGTCCAAATCCATGGATACATCATTAAGTCGCCCCTCGGCGGACACAACAATGATTTCCTTCCACACAAACACTTGCGATAACGTATTTCAATTAACACACGAATTATGTGATTAAAAACGAATAATGAAACATACAAGGTCTGAAAACTCAGCTTATGAATACATGTATATATGTATGTACATATGACATATGCACTTGCAACATATGTATTTACATTGATTGCTTTTTTTAAATGCACTTTAATGCGTTAAATAAAAGTATTCATCAATTTGCAAGCCGAATGTGGCGACAGTTTTCCGGTCTGTTCTTCAACTCAAAAACGCCCCATTGTTGAAAGCGAAAGAAATGAAAAACTATCAACTGCAATCATATATTTTTCATCTTAAGTTCCTTAAAGAACTTTTGAAACTACCCTCGCAACTTAGCGCTGAGCAGCAAATGCTACAAATAAACAGATTGTAAGGTTAGCTCAGTAATTGTGATAAAATAAAATGGGGCAAATCAAACAAATACACAAATATGTGTGTGTGTGTGTGTGTGTGTGTGTGTGTGTGTGTGTGTGTGAGAGACTTCCATCTCACTAATTGCCATGCAAACTTTATTTAATCGAGACGTAGCGAAGTGATATCGAAATCGCACCGGGGAACATTGTCAAGTGTCTGGAATGTGGCAGCCGAGTGTGGCAGACAGCGATTCTGATTTATGTGCTGCACTGCTGTCGAGTCTGGGGGCAGAAGGTTAGTGGTGGTTGGCGGGTTGGCTGTTGGGGGTGGGGGGTGGGGGTGCAGGATTGGTGTGTGAATTTGTAAGGGCGTTTTGTCATTCTGATGTGAAGGATGTGCCGCTTTCCCTTTGTCAGCATCGTTCTTTTATTTATTGTGCGCTCCTTGGCTGCTTTAACCTTGATGCCGGCGGCTGATCCGATTCCCGTTTGCCCACTTACCCGCTGTGCTTCGTTTACCACCGCACCCGCCCCGTCCCGTCCCGCCACATCCCGCTGCACCGTTCGCCTTCACTTGGCGAAGCAGCCAAACGCCGTGGGCGACAATTGAAATTATGGATTTTTATGTGTCATAAGCTTTTATTGATGCAACAATCAAATATTTATGATGACAATTCCCGCTGACAATGATGACAATAAAAGTGCTTTTACTATGCGAATGCCGAATAACGAATACGACTACGAATACGAATACGAATACGAATACCGAGTCCAAATGCGAATATGTATTTACCATTCACCATTCACCATTCACCATTCACCATTTAGCGTTGAGCGTTTTGGATTTCATTTCATGCACTTCCTTTAAAGATGAGCGCATTTGTTGCTGTTGTTATTTGGGGGATTTTGTGAAATCGATGATTATTTGGAGATTACATTTTTGATTTGCGGCATTATGTATTCATTTCGAATATTTTCAACTTTGTTTTATTGATTGTAACTGTAAATACGATAGAAAACTTGGGGGCAATCAGGAAAATGCAGCTGTGAAATTTCGCACAGATTACTCCGTCTAGATTATAGATTACCTGTAAGTACAGATAACTGGCATCAGGTATATTTAAAAAACGATTTAAACAAGTTTTAGCCATGACTTGGAATACTTATCGTTCTCTTAACAGGACACCTAACAAACTTTATAGCCAGTGTTTGCCAAATATTGAGTTAATGATAAGAATACTTAAAGCAGAATATTTTATATGATATTAAGTGTAGTTCAATTAAATAAATAAAAGAAATATTGCTTTTCTTTTTTTTATATTGTTATTTTTATTAATTTGATTTCTTAACTATACAAGAATGCTGGCGATATTGTTTTGAGCACACTTACTATTCTCAACTTGATGCAATGCCAAATAGAAGACTGAAGACTTGGATAACAGTTGTAAGAGTCCAATTAGCTTTGTAGTTAATCTGCAGTTGAATTAGAGGTATTCGATTGATCCATTAAATTGCATCGATTCAACATCTTAAATGGCATTCCATTATTGTAATTAGTTGCACTTGCAACTTGACTTTAAGTACAAGTGATGTTTGGGCGTCCTTCGGGGGGTGTTGTTCTGTGTGGTCGGTTGCACATAATACAAGAAGGAAGCGAAAATAATACACACCCACACACACACACACACACACAGTTGCAGTTATAGTTTAAGGTGCATGCTTTAATTTATGTAGAGCAGCTCCTCCAACACACACACTCAGCTATTCAGAGAAATTCACCTGTTCTCCACTCACATTTAGTGAGGGTTCACTGTGGAAACCGTGTAGCCTCCCAACCTGCAATTCATGTAACCAACCGGACCAACATGCTATGCCTTCCGCATACACAGCACCCCCCAACCCCTAACTCGTATACTCGTATACCCGTATACCTGTATACCGGTATATGTATATACGAGTATATCCCCTAACCGCTCTCTGTCCCGTCCTGGGTCTGTCTGAGTGCTATTCTATCCATATGCAGACAGTCAAACAGCGAAATATCTATGAGTGCATCCATTATCCTTAATACACTTACGTGCACTAATGTGCTCCACATTAATGTGGGAGCTGCTTGAAAAATGTTGTTTTTTTTTTTTTTTGTTTGTATGTTTTTCTATTGCAACCCTCTCCTGTTTTTTATTCCTCCATCTCTCCGTCTATTCGCTGCCCTCCCTCGCAAGCTCGTTCCCAACCCGTTGCCCAACCCGTTGCCATTCGTTTTGGCCTCCACCTGGGCCACATGTTAGATTGCCGGTTTCATTTTGCATTCGCATTCATTCCTGGAATCGCCCACAAGCGGGTGGCTCCAGGTTCGCGTCTAGGCAATAATTGTTTAAAATTGAACCCAGAATTTTATGTTGCACTTCTGTTTTGATTGGAAGTGATGTAACAGTTAAGTTAACTATGTTCAGATTCATGTTTTTATCGTCTCTCTCAACTAAATAGCTTTATCAAATTTATAAGCTATTTGCCATTAAATTTGCTTGAATTAGCTTAAGAACTCTCTAAACAAATGCATCCAACTTATTTTAGATGTTTTTTTTTTTGGTAATTTCATACTTTTCAGTAGCAATTTCGATTTTCCTTCAATAAATATAAGTTAGTTGATAGTCGCATGACTTGTTTCTTCGACTTTTAAACGGAAAATGTTTAATGAAATGAAAACTGCCGGCTGGGAAGTAATTGGTTTGCTTGTATCAATTTAAAAACTGTTGGCCAAACAATTTTTTAGACAAAAAATACTTCGGCCGCTGGGCAAACAAACTAAAATTGCTTTAAAACTGAATTTAAACGGCAACTGAATAAACGCATATGAGGGGCGAAATGAAAAAATAGCGGAAAAACAAACAACGCCGAAGAGCTGCAGGAACATTTTTTTTTTTTTTTTTCGCAAAATCCGGGGCTATTGGTGGCATGGTGTGTGGCAGGAGGGCGGAGGGAGAAGGGTTAAGTTTGGTGTTTGGGATGAGTGTTGCAACAAAATTGTATGCAGTCGCAAATATTTTAAATGTTAACAATAAAACATGCGAACAGTAAATAAATACAACTCACAGCTTACAGCTAGTGTATGTGTGTGTTGTGTGTGTGTGCGTGTGTGTGTGTGCGTGTGTGTGTGTGTGTGTGTGTGTATGTGTGTGTGTGCAAACAGCTCAGTGCTGTGCAAACCAAACAAACAAACAGCCAAAGAGTCGAGCCTAAAAGTATGCAACCGTTTTGCTTCGCTTGCTGCTGCTGCTTTTCTCTCTTTCTCTATCTTTCTCTCTCTTTCTCTCTCTCTCTCTCTCTCTCTGTCTCTCTCTCTTCCTGCCTCACTCTCTCTCTGTATTCGTCGCGTCTTACTGCGCCGCGTTCGCATTCAAACAAAAACCGCTTAAAACACTTTACTATCGCATTTGGGAATTGTTCAAATATCTTCACCTCATCTCGCCGCGCCTCCCCCTCCCTCGACAAACATTTTACTACGTTTTTTGTTGCAATTGCTGTAGTTCTCATTTTTGTAGTTGCCACTCCCTCAGCTACACAACTTGCGCTGCTGCCACTGCCACTGCCACTGCGACAACAACAAAACGATTAAAATTCTCAAATATTTGCGCCAAGCTGTACCAGAAACAAAAGTAAAACAACCAGGAAAACCTATCTTGGGCACACCGAAGATTGGAAACCCTTGTGGATGAAATTTATATAAATTCATATAAGCGACCGATTATTCCAATGAAATATAGATCATATAGTAGCCCAATCCTAATGAAACCAGCATAATAGCATCCCCAATTGTTGAGTGTGGTAAGAATATCTGGGAAAGCGCAAAAGTTCTTCATAAACGAACTCATCGTTCCTATAGGAGCTGTATTATATAGTGATACGATCCGCCAGGCTTCGACTTATATACTGAAAGTCGGATATAAGTTTTGGTAGTAAAGTTTAACGGCTTAGTGACAAGTTCGCATAGAAACAGAATCAGAAAACAGATTAAATTGCCCCGAATAGTTTTGCTGATGAAAACATATATATGTATATATATATATATATACTTTAGGGCTCGGATATGGGCTTTTTAAGGCGTTACGAACATCACGACAAACTAATAATACACTCAACAAGGGTATGAGAATAATACAAAAAGAAATAATATATTTATCGTCACAAATACCTGTTCAGCAGCTACCCTGTAAATTCAGTTACAGTCCGTACAACATTTTCTGACTATAGATTTTATAGTTTTGTAGGTCTAAGCCACGATTACGGGGCATATAAACAACAACAAACAAGCAGAGAGAGAGTGTGTGTGTGTGAGAGAGAGAGAGAGAGAGAGAGAGAGAGATACTGAACAAGGGATATAGGGATATTTGAAAGTCGGTCAGCATTTATCCTAGAACACATGCTGCTGCTTTTTTGGAGCCTACTTTTGGCAGGCACTGTGCACAAATAGCAAAACAAATACAAATACAAAAATAAATACGAATACAAAAACGAATACAAATACAAATACGAATACGAATATGGATATAGGTTATAGGTTACATAGCGCTGCAGTTGGTCAACTGGTTGACAGCAGCAGATCGCTAACATCTGTCGCTATTTTTCATACGTGTGTGTATATATATATATATATATATATATATATATATATATGTGTTTGTGTGTGTGTGTGTGTACAGCAACACACAATTGCAGCTGTGTTAATATTGACAACACTTTGTAGGCTTTTGGCCAACTATTTAAATACGGTTTTGGTTGCATTTACCTACAACCAAACAGTCAACAGATTACAAAAAAAAAAAAATAAAAAATGGAAGTAAATAAATTAAATAAAATGTGGTTGATATTTTTTTTAAAGAACAGGTACATTTTCTGATAACTACTTTATGTAGTATATCATCTATAAACATATATTATGGTATTAATATCTTTTCCTGATCCAGTCCGTAAAAAAATGTTATTTCCTCCTGCAAACGAGTTACAAAATTCTTTGCCGAAAAATGTTGACACAATTCATCAGAATGTGAAAAGCTTTGAATGACCAAAACTCGAATATTATTTTTATTTTCAAGCCATTTTCATGTGTTGCACATTTGCATTCAAGAAACGTGATATTTGATTTACTGCTCGAAAGGCCATCGAAGTGTCAAATTTGACAAACGGAACAAGTTGTTCAAGTGTTTGAAATTCATATTTGATGTGAGAAAGTCAATTGCGACTCGAAATGAAAATGAAAATTAAACAAAATGTGATTCGAACTGCCAAAAATGTGCTCAAATCAATTGCAAAATTGTTGGTACACTCAGAAAAAAAACCATGAATTTTAGAAATCGTTATACTTTTGGAGCCAAGTTAGTTTGTTTTTTTTTCGTTTTTAAATATAAACTTTGCATTTCAAATTTTAAGAATTCCTTTTCATAGATTTATAAATTATTTGTAAACTAAACTAAGCAAAATTTTCTTTTCAATTTTCAGGTCGACTTTTATTTTAGTGGGATTTTCTAAAATGCAGGCCAGTGAAAAACCGCACACACGCAAACACAACACAACACAACACACACCACACACACAACACACACACGTGCCTTGATTATTGAAAAACAGAAGCCACAAATGTTGTCGACGCGACGTGGACGGGACGTGGACGGGACGTGGATGCCGGGACAATGTCCTTTGCCATTTGAGCTCGATTTGTTTCGAAAATGTGTAAATGCACACACGCTAACACACACACACACACACACGCAACCACACACACACACACGCATACGGAATTGTAAATGGTGTGCGGTGCACACAAATCCACAAATCTACCTAAATAAAATGAACAAAAATAAAAATAATAAATACAAAAAATAAATACTATATTCAAATATTTTACGGTATGTTGTTTTGGTCAAATGATGTTAACCAACAACAACAGCAATACTCATCTGTCTGTCTACTGGCAATGTGTGTGTGTGGGTGTGTGTGTGTGGGAGTGTGTTTGTATTTATTTTAAGTTGTAGTTACAAAATATGTACAAGTCTGGCAGAGTTATTTATATTGTGTGTTGCACAAGCACACAAGTAAAACGATTGAACAGCTAAGTGGGTCGACCGACAGATACCCTCGTAATTTACCAAACTGGCTGAGATAATAAATTTTGAGATAATAAACTACACTTTGAGCTAATCAGCTGATATGAATAGAAAACTTATCTTTTCGTTTTTATTATTTATTTATTTATTGTCAACTAAAGACAGTCGACACTAAAAATACAAAAATTAAAAATTTGAATTAAATTAAATTTAAAATAAAATTAAAATTATAAATAAATTAAAAAAATACTAAAATATTTAGAAGACTTAAAAGATTTTTAAGATTTCTAAGGTTATATATATCATTAATTTAATAAATGCGAAATAACATAATCTGCTTGATTGGAACATTTTCTCAAATTAGTTTGCATTATTAAATTGAAATTTGAAAAAAAAAACTAAAGCAAAATTGGCAAACTTTTTTTTACTAAAGAGCTGCTCATTTACAGGGTAGCAAAAGACAAGTGTACAGAAACGAGTGCGAAATGAATAATTTGTGTGACAAGGTTTACCAGAGCCAGAGCCAGGACCCGTGCCTGAGCCGGAGCCAGAGCCAGATCCTGAGCCCGAGCCTGAGCTGTAGCCGTTTCCTGTTCCGTTTGGTTTTCTTTTTTGTTTTTTTTTTTTTTGTTTTGGGTACTGGCAATGCAAATGGAAAAAATATCTCAACATTTGCATCTTCAGCATTCGGAATTGTGTTTTTGGGAGAGCGGAGTCTGAGTTGCAAAGAGGTATTTTTTAGCTGGCAGTCAAAGATTGCGATTATACAAATGTAACAATGTGCAGGTTAGGCCAACCAGAACCAGAACCAGAACTCGAACCAGAGCCGGAACCAGCAGCGGCATTAGCACCACAACCAAAATTCACCTGCCAAAATGTAGAGAAAAGATCGAGAATGAGAGAGATAGAGATAGACATAGAGAGTGAGAGAGATAGAGGCAGAGGGGGTGGAACTAGATGTGGGTGTTGCTGGCATTAGACTCAGTCTGTCTCTCGTTTGGCTAATAGTTTAAATTCATCTCCATGTGTATTTGTGTGCAAGTGTGTGTTTGTGTGTGTGTGTGTCTGTGTGTGTGTGTGTGTGTGTTTGTGTGTATGTGTGTATGTATGTTGTGTGTCTGGTTTCACGCTTTATGCTCTGCTAATGATTTGATGTCCTCTCCAGGCAAACTCAACCCCCAGACCGCGAATGCCGAAGCTGCCACGCTCTCATCCCTGTGCCACTCCTGGTTTGTCTTTGTGAGGAAGCATGGTGGGGGGAGGTGGTGGATGTGGCAGCGGGAATGCGATATGCAACATTCTTAAAGTGCACAGCGTATGCATCAAATTCAAGTGCTTGCCAAGTCATTCTCATATCAAAGTTAATCCCCGTCGAGAGCTAAGTGTTGCCATAGAGAAAAAGTGGGGTACTCAAATTAGTAGTCTAATTTGTATTTCATCTTTGAAGATACCGAATACCAGAAGCTGCAGGTTACAGCTTTTTTGAAATATATTTTAATGAGTTACAAACCTTTTTACAGTTATCAATCTTTTTTAAGCTTCCAATTATCCTGGCTTTAATTGACGGAATTTAAAAATAAGAGCTCGCTTGGGTTTTCATAGGTTTTTTTTTTACTTTATTTTGCATGGATTTCAATTTTCAGTTGTTTATTACATATACATACATACATATATATATGAGAATATATATATATATATATTTGGTTTTTTGTTCTGTTGCCATTTTGCATAATCGGTTTTTCGATATGGCGCTAGTTTTGATCAGAATTTACAATACAAATACAAACATTTCGTTTTATATACATAAACATAGACAAAAAGTGGTGATATTTTCTTTATTGAATGTTGTCTGTATTTTTGTAGTTTTGCTTGTGAATAGTTCTGCGTACTTTTTGAGTATTTTCACTCATGAACGATTTATTATTTTATTATTTTTCTTTTTTTTTGGGCTTTCTTTTTTTTAAATTTTTTTTTTAGGGTTATTTGCTTAGCGTAGACATTGGATGTTTTACGTTTTCTTTATGGGGTTTTCACATGGATAACTTAGTTAACATTATTAACTTAGCTTAAATCATAGCTGCGTTTAGTTGTTTGCTTTTTCTATTTTCGAATTTTCGCTAAGTGTAATCGTAGCTTATGTATTTATGAATATTTTTCTTATAGTCGTAACTTTGATTTGCTATGCGATATATCATATCATTCATCTCAAAAAAAAAAAAATACATATCTTATTCGCTATACATATAGTAGTACTTTAAGTTTATTGAATAATTCCAAATGTATTTCTTTATCTCTCTCCCTGCCTCGCTGCTTCTGCTCTCATTTTCTTCTCCTCGCATTTTCACTAATACATTTTTGGTACGTATATTAAGTCAGAGTACGTCTGGGTTAGTCGGTAGTATTACACATATATATATATATATAGATATAAACTTTAAATATATATATGTATGTTTGTAGCAAAGGAGGGAGGGGAGCAAGGTTTCGCATATTCCCAGCCTAGAATACTAAAACGC
This sequence comes from Drosophila mimica, assembly GCA_037043585.1. Taxonomy (NCBI): domain Eukaryota; kingdom Metazoa; phylum Arthropoda; class Insecta; order Diptera; family Drosophilidae; genus Drosophila; species Drosophila mimica. Next base: position 3,212,527 of record JBAMBE010000748.1, on the reverse strand, counting down.
CTTCGAATCTTGTCACATAATTGTGTATGAGTTACTTATTGTGTCGTTTTTCTTTCTGTGTATTCCGTTTCTCTATTTCTCGGTATATGCTGGTCTATTAGGATTATAGAGACAAATATGTACTCGTATATATGTATTTACTATTTGATATATATTCTTCTTCTTTTTTTTTGGTTTTTGGTTTTTGGTTTTTTTTTTTAATTTTTAAGTTTATTGAATATTCGAACACACATATATAATTCTTTCTTTGGTTTCCGTTTTTAAATATTTTTCAATTGCATTTTGGCACATTAATATATTTATTCTGTTTAATTGGATTTCATACAATATCGAACACGGAATTAAGCTGAACCTGCACACACTTACTTACACATGCACACACATGTGTGTATGTATGTAACACATGCATATGGGGGGTTGCATGCACCTTAAGTACTTCTAGCCTAGGGAGAGAGCGATGATTTGGCAGGACCAAAATCAGAAAGATGGGAAAAGCTGGGATTAAAATGGAACTTACTCATTTTTTGTTGGAACTAGTTATTTTTTCTTTTTTTGAGCGTGTTCCATTTAGAGTAGCATGCGCTGGTTGTTCTATGATCGTTTCAACTAAATCTTTGAAAAAAATGTTCATTAGACTAGTTCATTTTGAGATTACTGGTCAATCCATATTTTGGTTAATTGTACCAGTTTGTCGTACTTTGACTGCTAGTCAAAAGTGAACTAGTTTTGCTTTGCGGTATTTTTCGTTAGGGCTCATTCTAGAATGTGCAGCATTTAGTTCATATGAACGAGTTCCGATTCTACTTATTGTTTTAGATTGCTTGCAGGAACGAGAGAAGTAGCTCGCACTAAGCCGGAAACAATACATAGTTGTTTTGAGCTAGTTCCAGCAGAACCATACGCAGTCGCTCTGTCTCAACTCTTACTCGGAAAAGCAATCAATTGTTTTGAAAAAAAAAAAAACAAAAAACTTAAAATAGATATTTCTTAATTTTGGTTTGCTATGCAAACTTAATTATGCTTTGATCTTACGATCAATAAACTAGTTCGTGCTGCTCACTGTGAACCAGTTCACAGACTCATTGCAACTCTTGATGCATTTTGAACCAGTTCGTTCGCTTCTCGACTTACATCTATAGAGATCTATTTATGCACCTAATCAATCAACCAATAACGAACTAAATCAAACTCCAGCATAAGTAAAAGAAATCAGTTCCTAATACTTCAATTTTGAACAAATGGAGCAATGCGATAACAAATTGTGAAGAACACTACAGGTGCGAATATTTACAATACCGTAGTATTATGTTGTAATAACGTTAATCATAAACATGATTTGAGCTGCACACATACCATATGTATTATAGTATATCTAGTTGTATATACAGAACCCCCTAACCTACCCATTAAGTATAAGAACTAAAAATATAAAAAACATATCAATTGGCTTAAGTTTGTAGACAACTGTGTAGTATATTTGGAATGATATAGGGGTAAGCGAATTGGGTTTCCATCGAGTTGTGTTCGATTATTTACGGTATGCGATTGATTGGGTTTGGTTTACTCGGTTTCCCCGGTTTACCCGGTTTACTTGATTTACTCGGTTTTCTCGGTTCACCCGGTTTACTTGATTTACTCGGTTTTCTCGGTTCACCCTCGCAGGCACAAGCGTTTAAGGGTTGCATTGCTTAAGGTATCGTGATCTGTGCCAAAGGCCAAGTCGGACTCCTCTTTAGTGAAGCTACCATAACAATCCCTTGAAACAATCTTGATGACAAGGTGTGGGATTCATTCCTCATGTGTCTGCAAGGGGATTTTATCTTCGGGTCGCCGAAGCTGTGTTTTTATTTAGCATACTTTAAGTAGCTAAGGCGATTCACAAAAATCCGAACAACATTTAAACATTGACATTTATGGATTCTCTTTGATTTCGTTTCTGCAGTTAATATTTTTGTTAATGCTTTTGTTTTCTTTGACTAACGAGGTAACATTTAAACGCGTTTTTATCGATTTCCAATTTATCTTAATTACTTATGCGTACATTTATTTCTTCTTATTGAATAGTGCCCAATGCAATACAGAGACTCGAAAAAAAAACAATATTCTCAATTGTATTTGAAGTTGTTTTTTTTTTTGCCCTAAGCTCCTTGTTTGTGTGGCATGTTTTTGGTTGTATTTTTTGGCCATGTGTGTGTGTTGTTGTTGTTGTTGTTGGCTTCTATTGTTGTTGTTGTTGTTAATGCATTTTTATAATTACAATTGAATGAAGCAAAAATTCGAATGGCCCTTTGTAGCGGTTGCTGTTGGACTTTTGGCCACGGGTCATCGGCCATCGATTTCCTTGCCTTTGATCTGCCAACTGCACCATCCGCTTCCTTTGTGGGGCAAGTGGCTTGGCTTCTACCTTTTGTATTGCAGCACAGTTTAGTTGTTAACAAGACGAATACAGTTAATGTTGCAATGAGTGGCATTGTGGCTGGCCCATTCCTGCCCACTGTCTGTGCCCCACTGACCACGTCCGGCGCCTGGCTGCGATCCTTGTACAGGCGTCCATTCTGATTGCGTGACCCATCCGCGGAACGATTATCTTTGACTGCCACCTCGTTCTTCTGCAGGTTTCAAGACATTTGACATTTTGTGTGTGTGTTTATTGTTTATTATTATGATGCATTCATCACTCTTTGCCTGAATGGGTGTGTTTTTGTTTTTTGTTTTTCACTTACCATCACTTCATTGAGTTCCTCTTCTCGTAGATTTTTCTTGCCAGGACGCTCCATTTCTAAACGCAATAGAGGACAAAGCAGAATTTAATTACTTTGCTAAGTGCAAAAGTGAAAAGTTATGAACTGCTCCTGGAGCTATTTTCAATCTTTACTTTCTGCTAATCAATGTTCAAAGTGAAAATGTCGACGTAATCAACTCTTTTGCAAAAGCAATCACTGTTTACAACTTTCCCGTAAATTGAACGAGAATCAAGGAAAAAGTTAAATGGTGTGTCAACTTACCGTACAGCCGGATGGTGCCTTCGGTATCCCCAATGCTGTTCTTTGAGATGCACTTGTAGCCACCAAAGTCAGACGATTGCAATCGCCGAATGTGCAGAATCATCTCGATGGAGTACATGTTGTGCTCCTTCTCGGTGAGGGCATATCGCTCGCCTGCAATAATCATTTCACCTGTGCCAGCGAAACCCAAATCGAAAGCTAAATGAGAATTGTGGTATGTGGCTAAATCTCATTAAATGCGATGATGCCACCAAACTGGCCAAAAAACCCAAACCCCAACCCCAACCCCAACCCCAGCCATGTCAAAGTCGAAGCGCTCCAAATGCCCATTCTGATGATGACATTTTTGATGGTTGCGACAGCTCTTCTGTCGGGTTGTCACGTTCCCAATATACGTCAAATGCACTTTACAAGCACCGGCAACAAGAAACCAGCAAAAATGAGAAAGGCTTCAACTGCAGCTGCAGCTGCAGCTTAAGAAATCCCCCGGACAACAACAACAACAACAACAACAACCAGCCAGAAAATATTCGAACACAAACCAAATAAATACAAATTGCGGCATTGAAAGGTTTATAAGGCTTTCTAAGGTTTTCACCTCTTTTCATTTCGATCAACGCTCAAAATGGCAAATGCACAAGAAACCGTAGTAGAAAAAAAGAAAGTCACGATTGCAAATACCCTGTACTTAATACTCTATCTAAAGAAAGTTCTTCAATTGGGCAGAGGTTTGTTTAAGACTTCAATTTATTTAGATTGACCCATGTGTGGATTTCTAAAGAGAATAGGATTAAGAACCTAACTCACTCGCTTATTACATTGTTTACAGGGTATGCTAGAAAAAAGAAATTCTGGGCATTCCCAACTGAAAATAAAGAAAAACGCCAATAAGCCAAAAATGGGAACTGAACTTACCATTCTCGCGTTGCCAGTAATTGATGGCCTTTGGCGATGCCTCAACGTTGCAAATTAATGTGACATCCGTTAGAACCGGGGCTCCAACCAATTGATTTGGCACTTGCACCAGCGGATGAACTGTGTGAACAAAAAGAGAGAGAGAAAGAACACACAGAGAGAGAGAGAGAGAGAGGGAGAGAGATGAAAAGAAAGCGAGTTAGAGTGGTTAAACAAGTTGGTCAACATTATCATTAAGCTGGCAACAAGCTCCGTTAGCCAACTGACCTTGCCGCTTGCCCCCTCCGGCTGGCAATTAAGCTGCGAGTGTTGCAACAGCTTTGGTGATGCTCTGATTTCATGAAATGGCGTTATTTGTTAATGACAGCAGCGTTGTTCAACTGATACGATTTTAATTGAAAATGAATTATATTGCTGTTAGTAGCGGCCAAACAAACCAGCACCAAACAAACGAGCTCCTCCAACTCCCCCTCCTGAAACCCATCCACCGAACGTAGCCCAACTCAAACATTTCTTTTTACTCTGTGCCCTTTACAAAGTGCCCTTAGATTAGGGGAGCATCCCAGCTATGTGCATCGATAAAAAACAAGTTTCCATAGAAAATACAAATAATGTTGCATGCAACTGGGGAGTCTATCAAATATTATAGTAATATTTCTTAAGTGAATCGTGACAAGTTCTTAAAATTCACATTCTGTGATTGCTTCGTTTTCAAATCAATGTAAAATTTATTACTGCGAAATTCATTATTCAATTAAATTTTTACCAATTAAATACTGATTATTCCTTGTTCAACTGAAATCGATTAGAGTTTTTCTGTTCAATGAATAAACAAAGTCAAAATAAATAAATAAAAAATGTTAATCCGTTAAAACCGTTAAATTCAGTTTTTCATTACTTTGTTAGGGTATTTGTGGAATCGTTTTGGCAGCCGAGTTTGAGTTGGTTGCATGTGTTGTGTTTTAGCCAAGTTTTTGCTTTGCGTGTTTTTCGTTGTTTCTCGTTTGTTTTGGATTTTGGATGTTGTCTTTGGCAGTGTCTTGGTGCCCTGGTGCGGGTGCTAGTGATTTGGCCAGCGACCATCATTGTTTTTGGCTTTTCAACTTTGGCTAGCTGTCCGCCATCGCATGCCCCGAAATGCTGCACGCCCCCCCACCTCCCCATCGCATTGGTTGCGTTCAACCGTTCATTATTGGTCAATTTATTGGAATTGTGCATGCAACACTCTCAGATATATGTGTGTGTGTGTGTGTGTGTGTGTGTGTGGCTGCCTGTTCCATGTGTGTGTGTGTGTGTGTGTGTGTGTGTGTCTATTGTGTGTGAGTGAGTGTGTTTTCAAATAATGTAGCATATGTCATGTGTTGTTAGCGTCGACTCGTGCTGTAATCCTTGCCAGCCAAGGATTCTTTTTGCTTTTCGCTTCTGTTGTTTGTTGCCTCGCAGTCGTTGTTGTTGTTGTTTTTTTGTTTTTGTTTTATTCCTGCCATTGTTGTTGTTGTTGCATTGCCTACCACTTATTGAAAATTCAATTTGTTCTAATAGAGTTTAGCAACTGCTGTTCGGCTGAAACAAACACGCGGCGAATGCGTAATATTTTTCAGTAATCGTATTGAGGATTTTATGGTAGCTGATGTCCATTTGCAGAGCTTTGAATAAATCCATTCCAATGATAACTGACAGTTCCATAAATCCGCAATCATAGTTACTGCAGACCTGACATTACCACAATTGATGTGCCCTTGATGGATTATGTGGCGATTCTGAGTGCTTTTCGCCAGCGAATTTTAACTTTAATTCCGTAAAATATGATTGATTCGTCGAATCGGCTAATGAACAAAGTGATTATTGAATATGACACAGAAAATAACTTGGCTTAACTTCTGTCAATATTTGATTAATAGAATGAAAATCGGAATAATGTGGCCCAGATATACAATAGATGTGTGCTTAGCTGCAACTTGTCTGCTATATTCAATGCATTGATCAAAACAACAATGACCGAGTCGCGAGAGCGAGAGAGAGAGAGCATATTATAATTGTAGGCCGTCCTTTTCTAATAACTGATGTTTCTTATTAGCAGTATAAATATTTGAAGGCTCGCCTCAAGGTTAACGGAAAGCTGAACAATGTCACCTTCGAGAAATTAAGTTAATTGTTAGCTCCGATGTGCTCTTCTCCAAGATCAAGAAGCACCTGAAGAGGAACAGTCTGCGGGACTCGATTCGAGTGGTTGCCAATGAGAAGGATTCGTACGAGCTGCGCTACTTCAGAATAAGCACCAACGATGATGAAGACAACGATGCGGAGTAAAGATTCAAATCAGCAATTTTTATACATAATCTATTTATTAAATACAAACAAAACAAAATAAAAGCCATCATTGTCATTATCATTCCTCTAACTCATCTAACGGTTAAGTTATTGAGTTGATAGTTGCTAGATTTAAGCAGTATTTCAGAAACACTCAAGTAATTCCTAACCTAACTTACGATTTATTAACATTTATTTAAATAAAAAGTATATTGCATTTGCATCTTTTTTAAACTAAACAAAACAATTGAAACAAAAGAAGAAGAGTCCCTTAAAGAAGGAAATGTAAGTGAAATATTAAAAATTACCCCGTTTTAAAGTGGAAAGTTTAACGGAGCAGGCTTCAAGTAGTTTGTGGTTAGAAAAACACAGTTTGGCCAAGTCCAAATGTAATCCTAGGTATTAGACATTAAGATGTGCTCTTCGACCCACCAAAATACCGCACAACAACAACAAGGAGACAATCGTTTGCTCTTTGTGCCTGCGGCGGGGGATTGATTTTTAAAGCCAAGGATCCACTTAATTTTCTGATTAAAATCAATCAAGCAAAGCGCTGAAGCAACTTAAGAAATCAAGCGGCAAAAGCCGTGAATGTGAAGTGAATTTGGGGTTAGGGGGTGGTTGCAGGGAGGAGGTGGTGCCTCCTTCTTCCTTTTTTTTGTGTGTGTGTTCTTGTTGTTGTCAGTTTAAGACAACAAGACGGAAAGCAGATGTGGTGGAAAAGCAACGTCAAAGACCGGCATAGCAGAAGAAATCAGAGGAGACAGCATCAGCTCCAGCAGCAGATACTTTTGGTAGGGAAAGCAATGTGTGTGTTTGAGTGTGTGTGTGTGTGTGTGTATGTGGGGGAGGGGAGGTGGTAAGTGGAAAGCTGCAGACGCCCATATGAGTTTTTAAATTGAAATTGAGACGCAGTCGCAAAGGCAAAAGCAAAAGCAATAAAGGGGCAAGCGAGGGTAAACAGTGGGTGGAAGGCAGGGGCGGGGCGGAGCGGGGCGGAGCGGGGCGTGGATGGTGTGGAAGCAGAGATTGAAGCAGACAGCAAATGACTGATATAAAGACAGACAGACAGACACAGAGACGAAAATGAAATGAGAAAAGAAATGAAATGAAATGCGAAAGCAAAGCCAAAAAATTGGAGCAGATAAAAAAAAACCAAAAAAAAAAAAAATGGAAATTAATTTTTGCGGCGGTGACAGACGTTTAAGCACTGCCGTCATGAGGAGAGGTGGGTGGTGGTGTATTTGAGTAGGGCTCAGACTGTGTCACACACACATAACCAGCCCACACAACCAAGCACACACGCACACACACACACACACGTGCAGCAGCTCATTGAGGTGCGAACATTTTGGCCGTGTCAATATAATTTGTAGATGGGATCTTTCGCCTAAGGCACAGCATCTCCCCCGTCTCAAACCCCACCCACCCCTCCCTCCCTCACAAGAACACAACCACAACTTTCAAACCACGCTGTTGTTATTCCCTGTAAAAGGGGTTTAGCTGTGTTTAATGGACAGAAGCATCAACAAGTTTCAACTCTCTACTCATTCCGATATTGATCAATTAGACTTTACGGTTAGTTGGGTTACAGTTTATTGGTAGCGGATCAGTGTAGGGTATCGCCTAGTCGGGCACATTTCAGGTTGAACACTCGTACTTGTGGTTCTTCTATTTTGTTGTTGTCGTTTATTTAAAAAGTTTTTTTTCCTTTTTTTTTTTTGCAAAATTTCATTAAGTTTAATGCGCTGCAGCAGCCAGTGGCACGCATTCCTCCCGCGGCGAGGTTGTTGTGGAGTGGCGCGTTGCGGTGGCAGGCAACTGCCCTTTGCAATTACCACGTCACATGATACACACGGCAGGTAAGGAAAAGCTGCTCAACTTTTACTACGGAGACGTGACGTTCGCCCAAACCGTCTAGACAGCACGGACACACAACCCCTTCGGCCCACCCCCATCAACACCCATTGACACCCTACGTTCCGGTAGCCGGTGTCCTAATGCATTTGGAAAGTTTGCGTCCGCCACGCCGAAGGAAGGCACCGGAAATCGGAACGGAAACACTTGCAGTTCGAGTTATTGCGTTATACTGCGGTTCCGTAGGGTGCCACTGGGCCACGGGTGTCCGGGTGTCCGGGTGTCCGGGTATCGGATGGCAGGTGTCGGGCTTCGTAGGGTACCGCATCACGCACGCACATCCGACTATGTATGCTAGCTATTATTAATATTATTATTATAGCTGCAAGCATTGGAGTTATAAATCAAAGCATTTGTTAGCAACGTCCCCAATTCGAGCACATTTATCAATGTGAATCCAAAAAGGCGGCGAGTGCACCGCACTTTAAATGCCCTTCTCTAAGTAAATACTGTACTTAAGCATATGATAAACTGACGCAAACTGAAGAACAATCATCAGTCAGATATAATATTAAAGGCAAAGAAAACAAGGTCAGATGATGTGTGTGTTGAATGTGAAACTGAAACACTCAATTGCAAAGGGTATCTGAAAGTGAGGTTAGGTCCTTGGCATACTCACAGTGCACCTGTAGCTTCATGCGTTTGCTCACGGTCGGCGGCACTCCATTGGAGGCGATGCACATGTAGGCGCCCATTTCCGATCGCGTGACTTTCGACAGCGTCAACATTTCGCCCTCCACTGAAATGGCTGAAGGAGGCGGTGGCGGTGGCGGAGGACATGGAAGAAAGAATTTATAGTTTGACATGCGGTCAGTCACTCAGTTTGTTAGCTGGGTCGGAGCTAGCTGCCAGATTGTTGGACATACCTTTGGTTTTCTGATGAGCACCGTTGCGTGCGATGATATCGCGACCATCCTCGCGACGCCAGGTGATCCTCGGCTTGGGATGGCCACGGGCACGGCAGACGAGCTTAGCGGATCCGCCCTCGGGCACCATCATGTCACCGGAAGTCTCCTCGTTGACTATATCCGGCGGAATGACCACTTCCAATACAGCGGTCTGTAACGTTCACAAGTGAATATTCGATTCGAAAACATTTATTAATTTCCCTATATTCAAATGCAAATCGAATCTTAATCAATATTTATATTTATACGTATTTAAGTTTCGATAATTATCGATTAAAATCTCATTCTTTTGAACAACTTTTACATGCAACGCTGTGCGTCAACGACGACAGCAGTAACTGTAATATAACAAGCTATCTGATGTTAAGTGAATTTGCCGCTCCTCGTTGATTTTTAATGGAGAATTAATATGGAGCTGATGTCGCCGCTGTTTGCCGTACATCGTTGATGCTGCTGCTGCTGCTGTTGTTGTTGTTGCTGTTGTTGGCGTTGTCGTTGGCGTTATTGCTGCTGCAGTTGACAGTTGCGTCATAACATAAAGTCAACGTCACAAAAACCTCAAACGAGCAGAGCGCGAAATTTATACGGCATGCCCAAACGAAGAGAAAATGTATTAAAAACCAAAAAAAAAAAAAAAATAATAATAAAAAAACGGGAAGCAAAATAAAAAAAAATAAAATAAGGAAAATGCCATAAAGGGTTAAAAGGCAACCAAGAAGACTGCAGAGGGCGACGAAGAGGCTGTTTGCTTTTTATTTGTCTCATATTTGCTTTTCACTCAATTCGCTTTGTTGGGTTACTTTTATTGCAAGCTGCTCCTCCTGCTCCTGTTCCCGCTCCTGTTCCCGCTCCTGCTGCTGCTCCTGCTCCGCAGAAACTCTGCGTTACGTAACATAACGTAACGTAATGAAACGATGCGAAACGAAATTGTAAACACAATCGTTTTGCACATATCAACGGACACTCGGTACTGCCACATGCAACGCGTTGCCAACTCGAGTTGACGAAACGTCAAAGTAAATGGCAAAGATTCATTTTGCATGTTTGCTGTTTGCCAAATTAAAGCACAACACACGCGCACAACACACACACACACACACACACACACACACACACAGAATCCAATGTTTGTGGCTTAAATTTTGTTATTAAAGCGCTGCACACACACAAACACACACACACACACATTTTTGTGCTGCAAGTGGAGCCCCAGAGAAATTTCATTTCATTTCGTATATTTCTGATTTTATTTTTTCATTTTCCGACAATACATTTTGCATCAGTTTGAAATGCTCTTTTGGAAACTCTCAGAAAACAAAGCGAATGCCAAAGGAAATCACTGGGCAGAATTAATAACTGTCAATGAATTTGAATTTGAATTTGAATTTGATTTTAGCTGGCAGTTGCATAAGTAAATCTATGTCCATAAACAAATAAATACGTGAAGTGCTTTCAGAGTGTTTTAGCACTGTTGCCAAAAAAAAAAAAAAAAATACTCCTTTTTATGCCCTGTAGCCGTGTCCGTCTCTCTGTGTGTCTGTCTGTCTTTTTGTATGCAACTCGCTATGTTGATAAACATGAAAAACACAAAAGTTATCATAGCCAAGCTCATCAGTTGAGGATATGGAATCTTCGACATGCCCAAGGTAACAATTGTCTCTTGTTTGGCTTAAATTAGGCTCTCTGAACAGCCCAAATCATGTCTACTTCCTGTTACCTTTGTAATATTGCCAACGTGTTTGCCGCAAACGTAAATAGCTGAAATATGCATGTTCTGAAAACGCATGTCTGCAAACTTTTCCAGCAAAATGGAAATTAACTTGAATGGATTTATTGGCCTGGCCGAATAAAATCGATATCAGCCATTGCTGTCAACGAACCTCAGATAGGAGCAACCGACAGGAAGAAGTTCTTTTCGTTGGCCTATTTTGCTAATGCGCGATTGTTATCGATAAATATAATTGATTGCTAATCCGCGATTGTTATCGATAAATATAATTCTCTTCATGTTTCGTTTTAACTGTTATCAGATTGTTAGCTTAAAATAAATGTAAATATAAATATACAATATTTTTCCTTAATGACTTTAATCAGATGATTATCGATAACAGACATAAATATATTTTCTTTACATTATATGTCCATACAGTTATCGATAACTTATTGTGTAATGGGGTAATGGGTATACTTACTTGCATTTTCATTGGATCAGTGTTGACCTGGCACATGTATTTGCCGGCGTCCTCCATTTTAACGCTGCGTATGTTGAGTGTCCAAGTGTTGTAATCGTTGTGGGTAACCGATAATCGATCATTGTTTGTTATCACGTGCTCGTGTATGGCCAGAATGGCTTTTGCATCGGCCTTTATCCAAGCGACCTGATGATGAACAATTGTTGTTGTAATCGTTGTCGATTTTTGTGGATGGATTCATTCATTCGTTGCAGTTGCAAATTGCATTTTCAGTGTGTTGTTGTTGGGGATGTTTGAATGAATTGCGATATCCATCATCGTTGTCATCAACACATCATATTGTTAATGCCATTTATTTCGATTTGGCCCATTGTCATCATTGTCATTGTCAAACGCCGGCAAATCGTTAAATTCGTTGCCAGTTTCAGTTTGTTGTAGTTGTAACAATTATTGGTCAACAGGCAGCGTCATCAACGCCGCATTCAGCAATTTCCGGTTCGTTTTTTTATACCAGTTTTTTTGTTGTTGTTGTTATTGTTGTATTAAGTTTTTTTTTTTTTTTTTTGGTTTTTTGTTTGGTTTTTTGTTGGACGATAGTTGGGGTTTAGCCAGCAAAATCGATTTGCGGATGTATTAGAATTTAGTTGGAAGTTTCGTTGCGGCGGCGTTGCGCCAGTTGGCGTTGCCATTCGAATCGAGACGGATGCAGTGTTTGGCGGAGGGTAGTGGAGATGAAGGTGTAGGGGGAGGGGGGATGGGTGCGGGTTTTGGATAGTTGTTGTGTCAACGATACAAAAGTTGGCCGTCGTCGTCGTCGTCGTTTGTTGGTGTCGTTTGGTGTCAGTGTCGTCGACAATGGCGGCGTTTGGCACAGAATCCCCAACAGAATCCACAATACCCAATTTCAGACCAGGTTCAGGCGCCATCGTTTGGTGTCGTCGTCGACGTCGTCAGATGTCAGCGCAATTTGATGCCATTTTCATTTTGTTGTTAGTGTTTTTGGTGTAGTTGTTGTTGTTGTTGTTGTTGTTGATGCCGCAAGTTTTTGCAAGTTTTTCGTTTTGGCCAAGGATATGAAATCGGGGTTGGGATATTTCAAGTGCAATTAGTGGAATTGGGTTTTGTGGTTGGTCATTTCGTACGTTGTTGTTTGTTAGCGTGTTATTTAAGGAAGAAGAGGAAACATTTAGCAATTAGCAAACATTTGTCGCATATAAAACTCATAAGTTGCGCACATATATACACATATACATATGCATATATATATATATTAATATATATGTGCATACATTTCATTTGTGCAAACACTGCTCGCTCCCAAATCATCATTGTATTTTGCAATTATTGCTTTTCGATTAGCTTTTGTAGTGTGGCAAGTTCAGGCAGAGGAAGAGGAAGAGCGAGCAGAGCATTTCCACAATGATTGGCAAACGAAACTTAAGTAAATCCATCAAAGAACAAAACATTTATGTTTGGGTGGGAGCAGGTGCTGACTCTAGCGGTTAAACAGTTGGCAATTAAACGGCAAAGCATGCAACATACAACTAATACACTCACTCACACACACACACACACACACACACACACTCGCACACGCACACACACACAAATATATAGTAAATTAAAGGGCATTTGTTGCCTCCTTTAGTGGGCTCAGAAAATTAACATATAATTTCTACAGTGTACAAATAATCAAGATGGGGAATGAGTGAGGGAGGGATGCAGGGATTGATATAGATAGATCATTTATTAAAGAGAGAGAGAGAGAGAGTTAGAGAAAGGGGGTATAGAGTTAAGCTGCTTTTGGTTGGTAACCAATATCACAAGGCTAATTGGCCACACACAAATGCAGAGAAGGCGATACCGAATTAAGTGCTTAGTTTACTTTTCTCCTAATGTTAAACTTGAACTGCTACCAATAATTGGCAAGTCGATACATTTCGATAATTCGATTTTAATTGCTTAAATTAAGAAGAAATACAACAAATATAAGTATACATATTTAGTGCGACAAACAACGAATGAATGAACATGTTTTCGAGTCCCAGTCGTTGCCAATATCTGTCTAATAAATAATAATAATAAACGTATTAAAATTAACAAATAAATATTTTTTGTAGTTATTGAATTCAAAATTTAAATTGCGTTGGATTTACTCTTATTTCTCTATCCTTTGTGTTTTTTTTTTATTTTTGACTAAACACATGTAAACTGTAACAAGCTGGCCAACAAAATAGTTCAATTTAGTTAAATTCAAATTTTAAAATTAAAAAGTCTTATGCTGATTTGTTTGGCCAAATTGGCTAGGGATAAAATATATAATAATTTGTGATTAAATAACTCTTCCTTAGTTTTTTTACCCCACACAAAAACACAAAAAGCTGAGAACTTAGACAATGTCGTTTCAACTTTTAATTTAACTGTTTTTTAATCAGTTGTACTCGTAAAATGAAAATGCAAATTATTGCCAAATTACTTTATTTATTTTAAGAATCAATCCAATGCTTGTAGCAATAAGTGCTTTCATATTTTCTTAATTTTTTGAAAAGATTAGCTGAATAAAAATATGAGTAAAAAACCCGAAAAATTATATAAAACAAATTGTTAGATTTATCTGTAATAACATCGGTTTTTTTTTTAAAGTCTAGACAATTTTATTAGTTCTTTAGAAGCTGCATACATTTAATGCATTTTCCGCGACTCAATTGGAAATTGAAGTGGAAATGAGAGGTAGAAAGAAAATGAAGCGTTCATTTGCAACTGATTTGCTGTGTGACCAAGTGAAAAATCTCAAATGAAGGATAGTTAATGGCGGCTGATGGAGCTGAGACCATTAAGGGGATGCTCGAGTTAACATGCAAATAAAGTGAATTCGCGAATGCAGCTGCGAACACTGTGGCAAGTGCCCCACTTGCCACCGCCCCCACCTCCTGTGCCACAGCAACGCTTGTTTGGCCAGTGTCAATAGTAGAGCCGAAAAACGCTATAAACCAATAAATAGCGATTCTGGACATAACCAAACTGGGCAGCACGCAAAGGAGATGGAGGAGGTGGCGAATGTGGAGTAGGAGGTGAAGGACAGGAGGATGTGCGGCGTCTGTTTGTTCTCTGCTATGGACTGTCCGTCACTTTATTTATTTACTCAATAAAGCAAATTTATTGAGTAATGCCGGGTCCAAAGAGGGAGAGGGAGAGGCAGGATGGGTGCCACACAATCGAAACAGCGGATTGCGATATTCCGATTGTGAGTGTGACTAACAAATAAAATATACTCAAAAGAGACAAAAGTTCGTGTATGTGAAAAATGCAAATACGGCGAGCAAATATCATAAAGTCAGGATATAGCAGCACTAAATACAGGACTACAGCAATGCAATGCTACAGAGCTATGGGACTAAAGGACTCAAACAGCACTACATAAAGGACTACAAGCATATTTACAACGCACACGCACACACACACCCACTCACACACACACACACACACACAGACATACACTCACACACACATACACTAGGGAACGAACACAAATACATATGAACGAACACATACACATATGACAAAAAAGTGGTGCAAAGTTTGTTTCGGTTTTAACTCGACGCGCTTGAATTTATTTTCATTAAAAAAATATTTGACACTATTTCTGATTTGATAAAATGAAAGACCAACAAAATAATTTCCAAAATAAAAATAAAAAAATACCTAAAGAATATGGAGATTAAATAAAGCAGAGAAACAATAAAATATAATCGAAACGCGACTGAAAACAATGTGACGATTCCGCGACTCTTTTGTCGCTTTCATTGTTTGTTGTATTTTCGACGTTGTTGTTGTTCCTGTTTGTTGTTGTTGTTGTTGTTGGCAACAAAAATCACATGCACATTGCAAAAGATACATATCTTCAATTATGCATCCATTTTCCCATAGAGTTTTCGCTTTTTGAATTTTTGTTCACAATTCGTTCCTGGAACGGGGGCTTTTGTTTTCACGATTGAATGAAACTCAATTGACAAATTTCTTTAATTTCTTTAAATATGTTTTTCTTCTTTTTTTTTTGCTAGCGCTATAAATGAATTATATATTATTATATATTGCCTTATCTGTGGCGTATTTCTGTAATCTAAATTTAGTTTTGGTGAATTTCCTTCTCATTTTTCTTTTTCCTGTTTTTAAATAAATTCTTATTTATTTTTTATTCATATTTTTTTAATGCATTTTCCATTTACTTTATTGCGTTGACAATATTTTATTTATTTACTGTTTAAATAAATTTGAAATTGAGTCAGGAGCCAGTTTCAATTTCTTTCTATCTCCCTCAATCATCATCTTGCGCAGTCTGACTAAATTGTTCTGTTGTTCTTATTTGTTAAAAACATCACAGAATTTATGGGAAATGGCATTTTTATTTATGATACCATTTCGTTGATTAACACTCTTTGATGTCCGTTCCACAAACACACACACACACACACACACACACACACACACACACATATGCAGAGACAGGTTTGCAGTGCAGAACCAAAAATGCATTTCATTGCATTCAGCCATCGTAGGAATAAAGTGATGTGAAATGAAATTCAAAAATTGACATTTATACATTTCAGTAACATTTAAAGGCGATTATATTCAATCCTTCCAACTACCAAATATTCACACTGTTCATTTGAACGAATTCGTGCCTCCTCTTGTGTCATGAATTGAGCTCTTGAAATGTTTACATTCGAATTTACGGATAAATCGCGAATTTTCACTGATTTCCACTTGAAGTGTAAAGAAAAGAGCAGTTTGATTTGAGGGCTTTAATTTGTGACATCTTTCTAACTATCTGCTGGGAGATCTATCTTAAAAAAAATTAAACAAGTCTGCTTTGAGCGAATTTCATAAGCTCCTCTCCAGAGAAAACCCCCAAAGGATATGTGAATTACCAAAAAAAATAGATGTCGCTATCGATAGTATTTCGTGCTGATAACTGTTCAGCAGCACCACTAAGCAGTGGCGATAATCAATTATATCGAATATTTTTGCAATAACATGTTATAATCTGGTTAGATCCACAAGCATTTAACAAGCTTCTAGGATTACAAGGATAAAACTCGAATGTTTTCAATATATGTAAGTTTATCGTAGGTCATTTTTTTTCCTGGTCCTCCTTTGTTTGCCCTGTGCATTACTCGATATTATTTTCATTCCCTTTCGCTCCGATTTACATTTTTATTGTTGTGCAGCTTGTTTATTTACTATATATATATATATATATATAAATATAAATATTTTTTTTTGGCTGTATTTGTTTATTGTTCTTAACAACAAAAGCTTTTCGGTTTATAGCATTTTTTTGTTGCCATTCCTTGAATACCTTATGCAAAACATTATTAAATATGCATATTATTCTCCAAATGTTGTTGTTTCTCTTTCTTGCAATGTTCTCGTCTCTTTCTGCTGTTTCTTTTTGTGTCATAAATTAAATGTGAGCGCTAATAATAATACGGTCATAAAAACAATAGAAAGCTATGAATATATATACTCATATATATATGTGTGTATATATATAAATATATGTAGATATTTTCGGTATATCCCATTGAACCAATTTGTTTTTATATTGTTGCTTTCTTTCATATTTTTGGTGTTTTATTTTTTATTTATTAAATGTTGAATATCTTTTGTTGTTGTTGTTGTAGTTGCTGTGGTGCTTTAAATATGCAGAGTGCTATTATTATATAGAATATATTACGATAGTTATATTTATTTACTTGTATAAATAGTAATAGGTGCGCTTAAGAGGTTACATAATAATTTTCAATATTGTGCAATTTATTCTTATTAGTGGGTTCATTATCTGATTTCAAAAAGAAAATAGTTAACAATGGTGCACTCAACTGTGAAACTGATGAGAATGAAATAGAGAACCAAATATGGAAAATAAGGAAAAACCAAACTGAAACGGATCGAAATGAAACGATAAACGATGTGAAAATTGTAATAAATTGAAACGCTGCGTTTGAAAAACCGATACATACCTTGGCTGGGCCTGACGCACCGTCACCACTCACCCGATGACCACCCAGGTTGTTGACCACACACGTGAAGGTCGCGTCCCGGCCCTGGGCAACGGTCACATTCTCCAGCGGAATGACAAAGTCCGGCTCGAAGGCGCCTACTGAGGAGATTTTGTGTGAAATGGAAATATCTTCATTTCAATGGTTAATTGCCATGAAGAGGAAACATTGATTGAACACAATTAACGAACTTTCATATTTTACTTTGGGCATGTCAGACTATGGATGGATAAGCAATATTGTTTATTTTATCGTATAATAATTAAATGTTGATCAATAATAAAAAAAAACTAGCAAACGAATTTATTTTCATCTTTTTTTTTGCAAATTAAGTGGGTTAAGCAAGCAAAATAAGTGCAATTGATCGATAACGATTACCATTGCGCTGCATATTGTTATCGATAGAGCAAAGCAAAGCAAAGCAAAGCACATGGTGCACATAGCGCAAAAGCAATGCAAATATTTGAATATATTGAATATTTTAATGCTTATCGATTGCTGCCACGAAGTTATCGATAATGTAATATTTGCCGATAACTCGATAGGCCATCATTATTGATAAATTATTATCGCAACGCTTGAACACACACATATATATGGTATATAAAAATAAAATAAAACCTCTGAGCAAATTAAACTTACCAATGCAATTGCAGAGCAAAAAAAACAGCAACAGCTGCAATCGTCTGCCTCCGTTGGCAGCTAATTGAAAATGCGCCAGCTTCGGTCTGAATATGGATTGATTTGGTTGCCTCCGGCTAATTGTCTCTAATTGTAGCTGTCTGGCTGTCCGTGGCTTTTGCTGTTGTTGTTCCTCTATTGTCGACATCCGACTGAGATTGTGGAACTTAAAGTTCTCGCTATTCAGTTTGCTGCGATTGCGAATGCTGCTTTTGGCGATTTGATCACGGTTCTCCTGTGCCACCATCATCATCATCATCATCCTTCCCATCATCCCAGGTCCGCTATAGTTTCCATTAGCATTGCTTCACTGTGATGACGGACGCTTGACTGCTCGCTGATGCAGCTGTTGCACAGATAGTTAAGCAGAGAATTGAGTTATGCGACATTAGATTTAATTGCAACATATAGCAAAAGTACAATTACTGCTTTATGACTGAATATTTGTCCTCTGCAAGAGTGTTATAAATTAACTTTAAAAATCTATGGCTTGCAAATGATAATCGATTGTTATCTGAATTGGTGCACTTTAATTGCCACAAGTGAAGATATTTAACTATTGCTTATTGTCTTCTTGGCCAAAGTCGTTGAGTGCCTGCTTTGGAGGGACACGAATTAGGGAACGCAAGAATGCATTGTTGAGCATAGTTCAGTGCTTAGTGAACAATTTGCACTGAGCTGTCAAATTGCAGCCAGCCATGGGTAAACCGCAAAAAGTGAGTGCAACGTGGCTGAAAAGGAGACCAGGCCACAGATCTGACCACAGCTGAAGTCTCGTCTCCTCTCCTCTCCTCTCGATATGCATGCCTGGGCAAATAAATAATCTAAATATTGCATATTGAGCTGCGCTGTTTGCATAGTGGAGAAGCCGAGGCAAGTATCTGTATCTTGTAGATGCTTTATCTATTGACAAAGCGTGGCATACTGAATACAAGAAAGACAGGCAGTCAGCCAGGGAAGGTGGGGTTGGCGAGGGGAGGCAAATTGTTGGCTCGCCTTTGTTTGGCGACGACAACATTTTTATTGCCAACAGGACGCAAGCATGGAGCATTCATTCATCTTGCGGCCAGGACGCGGCATGGCACCGAGAGTCCTTCGTTGCCTGCAGTTGCTGCGTGCACGTGCCACTATTTACATTTGCACGTAATAAATTCACAAGGACACCGACAACGACTAGAAGCCAGGGACACTGGCGAGGACGATTCGCAACAGGAAATGCTCAGGAAGTGCATATGCCGTTCTAACGCTTGACTTGGGCTCTGCAAGTTGCAAGTTGCCAGTTGCCAGTTGCCAGTTGCCAGTTGGCAGTTGGCAGTTCGCCTCAGCTACGTGTTGCATGTGCTGACTGCCTGCCTGCCTTCCAGCCGCACTGGCTTACTGCACACTCACATATTTACATTGACAAAATTTAATGAGCTCACAAAAAGAGGCGGACAGACCAACTTGACTTGCTAACTTGGCCAAATATTTGCGCCTCTGAGCCTCCACAATCCTCTGCACAATAGATCGAAGTCTGTCGAGCACATTAGATGGGCTGGCAAAAAGGACTTCTTGGCACACGCGTGCTAGCCATTTTATTAGTTACGTGTCCTATCTATCGCCCCACATCCACATCCATCCCCCCCAACCCCCCACCCCCAAAATCCCTTCCATAATCATCTCACACTTGGCCTTTGTCTGTGTGCACTTAAACACTTGCTCATGTGTCCCACTTACAAGCCCAGGTCGATGAGGAGCACATGAGTAAGTTGGTCTCCAAGGCGAAGGGGGCGGGGGAATCTGTGCCAACTAACTACATTCTGTATATCATTTTACTGTGTGTGTGTGTGTGCGTGTGTGTGTGTGTCATAATTGTGCCCTGGTTTGCTTTTTTGGCTGTCTGCAAAGATTATCCAATGCATTAAAATTACGAAACTGGATTACCGAATAAAGTCGACTCATCTCATGTTAAATGATGCAGCTCTTCTATAAACATTCCACAATTTTATGCATTTCGAGCATTTTCGAGCATTTTTCTGATAGTATTATTTTCACTATCTGTATGAAACATTTTCCTTTTTAATATTACATGGAAGATTATTTTATTCAAGTCATCCCTTAGACATAAGGAAGTGCTTCAGAAAAATGTTCGATGTAAGAATTAACAGTGGCTTGGGTTATCCAAGATATATTTATATATATATGAATATATCTTATCCATATGATAGCTGTTGTTAGAGCATTTTAGCTTCTATATAAAACCATGTTTTCTATTGATTGTGAGACAAGTGCTAACTGAAAATGAAAATTAAATTATGCATTTAAAAATAATGCAGGAATTTAATATGTTTGTGAGTCTTTCACAACAAATGCAACTGATGATGGCAACTTTGTGAAATATTTAAGCATTTTGTTGCTGTCTGCATTAAATCACATTTGAATAATTAAAGTTCTTAACTCATAAATTACTTCATATTGTTTTACTAATACAAGCATTTTAAAGTCTTTTCCTACAGTGCAGTTATTTTTGGAAATCATTTTCTTTTTATTGTATATATTTTTATAGAATCTAATTTCTTTGAATATATTCAACTCTTTATCAAAACATTTGTTGCTATGCTAAAAATATGGCTATCGCAGATATTTTTTTGTATGAACAACATAATTAATTAGCAACATATCTTAGCCAAATTCACTAGTTATGAAGTGCCTGATTTATGTGATCCCATTTTGAACAACTTCCGAATCATTTATTTTTTAGGCAGCTTTCCGTTTATATAACTTGTTTCTTGGCTCTGAGCCAGCTTTTTTGAGTTTGCTTCTTTAATTTGGCCTTTGATTTTTGTGTGCAGCTTTAAGTTAATCAGTTGGTCAGTTGGAAGACACCAACACCCACACAAACACACGTTTGTGTGTATTTCTGTGTATATGTGTTGCTGACATTTAAAATTACACACTTGGGAATGCGGGAGTAGTTTTGCTCGAAAGTAAACTAAATTAAACACACACTAAACGAGAGACAAAGGAAAGAGAGAGAGAGACATAAAGAGAGAGAGAGAGAGAAAGAGGGAGAGAGAGTGAGCTTTGGAGACATAGCTGAGGAGTCGAGTAAATGACAACTGGCCATCGAACGGTGAAACGTGCAACACCCCACAATTTCCTCAACCTACTCCCTCTATCATTTTCCTGCAGACACCCCACCCACTTTAGATTGACCCTCTGGGCTGGAGGGGGCCACCCAATGTCACGCCTTCCTGCCTGTGTACGTTTCGTTACCAAATTTTTCCGTCAGCAAAAGTTGGCAAGCGTCTACTAACTGTATTTGTTTAACCTCACAAAATGGTAGAGGGTGAGACATACATATACATATATACATATATATATACATATATATATATGTATATATATATGTATAAACATATATAAATATAATAGACTAGATTTTGCTTTCATACTCTCCCTTTTCGTTGTCATTTTCAGCGTCCGATTCTGCTGATGCGACAGATTTTGTATACTGGTCGCAGGACATGTGTCCATGTCTGTGTGTGTGTGTGTGTGTGTGTACGTGTGTGTGTGTGCAAAAGTGTAAATGAGTAGTCATAGCCAGCGGCGCGATTGTCGCACTTGCAGTTCTACACACGCACACACCCCCACACACACCCCCACACACACCCCCACACACACACATTTGCTTATGCATGACTGGTCAACTGTCAACTGTGTGTGTGTGTGTGTTTCGAGTGCTGTGCAACATTCGAACCAGTCATATTTTTATTTGCCTCCGACTGTAATCCAAAGCCAACCTCAGACAATGCCCCTCTATATACCCTATGTCCATTCAAAATTCAAAAATGTTCGCATCGATCTTGGAGACTGCGAAGATTGATTGAAATGTGGCTTCGTATTCACCTATACACAGTGCGAAATAAGTGTTTTCTTTGCTTTATATATTTGTGTCAGTACGAATATATATTTTGGGGGAACAGGGTATGTGCTGGTCGAGCACTCTCTTTGTTGCCTTCCTTCTTTTGGTTTGCTGCCTAAGCTAAGCCACGTTAGCAAACCCGATGCTGGCTCTAATTGGAGTGCTTTAGCCAGCTTAGTGCCCAGCGGACATTTTTAGTGACTCTCGATTGCTCCGCCATTCGGTGGGGCATCGGCTTTTGGTGCGGCTTTCGGTGCTCGGACCGATTGATGATCCACTTGATACTCGGCTGGTGGAGATGACTCTGAGAGCACCAGCTTAATAGAGTTTTTTCGTTTCGCTGGTTCAATTGGCTTACACTAAAGGCAAATTGATGCTGCCTTTAATTAAATTGGCGGATTTGCTTTTAACCATCCATCTGTGCAATCCACTCAATAACTTAATAAAATGTGGCTCAAAAATGCAGTTTGTTGTTGCTCCTTATTGTTATGGCTCAATTAAATGATTGGCTTGAAATTGTCTTGTTGAATCAGTAAATAAATAAATAATATATAATATTTATTTATAGGTATATTCATTGTGTAACAACAAACAACAAAATAATTGCCAAAGCTCAAAATCAAATTACATTTTATTTATTAATAGCAAACAATTAAGTTTTAGTTTGAGTTGGGAATGGAATTATTTGCGCTTGTTTCTCAATTAACTTGTCTCTCATATGAAGTCGTCTAAGCCCCAACTCAAGGGACCATTTAATAAGCTGTATCAATAACTCAGTCTATTAATGCGCAATCTACAATAAGCAGTCGTCAAGCGTTTTCCACTTGCCATTTGAAGATGCCAACACCATCCACCCCATCCCACCCCAATCTGCCCAGAAAAGCGTGCGCCATCAAATGACAAATAAAGGCATAACCCAACAGTCAACACTCAGCATTCAACTCTTTATGCTTTGCCCCAAACTTAACCCTAAGGCCAAACCCGACCCCAAGCCCAACCCAACCCAAATCCATCTCCAAACCCATACCAGGCAAAAGGCCAGCGACCCAATGTGAACCAAGTTCAGCCGCAAGGGATAAGGCAAGAGGAGAATGGAGCAAAAGAAGGGATTCAATTGGACTGAGTAACTGCCAAAGAGCCTTCAGCATGGAGATTGTAACTTGTAAATGGGCAAATAAAATGGAAATGAATATTATAAAGCAGCCTCCCCTTAACTCTGGAGAGAGTGGGGCCAAGGAGGAAGCGAATGAAGAGAAGTGAGGACTGAGGACTGAGGAGTGAGAAGTGAGGACTCAGGACAGAGGACTCGGTTACCAGCAAAGTGAAAAGCTGACAAGTAGCTTACGTAAATAATGTCAACGGAACAATAAAAATAATAAACGAATTAGCTGCTTATGCGGGTGTAACAGATACGGAACGATCCGGAGGCGTACATAGTGGAGTGGGCGACAGGAGGAGGGGGGGGGGGGGGGTAAGTTTGAATAGCAGGAAAACCAGCTGCAGAGCAATGAAAACGAAAGCTGACAAAAAAGAAGCGTAGAACAGAAGTGAAAAGCGGACACGACAAACATTCAAATCGACTTTTGAGTTGAGTTGAGTTTTATCTCCACCCCGACGCATCCCCCCCGAAAGCTGAAAGAACCCCAATTCGACACTTGGCGAAAAAATCGATGCGAATATTACCCAAATTGAAGGCAGACTTTTGTGAATGTCCATTTTTTGGATTTTCAATGATGATTACTGAGATTGAGCCATGAAGCTTAGACTGATGATAGCATGGAATTATGCATCCATTTGATGTACCCATTTCATAATCTGAATTGGCAGAACTAATTAAGATATAAAGAAGAAAATAATACTTAAAACGAGACTGATTTTAAATTCAAAATACGAGCTGTAAATATCCTTCTAGTCGTTGTCCTTGCCGGATTTGTGTGCCATTTAATTCAAGCTCGCAACTAATTGTGTTTCCCTATGTTTCAGCTTGGTGTTTCAGCTGGTAGCTTTTTCGTCATGCAATCATGCCAATTCACAATTTCTCTCAGTGTAGCAACAAACAACTGAACTGCGCTGTTACTCTGTAACCATAGTCTATTTGTCGCTGTCGCTTTGTCTGTCTGGCTGTCTGCCTGGCTGGCTGGGCAGGAGAGGACGCGGCGACGTTAAGATGTTTATGGCTTGTCAAGGATTATTGTTATCACCAGGTAGCCAGGTATGCAAACAAAACCGTTGCGACCTCCTCCTACTTCTAACTCCTCTTCCTGTCGCCAGTCGCCAGTCGCCAGTCGCCTGTCGCTTGTCTCCTGGCTGCCTTCTTCCTGCCTCCTGGCTGCAGCTTGAGCCTGTCATGTAATTGTCGTGTTACCGTGCGGCGAACAGTTTCGGGTTTTATTTTTTTTTTATATATTTTTTGTCGAGTTTCGCTTTGGGTTTCGGGTGTTCGGGCTTCGGCTTATGGGGTGTTCGGTTTCTGGTTTCTGGTCTCTTTGTTTCCATCAGTTTTAATCTTAAGCCAAGCAGATGACCAATTCTATTTTTTGTTTTCGGGGCATAAGCTTAACTGAATGTGCAGCATTGGAGGTCGCAGCGCGACTGCAAAACGGAATTTTTGAGGAGACATCCTTGCCTCCTTTTCCGGTATGCAATAAAAATGAAGGTAATCAAGTTGGAATAGAAGGAGTTATCTCCGATTCAGTGAGGTATTTAGTTTTTGTCGATCTCAAATGACTAGATACTAGAAAAAAAAACAGCCCAAATTATTTTTATATTCAACTCCAATTAACTTGATAATATTTTTTAATATATAACACTCGGTTTCCAATCCTATTTACTAATAGAAATTATCAATATTTAAATTTTAATAAACTATCCGAATATATTTGACATATAAATTAAGCTTATACAATTATTCAAGACACTTATTTTCAGTGCACTTCAAGAAAAGATTACAGGGTAGCGCATAGTTCAGCCCTTTCGACCAAAGACACTTGTACTTTTCCCTGTGGGATTTGGGATTTGGTGGTATCATAAAGCTGCAGAGTCATGAACTGTGACAAAAGGATTACAATGGAGTTACTTCTGTCAGCTGCCTGTTCCACTGCCACTCCCACTTCGACTCCTCCTATTCCCCATCAACTCTCACTGCTCCTGCTCCTGCTCCTTATCCTGCTGGTGCTGGCTTCCTGACTGGCATTGCAGTTTATAGGCTAAATAAGATTAATTTAGAGATTACGTTGCCATCCTTTCGTATGCTGTGCTGTGAACGCATGCACCACTCACTCACTGTCTCTCAGATGACTCACCCACTCAACCACTCACCCACCCAATATAGGCGTATGTTAAATGGCTCTTGTGTTGCAACTTTCAATACACTTCGAACACCCTGTGGCTTTATTCCATGTGCAAATTTATTAGATTAAGAACAAATATCAAATAGGAAATTAACTGTCGTCTGGAAATGGCCTCCATCCAGTTGAAATGGACAAGTGCTTACCGGATGCTGCACATGTACACACATGTACATATACATATTTATATATATATATATATATATATATTTGTAAATATCTATGTATATATTGCCCACCTGTCCATAGGTTCCGCTTTGGTTGTCAAGCGTTGCTGTTGTTCTCCATTGTCTGCTCAGTTGAATGTTGTTGACATTCTGAATGTGGCATTCATTCGCATTGTAACTGAAGTGTTGCTGTTCCAATTTCAAAAGTTTGCATAACGACTGACAAGGGAAATGCCTACCAGGATGAAGTGAAACTTGAAAGACATTAATGAGGAAGTTTCGCCTGGTTGACAGCTGATAGGGTAATGATACTATACAAATACCCAGATCAGAGCAGAGTTACCTAGCCTGACATGACATCAAAAGAACTTTAATGTATTTGATTTGATTATCTTTTTAAATTCAATTGAATAATATTTTCATCTTAATCTCGACTCAATTTGGGATATTTTTAATGCATATATAAATCTTAAGAAATACAACTATGAATGTTTATTTGGTTTTTTAAGCTATTTTCTAGACTTATTCTTTCAATCAGTTCAAATAATCATTATCTACCTATTTGCACACCCTTGTTTCATATGTATATGTATTAAGAATCTTATGCACTTATCACTCGAATATATTTAAAACATATATATTCAAAATTTGTGAAATATGGAAGTCAATCTTTTCAGCACCGGCTCACAGCCTCCCAGCTGCAGTTAATTTATCGCTGACCGAGAATAAAAAATTATGAATAAAACTAGAAATTCAACTTGATAAGCAATGCATGATTCGAATGAGTTTCAATCTGAGACTCAAAGGGGATTACAAATTGCATTTGGGTCATGAATGCATGAATGAATAATTGTCTGAATAGCTGACGTCACAACGTCCACTGACTTTTGATGTGGTTGTCGGTTTCTTGCTATTGTTGTTATTATTGCTTTTGTCTTCGGCAACAATTTGCAAGCGATTCTTGTTGCAATGTGCAGCAGGTGGCAAGTGGCAAATGTCAAGTGGCAAGTGGCAAGTGGCAAGTGCCAACGCATTCAATAGCTGCTCAAAGGACTCACATTGCAGACATACCCACAACCAACCACACACACATTGTTGTGCTACTCTGTTGCCAGATGGACAAGATGGATATTTTTTTAAATGATTAAATTAAATTATTGGATGCCAATTATAAATTTAAGCTGAAAACGCAAAGTTTTGCTTACTTTAATTTCATTTAAAATATAAATTAAAATCTTCCTTCCCATAAAAAACATATACATATTTTTATTGTCAATCTCACAATATCATATATGTATATCATATTCATAGGAACAATGGATCGAGAACACAAGTTGTGGCATTAAAATTTGCATAGCCAGGCATGCCACCATTTCTGATACAATACAACAACTTGAATATGAAATTTATGCTTTTCGTTTCCAGTCGTGAAACAGAAAACATCTAAATAAAATTTGTTTGAAATGAAAAAAAAATTATTATAATATTTCAAACTTTACTTTATAGTTTTTATTTTCAGTCGATCGATTTGAAACTCATTTTATTTCATTGAGGTTAACAATTTTTAGTGGCTTATTTATAAATTAAATTTATATGAAAACACTTGATAGACACATTTTCACTTTTCACACTCATTTAAAAACTTGCTTCAAAACTAAAGTATTTCCTGTTAACGGCACCTGCAAGGAACATGCCACAAAATCGATTTCTCAATGTGTCACAGTTGTAGCAACAACAGAGTATTGTGCAGTCGGTAGAATGCGAGAGGAATGTTTGTACTTATGTTCGGTCTGCGGTTGTGTTGTACTATATGGATTTGTGTTAATAAAGAAAATGCCACAAATAGTTGCATGGCATTCCAGAGCACAAAAACAAAGCGCTGCCGGCTCATGTGTGGATTGTTAAACGGGGGCAAGCATGACTTGCTATTCCAGCTTACAGCTTAGCTCTATGCAATGAGTCAATGTCGCTGGGACACATCCTTTTTCGTGTTTGGCTGACAAATGCATGTGTGTGTTGTGTGTGCGTGTGTGTGTGTGTGTGCGGGTGTGTGTGTGCGGGTGTGTGTGGGTGTGGGTGTCAATCTATGGGTAATGGAGGGCTCTCCTCCTGCTTCAATCATCGTAGCCACACATTGGCGCGACAATCGTTCTAGGGGCAAACCTCAAACGAAAGCTACATTTTCATGCCACAAAAACACACACACGCACACCCACACCCACACCCACACACACTTACACATACACATGCCTGCTACCCGATTTTGTCAGTTGAAACAAATTTTTAAATTAATGACAAAACGAAACCAAAACTCTGCAAACAACGTGCGAAACAATTTAAATGCCTACAGTACTCTCCCAAAAAACCCCACACACAGACACACACACACACACACACACAATCACACACACTCATATAGACACCTTTTGATAACTTCCCAATTTTTATTATCAATGGCCATTTCATTTCAAATTTTCAGCTGATTTCCCCTTTTGGTGTTCGGCAAGCTTTTTAATTAATTTTCATGACTACTTGCAGCTGAAACGGAATCAACAGTCCACACACATACATAAGCACACACACCCACACACACACACACACACAGATAATTTTTGAATTTGGTGCACATTATTTATGGCCGAAGCGCACATGCCGCACATGCCCCACACCGATATGAAATGCCCATGTTTCTCGATGACATTTGCAGCACTTTGCGAACCAACCGAACTGACAATTAAATTATGAAAATATCAATGAATCAATGAATGAAATTTGAATATTGTAATGTAATGTGCACAACTCGGACAATTGTCGAGAGAGGTCGACTGCACAAGTGCACTGGTCTGCAAAACTCAATTTCGCCTGCCGATTCTCAAATTCTCTCAAAATTTGCCACTTTCGATGGGGTGCAGTTATATTATCAGAATAGTGCTATTAATTGGATGAATTGAAAAATAAAAACAAATAATAACAATTTGATTGCCAATTTAATTCATTTAATTTGTTTCATTTGTTTTGGATGGAATTTAAATCCAATAATTTCTCTAATTTCTGCAGGAAATATGTTGACATAGCTTCTATTTGACCTGAGTAACACGATATTTACAGTAAAGATAATTCTCTATATCTCCATTTGTCAGGCTTATATTGAGTATATTAAACCTAGCTGTAAAGTTTCCACTCCCACTCTGCAAATGACATATTTGTCTCTGATATGTATTCATGCCATTAGTTGTATATTTAAGTACTTTATTAGTATCAAGTTCTATTTATAATACATTTTATAGCATAACACTAAGCGCAGATATCGAGTTCCGTTGATACCCTATAAATATGCCAATGCCCAAAAAGGGTATGCTATGTGAGTGCAACGATGAATTGAATATATGTCTCAGGCTTAAGGCTTATATATCTTATAATTATTTAAGTATTTTTCAATTTATTTATAATTTTAATTCAATTTTAAATTAAATTTAATTCAAATTTTTTATTTTTGTATTTTTGGTGTCGACTGATCTTAGTTGACAATAAATAAATAAATCAAGAAATTTATTCAGGGTATGGAATGTAAGTTCCCTTTCATTTATATTGAACCTTTTGACAATCCATTGCCATGTTGGGACTGCTCCCAGGATATTTGGCAGTCGATAGCAAAGGGATCAGGTCTTTCAACATGGGCTCGTATTGCCGCTTCATGTCGGTTTTGATTAGCTCGCTCACAGTTGGGGCATGTGTGGTGCATGTCTAGTTGCAATAAGGCAACCCATAAAGATCATTTGCACAACATTTGCATTGGCTTACAACTACTACCGGTATTTTGTGGTACAACACACGCAGCAGACCCCGAAGCGAAACTGAAAGTGAAGTGGATGTGGATGGGGATGGGGATGTGGCAGGCATTCAAATATATGTATAAACAATAAAAACAAGCAGACAACAACTTAATGTGCCACACAACTGAAGTTCTTTGAATTCATGTATGTGGCATGCAAGTGTTGCCACGTATTTGTGGCAAGGGTGAGTAGGTTGTCTTCTTCTAACAAGGACAAGGACAAGGACACAGTTGACACAAGTCAAGTCAAGTCAAGTGAAGTCAACTGCTAAGTTCAACACTCAAACAATTTTTCAAGCCGAAAGTTTGAAATGCTTTCAAAAACTACGATAAATGCAAATTTTAGCGTGAATTATTTAAATTTAATAAGTAATAATTTTTATTGAAAGTTAAACTGATAAAATTAATCATCCTGAGTGGCTTCTATAAAATTAAATAAGCTATCAGTTTTAAATGGGTCGACTTCGTTTTTATTCCCAATCAGTTGCAACTGTTGCAACAGTTTTAAGAGAATTCAAGAAAACAAGTTTGTAAATATGTATATGTCTAACTCCTGACCGCGATTTTACATTTTGTTAAGGTTAAACAACTTTAAAGCAGCAGCCAAGCAATTTGCCAGACCATTCGCAACTTTTCCTTTTTCAGTTTTTTTCTCTCTCTTTCTTTCCTCTGTATCGTGGCGTCTCCGAGTCTCTGAGTCTCTGAGTCTCTGTGCACATTACGCATACGTCGCGTGGTGCGCTGAACAAAATTGCAATTCCAACTGGAAATTCACCAAAGCAATTGGTAAGATGAACATCGGAGCTGAGGCAGAGTCTGACCAGTCCAGTCTGAAGCACAGCTAGTCATACATAACTATATAAGCTATTAAGTGAATATCCTGGCAAAGTTGCACTACAGACCAGTTGAGTATATATATATATATATATGAGTATATATATCAGTCGCTTTACAGTATTTGCCCATTATATATATAAACTAATGTGCTAACATTCTACTTATGTATTTAAGTTCTGAGTTTATTTAATGAGCTCATGAAACACATTTGATAAGTGCACAGCAAAACTTGAGGAAAATGGATGAAAAACATTAAAGTTATTACTTTCGTATAACTTAATTAAAGCATAAGCTAAAAAACTTTAGTATTTGTATTTTCCAATTTTATAATATTATTACAGTCATAATTTGCATACTAATTGAATCAAAATGTAAAATTGAGAAGATACATTTAATAATGTACACATAGTAATAATATAGTTGATCAACCGCGGATGAAAATATTATTTGGTTTTTATATATAAACATAACTTTTTTGTTGAGTCTTTTTTATGTTTTTTTTTTTTTGTTTTTTGACGTAAAATGCACGAAGTCCAGTCCAGTATCATCATCCATCCATCCAACCATTCATCCATAACTGAATGCAACATCCACAACAGAATTTTTTCTCATTTGTGTAAGTAGATCCATGGTGTGTGTGGCCTTTTGTCGCTGATGCGTTTTTAATTGTGTTTATTTCTGCTTCGCTGTGACACGTCATTTATTAGCTGGCAATGCGTTGCCTTCCCCCACCCCCCACCACCCACCACATCAGCAAGTTGCAGCAACGAGCTTTTGTTGCCTCATATCGAGTTGTGATTTATATGCAACCAGGCAGGCAGCCAGGCAGTCAGGCAGTGAGGCAGGCAGTGAGGCAGGCAGCAAAAACAGAAAGTAAAAGCAGCTGCCTGGGATCAGAGGACGCTTTGTGCAGCCTTCGTTCAGTGCTCATATTACGTATACGACGCGTAAGCACACAACGCTTTTCCGTTAAAAGAACAAAAAAATATTAATACAAAAATAATAAACTTTTTTTATTAATAAAGCAGAGAGTGCGCGACTAACGAATACTCCTCATAACATTGCAGTTATAAAACATATACCTTGTCCAAAATATAACCCCTCAAAACTTGACTCTTGATACAGTTTTTCCCAATTACAGTTTTCCGATACCACAAACATTGCCTTTGATTTGAGATCAATTTGTAAGGTATTTTATAAGTAAAGGGTATCCGGTCGCTGGGCAGATAGTACTTCGTATTGCAGCTCCTTTGTTTTCTGTTCTTTTTAGCTTTTAAATACTGTAGTTGTTTGGTATAATTGTTATTGTTACGCCACAATTCCATCATAATTACAGTTTCAATTTCTTTTGTTGCCCCTTTACGCCTCAAATAATCAACTGCAGAGTTCACATATGTTAGTGGGTAAAGAGAAGTGGGGCGAGAAGGGGTGGTGCTCTCTCTCTTTTCATAGTTTATTCTTTGAAAGGGGCGAGCGGATGGAAATCCTGCATTATGCGTTTAACAAAAGGCTTACGGACAGCACAAAATGTATGCTAATTTGTTTTTAATGCTTGTCGGATATTGGAGAGGAGGACGGCCGGGATTCGACGGCGGTAATCCTTTGACCTAGTCCAGTCCACTTTGAGCAGAAAGCCACTAGAAACGAGCCCACAACAACAACCTCATCAAATGCAACCTGAAACTTCAAATAACTTCCATCTCTTAAAATGGCCAGTATTTCTAATTTTCAAGCAATTAGGATGGTTACTGTAGCTACAGCCTTACCACAAATTGGTAGTTTGATGCTCGTACTGCGATGCGAATTCGATTCGTTAATTAACCCAGATATTTAAAATTCGCAGTGGGAAATTTGATCTGGCAATTATGACGAATGCATGAAATTTGCAAATATATTTTAGCAAGTTGAAAAGTTGAGTTATCAACATTGTGTGCAAATGAACCAAAATGGGATCGACACTTATAAGGTAAGAATTTCGAAAAATTATGAATTAAGTTGTTTAAATACTTGAGAATACACAAATACAACCATCAGAAATTACACAAAATTTGTCCCCCATCAGATACATTTTTATTTTGCATCCCATCAAGCATCCAAATAAAATGTTTAGCAATTTTTAAATTGAGTTATTTTTTATTATTGAGCAAATACAACTATAATAAAACAAAAATTTAATTTTCTCTCAGTACTTGTTAGAATCATTGTTCTACAAATATTAACATTTTCTATATTTTCAATATTTATAAAGTGTGAAAATTTTGCCAACAAAGAATTTTATTGAACATTTCATGCACAGCGAGTGTGGAAATGTTCTGTTTTTACTTTTATTTAATTTATTTTATAAGAATGCACTTTCACACGTACACACAAAAGGAGACAGCGAGTGGCAACCGAGTGAAAATGTATTTAATTAATTAATTTTCATTATCACATACGACAAAGTGCGACAGGCAAATGGCACGAGCGAAACAATGTCCTGTAGCAAAAAAATAAAAATAAAAATAAATAAATAAATACTAAATAAAAATAGTAAGACAAATAATAAGAAATGAACAATCACAATGCCAGCGAAAAAAATAAAAATAATGAAAACACGAACAACAACAGCAACTCTGAGCGTATTTGAGTTGTGAAGGAGCAGCTGTTGGTTGCCTTGTTTTGTTTTGTTTTGTTTTGTTTTCGATCCTCTGGATGTTGCAGTGACAGTTGCAGTTGCTTTTGTTGCCTCTGCTGCTGCTGTCAGTCTGCCTGTCATTTACAATTTTAATCTCGTTGTGCAGTTTAGCTTAAGTTGACTACAGGATAATGAGCACAAGCACGGGGACCTCGGGACAGATCCCCCTGAATAAAAAAATTTCTAAAAAAAAGTCAACAGACTGCAGTCTTGAACAATGCTCAGCGCATGGAGAAGGTGCTTACGAGGCAAGGATACGAGGGATATCTTTAATTAAAGAGGCGTGCAATGCAGGCAAAGCCGTTGGCTGAAAGTACGCAGGACGCTGAATGAAGGACACCTTGTTGGACAATCGGGCAGCGCCAAGTTTTTAAAGGAGCGAAAATTTTCATGGCTAATAAATCACTTTTAATATTAATAAAGCATAAATCACACAGACTAAAAACTTGACAAAACGAGCGACGAGCGACGAGTGAAGGTGGCTCAAATGGTAATCTAAAGAGAAAGAGAGCGGGGGGTGGGGGTGGTTGTGGTTGCGGGTGTGGGTGTGGGTGTGGGTGAATAGTTTGCGTCTTTTGTCGCGACACCTCGGAAGAGCTGAAAACTTTTTGCACATCGTTAAAATTAGCGAGGTGCACGTCTAAAGGAAATTGAAGATTGAAACACAAAAGCACCAGAACCGATCCCAAAGATGATCCAGGGAGACGGTGTTACCACTGAGGATACATGACTTTCTGCCAGGCAACTCATTAAATATAGAATGCTGATTCAAAAGTAAATAAATTGATGATACGGGGGTCTGCAAAAGCTATTCATAGAAAATAGATACGTAAGCATTTCTGTATACATAGTACATACTTATATAATACTTATAATTATATGTTGGGCTTTATCTATATGGGGAAAGATATTACTGCAGATTAGATACTGCACAGATCCCAAAGCTATCTTTTGTCAAATCAATAAGGAAATGTGTGAGTTTCATAATTAGATAAGCTGATATGGCCAAAAGTATATCTTAAAAATAAAAGAAAATAGAATTTTTCTTTAAGAACTCGCCAGATTTCAAGGGAAATTTGAATCTTACTTATCTCGCTTCCCCATTCCGATATCATAGAAATGGATATACACAATAAAATTGAATGTTTAGTTGAACTAAGGTATCAACTGTCAATATTCGAACACTTCAATTACCTTCTGCTCAAATAGCAGCAAAATGTTCCTTTCGCAACACGTTTTCCACAACTTTTCGACTCACTTGCAGCAGCAACTTTTCCAACAAAAAAAAAGAAACAATTTCAAAAACACTTCAAAAAAATTGCACTCAACGAAAATAATTATTTAGTTTGGCAACACTATTCAAAAATTCGTTTTATCACACTTGTTTTCTCACGTATTTTGCTGCTTGTTTTTTTTTATATATTTATTTCAATGATATTGTTGAGACACCTGCAAGCGTTTTTCAAATAATTTTCTAACGGTCGACGTAAAAGCGATTTACGACAAACGGTAAACAGTAATCGTCTAACGGTAATCGT
This sequence comes from Drosophila mimica, assembly GCA_037043585.1. Lineage (NCBI taxonomy): Eukaryota > Metazoa > Arthropoda > Insecta > Diptera > Drosophilidae > Drosophila > Drosophila mimica. The sequence continues at coordinate 3,178,238 of JBAMBE010000748.1, read as the reverse complement.
TCCTTTAGTGATTGGCGCTTTTGGTATTTGGCGCTTAAAAAAGACCGACCGACGCGCTAGGAAGTTGCCCGAGCACTGAATTTGGAAACGATGTGCGACGCTCGCATTGGGCCAGCACAGGATAAGAACAGACAGGACCTAACACAACTCGAATGTCCTTCGGCCGACCAACGAGCCGAGCCCAAGCGAAGCACACAAAGCACACACGAACCGCCACCGCCTCGAAAGCCACAGCCGAATCGCGTTCGTCTGCCGACTGCAAAGCAACAATGTTGTCAGCAGCGCTGAATGTTGCCAGCAACATTTCAAATGTTGCCAACTCCACATGACTTGATTTCTGTGATGCTAAATTGATCTAGAGAATAATTTTGTCATTGATAATCCAGGAGAGGATAAATCATTAACCAAATATCCTTGGGATTAAAAGTTGATTCAGTTGCCAGATTCAGTTATGGAAAGTTAAAATGCCAATAAAAAAGAACAATGCTCTAAAAAATACACACATACCTTGAATATGTGCACCTTGTAACTACAGTAGATCGATTGAGTGCTGTCCCATAGTTAGGATACATTATTGCTGGTTGTAACACATCCAATCGCATTACCTTTTAGTGTAACATGTTTCAATTAAGTTTCGCACATGTTCGTCACAGAAGCGATGGCAGCAAAGTAAAAGCCAAAAGAGGAAGTCTGTTCCGGTACCAGTTTCAATTGCTGTCAAAATATAATTAAAAACGTTGCCTTTGGCTAAATAACTAAAGAAACTCTAAATGCTTCCGAGTCGAGTGTGCAGGACTATGTGTATACCTTATTTAAAAGTCAAGTTCTGAATACATTTAGAAACCACTATAATTTATTATTATTTAGTTAAATATTCATTATTCACCTACTTATACAAGCAGTCATTCTTAACAAGTCTCTCATCATGTTTTCAATTTTTTTGAAACTACGAAAATATTTAGTTTACTAAATATAGGCCACAATAAAATTGTGTTTTTAATTGCCTTTGTAATATTTCTAGAATCTAGTTAGTAGATCAGTTTACAGCTTTGAGTTGTTGCAAACAAAATCGAATGTGCCGCGATCTACTTCCTGTTCCAATTGTTGCTCAATAAACTACCCCTTTTAAGCTCATATATGACAGGGTATGCCAGCTGCGGCTTTTCCAATCAAAGTCACTTTGAGCTTACGCTATCCGTCATTCCATACCACCCCATCCCCCCACCCCACCCCAACTCACCCCTTCCCCCTTGCTTTGACATTGTGCAGGGTTGCTTTAAACCTCGCATAGCCCAGCTGTAACCCGTTCCTTTTGGCAGCAATTACTCAGTGCATCTTTCCGCACATCACTTACACAAATCAAGTAGACCAATAAACTCTGCATGCCTCAGTTCGCTGCCTCAGCCCCCCTCCTCAACTGCTCATGTGTGTGTGTGTGTGTGTGTGTGGCAAAGCACTTTTGCTGCTTGCTTAATGAAATTCATTGCGTCGCAGTTGCTGTCGCTGTCGCTGTCGGCATCGGCGTCGCTGCCTGTTACCAAATGAACATGAAAATGTTGCGTCAATGTAAAAGAAACCGACGCCAACAAGCAACAGCAGCAACAACAGCAACAACAGCAGGTCCTTAAACCAAGACCCAAAACCCAGCAGCCCGAAAACCCACGGAACTCACTTTCATGCTTCATAAGTAAAATTCATTTGCCAAGCCGACGCTCCGCCGCCACTGTTGACGTCGCCCCCTCGACCTCCTCGTTGATTTTAATGAAATGTCATCAAGTTTGAGGTGTTTATTGCGCCGACAAGAAGACAAGAAGAGTAGGAAGTAGGAGGAGGAAAACCCTTTGAGAGCAGCAACAGCAGCAACAGCAGCAGCCCCCAAAGCTGAAGGCAAAAATAATCTTTGAGTCTTAATGTCAACCTATTCACAGCTGGGGGTGTTGAGGGCTGGGGCGGTTGGTGGTTGGAGGTTGGGGTCAGGTGTTGCCTCTATGCCTCTTGGCAGACTGGCAAAACATTTTCATGTATCATAAATTGTCTAACACTTAAAAAGTGATTACGTGTGCGCCACCTTCCCCAACCTTCCCCACCTCGATCCCAAACCAACTCTGTCAACCTCAAAGCAGGCCTCAGGCAACCCCTTACTCGAGTCGGTACATCAATTTATAGACTCTATAGACTGTTAAATGGGAGGCGGGGCGGTTGGGTTGGGTTGAGTTAGTTGCCACTTTAGATAAACAATTTTGTGCAAGTTGTTAACTTTAACGATGACTCATTAATTTTGTAGATCTAACACGCGTAGTTTTATATCAATGCCTATATGCGAGAGTATCCTTGATGCCTTTGGTCCTTTTGCTGAATCGCTTTTGTTTGCCACAGTTTGAAAACCCTAAAATCATACTCAAACTCAAATCAAGTGCCATGTTTGTAGCCCCTACCTCCCTCCACATCCCTTTCCGAGGGCTGCGCACATCCTAAATTTCAAATTCAAATTTCAAATCCCCAAAGAAGACAACAAAAGCTCCACTCATTGTTTTTGTGTTTATGTCTCCCCTTCCCCTTCCCTTTCCCCTTTCATCTTTACAAAAAAATAAAAAACTTTTGTCACAAGTTGCTTTTGTTATTGTTGTTGTTCATAGTTTCGTGTGACACAAATTCACAATGCATCGCAACAGCAATTGAGAACTGAATTGTCAAATGAATGACAGCCATATGAAATCATTAAAAAACAAAACAACTTTCTCTCTCTCTCTCTGTCTCTCGCTCTCTCTCTCTCTCTCTCTCTCTCTCTATCTCTCTCTATCTCTCTCTCTCTCTCTTTCTCTGTCTGTATTTTTTGACCTCTATCTCACTCTCAGATAGACTGACTGCCTCGTTGTGAGGGACTTCCATTCACAATTGAATCCTAAAATGTTGTTTGAAATTTGTTAGAGACTTACGCAAATAGTTGAACTTTATTTTGCTTTTCATAGTTGAGACTCATCCGCTTATCTAAAAATAAATAATTTCAATAAGCTATCCAAAGCTGAGCAATATCTTCAAGATTTAACTTCAATATACGAACTCTCTTTAAGCTTCAACTTATATTTTCGATTGGGTTTTCGATAAGTTTTAAGAACTAAGTAAAACGAGCGCTTAAATAATTTAATTTATTGACGGCAAATTATTGCATATCTCAAAAATGTGAGTTGCTCGACTTTGGACGGTTATCACTTAAGATCCGAGGTGTTTCTTCCTCTTCTAACAAATGTTCTTCTTCTTGTTCATCTTAGGAGCAACACGTATAATCATAATAAATAATCTCTGTGTATTCACTTATGCGCCACTCAGCTGTGTTGCTGGTTCACAAACGTGCTTGCAACATTGCAACATTGTTTGCCTTACCTGTACACGAAGTGCTCTCTCTCCACCCCCTCTCCAACAGTTCACCTTCCCCCCTTTGTCTACGGTCGTGCCCACCCGATTTGTTTGCCAGCTTTCTGGTGTTGTTCGACAAATCGCTACAAAATGTAACTACTTAACAGCGTCAACAATGCTGGGGCAGCCAGCAACTGGAGCGGGTTCAGGATGGAGGGTTGAGGGTTGAGGGAACAGGGTGACTGGCAGGCAAGTAGCGGGGTCGGTCAGCCTGGCAAATTAAGGAATTTTCACTGCAAACACAAACACAAAGCGAAAAACCTGCAAGTCACGCAACACTCATTTGGCCCAGGCTTCGGGCGAGTGGCACACGGTGTGGAGCGGTCTGGAGCGGTGTGGACGGTGTGGGCGGGCCAACCTATTTGGGCAGGCCAAAGCGCAGTGGACTGCAACCCCATCGGCTGCCTCCTCCCCACAGACACGAAGCAACTGGAAGTCGCATCGCATCGCATGGCCATCAATAAAAATATATGTTGAACAACAAACGTTAGCCAACACTGCAACCGCGTGGCGCGCCTGCTACTTTATTATTTCTTATTGAATAATTATAGCTCATTTGAGGGGGCGTGGCAGCGATAACATCACCAAATGGCCACAAGCGTCAGGCAATGGCCAAGCGTCAATCGTCACCACGGCCAACACGGCAGCCAGGTTGAGGTTAAGGTTAACGGGAGCCGTGTGGCAGGGTGGCAGGGTGCAGGGGGCAGTCCTTGGAGTGGGAGCGAACTGTGCTCGCTTCACGTGCTTATCTCGTTTCCGTTGCTTCATTTAAAAGTTAATGACTGCTTTCAATGCCCAGCTGCGCAGGACGTCTGCATCCCCATCCCGCAAAGACCCGTTGAACGCTACCAGGCTACAGGACATGACTGAAGCAGAAGCCAGAGCCGAAAATTCGTTCGCTGTCTCTGCCTCCCTCCCCCCTCCCCCCTCCCCCACCCACATTGCTTATTCAACATTGACATTGGTTTGGGCCCATGGTATGTCACCAGACAGCTAAATTGATTAGCTTTTCAAAAAAAAAAGAAGAAAATAAATAAATAAAAAAGTGATGAAAAAAATCATTGCATACATTTGGGTGGCAGGTGGCAGAAATTTTTGTTGTTGCTGCTGGGAGGGGCAGATGCTTGTGGATTAAATGTGAGAACGATTCTAAATACCCTCTTAGGGAAAACCACTTTCAATTGTTCAATGTGAATGAGCCTCTGTGAATGTGGCTATGATAAAGGAAATTTGGGAAAGCCTGTTAAACAAAAATCAGATCGTAGCGGTATATCAGAAAACTGGCTTATATATGTTGGCCATATCTTATGTAAGCTAAAATTAAATAATTAAGAAAAGAAAACATTAATTGAATGCAATAAATTGAATGTGGAACTTTAATAAATATTTGTATAGAATAGAATATGCATATCGGAAAGGGTATGCAATCTTCGATGCTCCAAATATTGATATTCCTTCTTCCTGTTTAGATATGTTTGTTTGTATGTAAAAGCATAGATATATTTTTAAATTGAAAGTCACGCAACAATTGACCAGTCGTCCTTCTGCCTGTTTTTCTCCCTTTCCCGTGTTACTGTAAATATATCCCTGTCTCACACTACTCCCTGTACTCATTTCCCATCTATCAGTCTCTGTCTGCCTGTATCTCTCTCTCTCTCTCTCTCTCTCTCTCTCTCTCTCTTTTTCTCTTGGAAATGGAAAGTAACATTGTTGTGGTCAGGTCGCCTCTTTCTCTGTCTGTTGTCGCAAATCGCATTAATGTCGCCTGTCTCGCCTGCTGTAGGCTATTAAAGGCAAATGTTATTGAATCATTAACACCTTGCTCGCGACCCCCCCTTCCCCCTTCCCAACCACCCTAAGAAGGACGAAGAGGAGCCAGAGATAAAAAAATGATGCCATAAAGTTTATTAGAAGTCGCTTAATGGCAACGGATGTGCGAGTTTATTACAATTTGTAACGAGAGCTCTCAAAAGCTGTTGATTTACATACACACAAACACACACACACACACACACACACACTCGCAAAGGAGCGTAATGTAGGGGGCAAGCAGTAGACAGGGAGAGGGGGGCTGGGGCAACACAGTGAAGCACTTATAAAATATGCAGCAGTCGCGTGTCTATTTTCAATAAATACTTGCAAAGCGACTGCCTTTTCCAATACCTCAGGCAGGGCTCATTAAGTGGAACGAACGCTTAACTCAGCAACTACTAAAGCGTTGCGACTATAAGATATCCTGTAACTGAAATGAGCTTAGTTTCTTAAGCATAACAATAACAAAACCATCCAAATCCAAAGGTATCCACAAAATAGTCGCGTTGAATTAAAAATATTTCTTGGATAATTATTTCTACTTATTCACAAAAGTCACGCATTGCCAATTGTCGCAATGTTACAGGGTATAAAATGGTTAAGGGAAAACTATTCAGTTGGAGGCTCCTCCTCCTAAGCGAATGTAGCTGGGAGGGGCTAAAGGACTAAAGGGCTTTTGAATGCTACTAAAACCAAAGACGATTGCATATTTTTGTTTTTGGGGATTCAAGTGGCTGTGTTCCAAACTGCAGTTGTTGGATTGTTTTTGTTTTGAGGGGCTAATAAAGGTAAAATAAATTACCCGAAATACTGAAGATCAACAAGGTATATTTTACTGATATTGTTACTAAATTACCTCTGAGCTTGAGAATACTCCAAGTCAAGAGAAACCTGGAATATAAATTATATTGCTGGAGAATCCAAGTGTTTTTCGAAATATGTTGAAAAAATGCAAATTAGAATTAGGGGATTGGCGGGATTCTGGGGTTAAATGTTTGCGACGCTCTAAGAATCTCAACAGAAAGGAATGTGATGACGTCACATGTACTCCTTACACTGCCGACTCACTTGCAGCTAGTCATTGTGAATAGAGTGAGTGTGAGTGTGAGTACCGGTGTGAGTGTGAGTACGGGTGTGAGTGCGAGTGTGAGTTGGGCTGGTTGAATCACTGGGCAGGGTTATGTATTTTGATGAGCCATAACGGGGCCAATCGCGAATCGTGGCCACGTCAACGTCGTGGAGATGGCAGCGTTTTTAATGTTGCCAACAATTTTTAAGTAGCGCATACAGACGTAAGACAGGACAGGACACAGGGGAGAGGGAAGGGGAGCTTGTTGAGCAGACTCGGCATAAGGCGGACCCACTCACTGTCACAGAGGAAGCGCGATGGCATGGGAAAGGGGTAGGGGGAGGGGCAGGGGCACGGGCAGAATATGAGGAAGTGGAAGCGGCGCAGGACTTGGGTCGTCTCCGGCTTTTGCTTGGAGTCCGTCGCAGTTGGCGTTGCCGACGCACGCTTAAGCATAAGTACTTCCGACTTTAAAAGGATGTCACATCCGGTTTTGCCTGTCGAGCGTGAAGCGCGCCCGACGACGCGATAAGAGCCCCACACAGGCTAACGGCCAAAACGGGCAACGGCATCACGAAACTTGTGCGGCAAACTGTTTTAAGCGGCCAAAAATTCAAGGTGCAACTCGACCACAGTTTGTGGCAAGGCGACCAAGCTGCTTTTTTGTTTTTTTTTTTTTTTGTGTTTTGCTTTTTTTTCACCTAGCCAAAAGACAAGGAAAGCACTTGAATTGATTGCAATGCTGGTCATTGTAAAGTGACCACACACATCTTCAACTGCTGTCAAATGTCAAAGTAATCGGACTACAAAAAATATTAAGTTAAGTATTTGGGTTCCATCAAGTAAATGCTTGTGTGAAGTCAACTTGATATTTAATTTAGTAAATTGCTTGCGCTTAATTAAATCGTGATGTCCACCAACAGATGGTCCAGATTCGATTTAAACTATGTTTGCCTTAACAGTTCTCTAAGGACAGTGTTGCCTAATGTTGTAGGCAAATTGAGGTTAAGCATCGGGTAGAGTAAATTTAAGCTAGGATCATCCCAATGTTGGCTTGAGGAATGATGCTGTTAAGTTTGAGCATTCAATAATCGAGTGCAGTACAAGTGGCAAGTGTTTGATATACAGAGCCATCAAGTATTTGGTCACACCGATCCATGTGGCCAAGCAGTGTTGCCAAATGTCAATTTGCTGCCTGGCAGGCAGCTAGTAAATCAAAAACCCAAAAAACAAAGCGTACTGGAAAAAAAGTCGTGACTAATGATGATGTTGAGTGCTGTTACAAGAATGGGCATAGACAATACGGGATACGGTATACGGTATACGGAATATGGATTCGGGTATACGGGTATACGGGATTGGGGCGTACGGAAACAATGGCTGACAGGGCAGACAATGCCTGATGCTGACATTTATGTAGACATAACAACTGCAAAATTGTTCTAAGCGGCGACAATGGAAAAAAAAAGAACTCCCCTCATCTCTGACACCCCCCATTTCTTCTCTCTCTCTCACTCCCTCTTTCTCTCTCTCTCTCTGTCACTCTTTCTCTCTGCTGCACGGGACTTAGGCCATAAAAAGCTGGCAGCAGGAGAAGCAACCAAGATTGATGAAAAAGCGCCAGCAAAAACAATAAAATGTATCTAAGGCAAAACACAAAAAAAAAGAAAAAAAAAGTAAAAAAAAATACATCAAAAACAAGCAGTAAATGTATATGTATAAGTGTAACTGCATCTGTATCTGTAGCCATAGCTGTATCTGTATCTGTATCTGTATCTGCATCTGTAGCTGCACTTGCGACAATAAGTGCAAAAGAAACTGCAAAAACTGCGATTGCAGTGGGCAGAAGAAAATAACCAACAAAAAAAGGAAAGAATAAAAAAAAAACACTAAAAAACAAAAAGAAAATGAAAATGAAAAAAACCGCCGGCAAAACGAAGGCAAACACAGCATTACGAATGATGGCAGTGGAAATCGTCATTCCGAACAAGAAGAGTGGGAAAAAATGGTCGCCGCTGGAAAGGGGTGGTGGGGGGATGGGGAGATGGGGAGCAGTACGTACTGGTAAATGGTAGATGGGTCTGATTCTAGTTGAAACAATACATTTGACAAAAGTGGAGTCAACTGCAACTGCAGCAGTCACACATTGCACAAAGGATGTGGCAAGAAGTGGAAGACATGGATATGGAATGGAATGGAATGGAATGGAATATGCGGTTAAGGATGAGGCAATGTCGCCGCATAATATGTGTTAAGCCAAAAGGATTTGTTATTCGAAACCGAGCGAAAAGATAAATAAACAAAAGCAGCTTCTTGCCTCGCTACCCGATCCCTCCCTGCTTCCTGCTCCTGGTGGGCGTGTGCCAGGACTGACAACGGAAAGCAGGCTGCGGTCCCAAGGATGCGGCAGAAACGAAAAAAAAAAAGAAACACCGAGTATAGGGAACCAGAAAATTTTTAATAAGTGCCACAATGCAGCAGCACCAGAATAAAAAGAAGAAGAGTCCGGCTGCCAGGCAGGCAGACAGGCGAGGCAGCCGTTGCAATAATGAATGCCCGCTGCTCGGACACACATGTCTGTGTGTTTGTGTGTGTGTGTGTGTGTGTGTGTGTGTGTGTGTGTGTGTGTGTTAGCTGGCATTAGATAGCTGCCTGTGGCCAAAACCCAATCCCAGACGGAACGTCAGCAAAGCGCTTGACTTACATGAAAAGCGAGAGGAGCTGCATACGAAAAAAATACTGTCCCAAATATTTGTTGCAAGTTGCAAATCGTGAGTGTACAGTTACTAAATACTCTTTAAAAATAGATCCCAGAAAAATTGAGCGAATTAAGAATTGAGCAACTTCGAAATGAAAACACTGAGTTGATCTCAAAGATCTCATTTTTACGAGTGCATTTCATGTCCTTCGTTAAGTTCGAATCGAGTGAATGTTTGGCCCATTGCAGCTGCCCCATCGGCACCAACAATTACAAAAATTGTGGCAAGTTTCCTTTTTTTCCAGATACCAAGAAATTTAAAACATACGAGAGTGTATTTAGGCTTGAAACTGGGTCGACTTGTGCAAAGAAAAAAAAAATAAAATAAAAAAAAAACACACAAAAAAAAAAGAGAATCCGAATAAAAATGCGAAATAAAATAAAACAAGTGTTTGGATGTAAAAAAAGACCGAATAACGGCCAATGTAAAATTCAAATAACTGTAATAAAAGAGGGAATTGGTAAAAATACAAGCAGCCAACAGAATTGCAAAATGAAAGCAATTTCTGAACAATTATTGTAACTATAATTCACGTTTTGAATTTAGAATTGAAAAGGTAGCAATTAAAATTAAATATTTTTACTTTGTCTTCTTATCAAAAATCAAAAATGTGTCAATGGAAAAAGCTTTTGATGTTTACTATAAAAAATGCATGAATTTCAAAAATTTTAGATAATGACAACAGTTTTATTGAACGTAATTCGACATTTACAATAATTATAATTAGTGCATTTTGTTTCAAAATTAATAACATGCGGAATGTAAGGTAATAAAATTATGATTAATTCATGATGCAATGCATCATCAGATAAGTGGAGTGCACATGTACACACACACACACACCCGAACACACACCAACACACACACACACAGACACACACCAACACACACACACACATGCCACCTTTTTGCGGGCAGGTTGCGATTTTTTGAGGTTGTTTGTTAATTCTGTAAATTTGTACAATTTAATTGGACACGAGAGCCGCGGCAGCGAAGAGCAAAAAGTTGTTATTGACCAACACGTTTACTTTTTGTGGTCAACAGAGTTGGAGAGAGGCTGTTGCTGTGCATATATATATATATATATATATATGTGTGTGTGTGTGTGTGCTGGCAACAATATTCAAATTAATTGTGCGGCTCTAATGATGCGCACTCGCAATTCACTTTAAATTTAATTAATGCGCAATTTTCGCTTTTAGCCCGTTTGCAAGTTTCCGTTCAGCTGGCTACATGCGCATTACCCTCCCCCCCCCCTCCACCTAGCAATCATGCAACCAATGGTACTCCCTTCTGCATGCAACCTGTTTCGTATTTGGGTGTTGTTTTTCACATTGATGAATTACGTTTAATTAGCTGCGAGTAATTGCACCACACATTGACGTAGCTGCCGTTTGGACAGCTTTCCAGCGCCCTCCCACTCGACACACCCCCACCCCCATTACCACATCCAACCCCCTCCCCCGGGAATTTTTTTTAAAAGTCTCTGCCACTGGATTTGTAGCCATTTATGTGTGCATTATTTTTACACACAATTTGTATCTCCATCCATTTAAAAGCACTGCCAATTAACTGTAACTGGGTGTAAATTCCTAATTAATATTGTTGAGTCATTGCTTATTGGAGCTGTGACTTCTTTTGTGGCTTGTGTGATATTCGTATTTAGAAAATACCTTCCCCTTTGGACAATACACAGAATTAAGCTTCTTATTTATCACTAAATCTATCCATCCTTCCGCCTTGCCCCATCCCTCTGCTGTGGGTGGTGAACGAAACATTCATTTAAAATCATTTAATAAATTCGCACTAAATTTCAATTCCGTTTTCATTAAATGCCACATAAATTATACGCATCGAGGGATACTGAGGTGTAACCACTCGCTGGCGGGGTGCAGCTTGTGGGTTGGGGCACGCAGCTTGGCTTTGGATATAGTCTGTCTGTGTGTCTGGATGAGCCTGTGTGCGTTGGTCTGCCGGTTCAACCAAATCGCGTGTTACCATATTTCGTATTCATTTTAAATGGTGTGAGCATAAAATGCTTTTAATTTTTCGTACATTTATCGTAGTGCCTCCCCTTTCACTCTCACTTCCTCTTTCTCACTCTCTCTCTATCGCTATCTCTCTCCCTCTTTGTGTCGCCACTCTGTCAGTTGGGCACATTTTCAATTCGACCTCAATAAAATTTACAGAGCGCCCAAAGGCAGACGGAGGGAGACACTGACAGAGAGAGAGACAGAGACAGCAACTGTGCCAAAAAAATAAAGGACAAAGGGGAGTGTAGCGGAGATGCCTGAGCAGGGGAAGAGCCACAGTCGGAGAGAAGACGACGCAGATAACCAAATGAGTAGCGTGAGGCAAAAGCGCTGTAGATGCGAAAAGTTAAGATTGCCCAGTATTCTCCTATACATACCCTGAAGTCCTCAGCTATATACGGAAGTCCTCAGCTATATGTTAACGGTACGACTGCAACGAGCTTCCACTTAAAGTGTGCAACATTTCCACGTTAAAGTTCGGCTTCCACAATTTTAGCGAATACTTTATAAAGTATTCTTCTCGAGCAAGTAAATGTTTATCTTCCACACCTAATTCGTTGCACATCCATTACCTTCCACATCCAATATTGGGCACACCGAATACGTTCCACACCTAATTGTAAGTATAGCTTATAGCCTAAAGTTCTGCTGATCTGAATAACTCTTATAAACCGCTTTTAAACAGGCAACAAAGTATCGAATCAGGTATTTTCTCCATGTTGAGTTCATCTAAAATTGCAGTAAGGGTATTCCAGCTTCTGTGTGTCCACACTAAATTACCGGAATTTTTGTTGTTGTTGTTGTTGCTACTGCTGTTGCTGCCGCTGCTGGTGGTATACGTAAGAATACGCGCATATTTTTAGTTGCCTCGCATCGTGCCAATGCCCAAAAAGTGTTCATTTCCTCTTTGGCGTGTTATCATCGCCACTTCCGGCAACGATGCGGACGTTGGAGGACGACATTGAATGTTTACTCTGCCTGTGTGTCTGTGTGTGTGTGTGTGTGTGTGTGAATACATACACATACATATACACATTTATATGTGCGCGTCTGAGCTGGCAAATAACTCAACTTAAATGAGTGCTTAAAGTAAGAAATAAAATTAATCGAAACGCAATCAAATATTCGAAATGGAGTCAAACCCAATGAATCTCTTTAAACTGAAGTTGAGCAAAACTAAAAAAAAAACACTTTCGAGTTCTAAATTAAAGTCAGCGAGAAATGAATTTGAGCGAAACAAAAGACTTGAAAAAAAATTAAGTTCCTTAATCTTTAGTTGACTTTAATGTCAGTGATTTTGCTGCGTATCCTATTTTCGACCTTGCAATTGCTTTTTCTCCTTTCTCCTTGATTGCCAACTGCCCCCACTCGGATTAAATTCACAACCATCCCCCACAATCCCTTCGTCCATGTCCTTTCAGTGGCCATCGCACGCCCGAATGCAAATACAATTTCTATGTGGCAGCAAATCGACTAGAAAACCCTGCCCCGAGAAACAACAGTCAGACAGAAAGAATATTCGCCTATGGTTGGGATCGGGTATAGGGGTTTTTGTGGGTGGAGGAGGGGAAGTGTGAAGGGGTGGATAAACTTTTCACTTAATCGCTTTTGCGTTGCGTTTGAAAGAAAACAAACACAGCTAATTTGACTTAATCTCCTTGCCAAAGTTTTTCCTGCCTGCTTGCCAAAAGTGCAAAAAGTGCAAAACTGAAAGAATTTGGCTGGCAAAAGGAGTAGTGCGGTGTGGGGAGGGGAGGGGGGCATACCCAGTTTGCCGGACCATCAATGAGCATTATGGAAGAGGATTATGATCATGTATTCAGCATTCAACTAGTGTTTCGCTCTCTCAACATTCGAGCGAATACTGAAGAGCTATGAATAATTTACAGACTGTAACAAAATGCAAATGACACAGTTTTTTTCCTATATATATATACATATACATATATATATATATATATATATATATATATATATATTTATTTTGGCAGGGTGCTCAGTTTGAAAATGACTTGGACTGCATCTGTAATTCAGTTGCCAACTACTTATGACTAAAGCCGATAAGGAGTTTAGAGGCGAAGGCAACTGATTCGAAAGTAAACCAAACTAAATAAAATTGAGTTGTTAAACTGGCGCCATCTGTTGGCCAGAATTGAAGCGATGCCATTCACTGATATTAGCATAAGGGATTCGTAGGAAACTTGTATGAAACGAATACATTCATTGATAAGCACGACTCGGCGATCATTTATTATTTTTAATTGAATTTCAACTTACGAGACTTGAATCCAATCCAAATCGTTGCAATTTGAATTAAAGTTGGTTGGATTTTGTTTTGTGTATTTGTTGAATGCATTTGAAAATCTGTCAATTTGAGATCCCGCTTTTAACCACTTTTGAACCACATGCGCCATTTGCTTGGCAACAGCTGCTGACTTCTGGCGCTTTGCCGCATTTCCGCACCTATGCAGCATTTATAGCAACAACAACCACACACATGTTGCCACTGGCCACAATCTACAAACCTGCAACGTTAAGCCCTTTGCTGGCCACGCCCACCCAGCTGCAAATGTTTTGTGAATTTTGCAGTCGCGTTTTTGAAATGCACTTGCGACATTTGACAGCTCCGTCGGTCTATTTATTGTGCTTGTATGTGTGTGTTTGTGTGTGTGTGTGTGTGTGTGTGTGTGTGTGTGTCTTGCATTCCACTGTTACATGTTGATTTTTGGCGAAGTTCCATGTTCCATGTGCCATTGCAATTCATTCACATGACGCTCATCCAACTTCACCTATCCCAATGTTGTGCTCCGACCCTGCAGAGTCGTAAATAAATTTGAATTTTTGTCAATTTTGATGGCGACCACACACACACAAGCGCACACAAGCACACACAGACACACACATATACACACACACACACACACACGTGCTGCATCTGTGTATTCATCTATGTGTTGCATGAATGAGTGCAAAGTATGCAAAGTTTATTAATCAACACACATCCCTGGGATGTGCACACATGTCTATGGATGTGTCCAAAAATTAAAGACAATTTTGGTCTGCGGTCCTGCAAAGGATGTTGTTCTTCTTAGAAATAAATTTAAATAAGGATGACAAAGTTGAAAAGTTAAAGTTGAATTTTCTTGCTATGAAAACAGGGCTTGAAGATTACGAAATTTGTTTCAAAATCAAACTATTTGGAATATTTAAATCTATTCCGGCCGTTGCATAATTTTTGTATTTTTGCAACGCTTTTCGGGCTGAGGTTCTACTGTGCATCGTTGTGGCATGTAGCACGGCAGGGCCCAAAAAAATGTTGTCGTTGTTGCAACCGTCACAAAGTTGCTGACTGCGTTTATGGTCATCATTTGGTCGTCATTCTTGTGGTTGAAAGAGCTCAGTGTTGTTGTTGTTGTTGTTGTTGTTGTTGTTAGCTCTAAACATCATTCTCGCTGCAGCTGTGTGTGTGTGAGAGAGTGTGTGTGTGTTAGTGTGTGTGTGGGAGTGTGAAGGACTGCGTTGGTCATCTTTATATTTGTTGTTGCTACCAAAAATTAATTTGCATAATGCCACACACCAACAAACACACACACACGCACACACACACACACACAACACTATAAAATATGTGCACAGCGACCGCTGGGGAGAGACGGGGGCGTAGTGGGCGTCGCACATTGCCACCATATTTGCGGTGGTTGCAACAACAATAATCACACTTAGTAATTGCAATTGTAATCAAATGTGTTTCAAAAATTAAGCAAATACCAAAAGAACACAACAAATTAAATGGATCCAAGTTAGTGCATTGAATTTGGATACCCTTCCAGGGGTGTGTTTTTATTAAATACAGCATTTTCACAATTTTCCATATGTACAACAAATATTTTATATTAAGTAAGATTTCATTGCATAAAATGGGGCTACCTAAATTATATTAAGTAAGATTACATTGCATAAGAATGGGCCCAATTGACTCAATTGGTATATTTTCTATAATTTTGTTTATTATTGATGTAGGAATGGGAAAAGACACAGAACAAAAGAGAACTCAAAGTGGTCACCGTTACTGAGAGACGGGACACTGAGAGAGAATAGAGAGAGAACAGAGTGAGTTTTGCGAGCATTCGGTGTCGAGATCTCGCTGGAAACGCACGCATAAATTGAGCAAGCAATTCATCAAAATTGCGTAATCGTATAAGTTTAAGTGAATATGTACTATTTAGTAAAACCCAACAATAATAATAATAAACTAATATTATAATAAATAAATTCTACAAATGGGAGCTCAACCGGGATATTAAATTCCTACAAATGGGGGCTCGTCCGGGATGCTAAATAGAAACAATACATAATTCGCTTAAACATTGTGCGATTTAAAAATTGCGTAATTTGTGCTGTGCGGTAGTCCACTAAGACTTGAAGGCGCAGACGACAAGAGTGCAGAAGAAAAGGCGTGCGTGTACAGATGAGTAAAGGCAAGCAGCTGAGGCTTGTAGTAAAGTCTGGTACAGCGACGACAAAGGCTGTCTGCATTAGAGTCGACGAGAGAAGCCGTTAGAGCAGAGGCGTGTGGAAAGAAGAAGGCGCAGACGACAAGAGAGCAGCGGCAGGGGACGTGCGTATACAGAGAATAGAGGCAAACAGTTGCGGTTTGTGAGTATAATCTGGTATAGCGGCGACAAATGCAGTGTTGAAGTCGTGGTGTGAGTTGCCGAAAATTCTTCGACGCCAGGGGCGAGACGAACGCTACGAGGGAAGCAGAGGCGCCAGCAGCGAGATGATCATAGGACAAGACAACATAAGCAGTGGCGAGAGTGTTGGTGCTGTGTGAGCGGATCAAGACGAGAGGCGTGTGGAAAGAAGAAGGCGCAGACGACAAGAGAGCAGCGGCAGGGGACGTGCGTATACAGAGAATAGAGGCAAACAGTTGTGGTTTGTGAGTATAATCTGGTATAGCGGCGACAAATGCAGTGTTGAAGTCGTGGTGTGAGTGGACGAAAATTCTTCGACGCCAGGGGCGAGACGAACGCTACGAAGGAAGGCGACGCTGAAGAGTGCAGAAGAAAAGGCGTGCGTGTACAGACGAGTAAAGGCAAGCAGCTGAGGCTTGTAGCAAAGTCTGGTACAGCGACGACAAAGGCTGTCTGTATCAGAGTCGACGAGAGAAGCCGTTAGAGCAGAGGCGCAATTCGTTGGAAGCAGAGGCGCCAGCAGCGAGATGATCACGGACAAGACAACATAAGCAGTGGCGAGAGTGTTGGTGCTGTGTGAGCGGATCGAGACGAGAGGCGTGTGGAAAGAAGAAGGCGCAGACGACAAGAGAGCAGCGGCAGGGGACGTGCGTATACAGAGAATAGAGGCAAACAGTTGTGGTTTGTGGGTATAATCTGGTATAGCGGCGACAAATGCAGTGTTGAAGTCGTGGTGTGAGTTGCCGAAAATTCTTCGACGCCAAGGGCCGCTTCGAACATCAACTGTGGCAGAGTATATGAAGGAGTTCGGGGCGAATCCTAGGTCAGGAGGGCCGAATGTAGGAATGGGAAAAGACACAGAACAAAAGAGAACTCAAAGTGGTCACCGTTACTGAGAGACGGGACACTGAGAGAGAATAGAGAGAGAACAGAGTGAGTTTTGCGAGCATTCGGTGTCGAGATCTCGCTGGAAACGCACGCATAAATTGAGCAAGCAATTCATCAAAATTGCGTAATCGTATAAGTTTAAGTGAATATGTACTATTTAGTAAAACCCAACAATAATAATAATAAACTATAATTATAATAATAAACCTGGAATTTAATAAACCAATTTCCTACAAATGGGAGCTCAACCGGGATACTAATTTTCCTACATTGATTTTGGGCTAATTTAGCTGTCGAGAATTGGCTTTGTTTTTTTTGTTGTTTGGTTTTGTTGTACTTGCGGGTTTTTAATAGTTGCATCAACATTTTCCAAGTTATTTCAATTAAAATGGGGCCACATAAGCCCAAACCGGGGGAGGGGGGGTGCGGGTTTTGCGGGTTGAATAGACCAAGCTGAAAGTGGAGCAGCAACATTTTCATAACAATTTTTCATAAGTTTTCGTTTCGGTTGCGCTTAAGAATGTTGTAAATATTTTTGAAGCTTGGCTCTCTGTGTGGTCATTTCTCTGCACAACATTCTTACACACACACACGCACACACACACATATATTGTACACACATCTATGCTTTATATGTATGTGTGTGTATATATTCTTAATAGCCAGTTGTATTGCCAAACATTTTCCAGCAGCATAAGCATAATTATTTTTAAAGCGGTCTGCAAGTATTTTTTGGACCTTAATATAAGCCAAAAAATGAAAAATACCAAAACAATAGGAAAACACTTTCCCTTTTCCAAGCTCCGCAAACCCTTTTTGCACCACAGAAAAATTAAAAATCAAAAACTAGCATAGTTCACATTCATTTATGATAAACAGTCGAAGGAATACCCTCAATAAATCAATATGATACTCTATAAGTAGCTCACTTTACCTCTAAATAGTGTTGCCCAAAATGGTATGGGTTTTATTTATTTGATCTTCTCAAAAATATACAAATATATTCAAATGTGGAAATACAAATAAGCTTCTTATGCATCATGTTTATATGAAAATCTAATTTCTGTGGAGCTGCAAAAAGGACACCGAAGAAATGAACTTAGATTAAAGTTTCCACAAGCAACTCTGATTTCTTCTTTGTTTTTCTTAGTTCCGGCTCTATTTGAATTTCATTTCATGTCGCTTGCGGTATTCTTCGAGTGAGATTTTCCTCTTGCTGCATTCACATTTTGGCTGTCTAGTCAGATCAATTTGGTTGGACGCCACTGGAATCGGAGCAGTTGAGGTTGGACAATTAGCTGTTGACTTCAACTCTCCTGCTGCCAGATAGGGCCTAAATAGTTCAAATGGCTTCGCCAGATTATTGGCTGCTGGCGTTGCATGGGTAGTCGTGGCACCCTCGACACGGGGCTGCTGATGTTGTCCCTGCTGTTGCGTGGTTGAACTTCTGTTCATCACACATTTGCTTCCCTGTGTCAGCATCGCCATTTTAGCCTCAAAGATGGACAGGTTCTTTTGCTTCACGAAGGTCCTGGAAGGCAGCTCAAACTTATTCACCTGCCACACGTGTTTCCAGTAGAGCAGCTCGGATGCCTCAGGGTAGCTGTTGCTGAGCTGCTCCAGGGAAAACACACGCGGATTGGTATCGATGCGCAGGATAAGAGTGGGCTGATTGACAGGCCGCCACTTGCTAAAGCCAAGAATCTGGCCGACGCGATGGCCATTCCCGAACTGGACGCGCACAAAGCACGCCTTGACCAGACACTCAAAGTCTGGAAGTGGCAACAGCAACATCATCGTGCAGCGCAAGAGAAACAACTTGCGCAGATTCATTGGATCATCCATAAAGTTGCTGAATCTGCGGCAGATCAACAACTGCTTAGCCAATTGTGGCTCCATCTGCGGAGGTTGTTGCTGCTGCGTTTGCTGCAATTGTGGATGCTGCTGTTGCTGCTGTTGTTGTTGCTTGTTCTGCTGCTGCTGTTGTTGCTGTTGCTGCTGCTGTTGCAGCAATTGTAGATGGTGATGTTGCTGCTGCTGTTGTTGCTCGTCCTGCCGCTGCTGTTGTTGCTGTTGCTGTTGCTGCAATTGTAGATGTTGCTGTTGTTGCTCCTTCTGTTGTCGCAATTGTAGATGCTGCTGTTGTTGCGGAGGTTGTTGCTGCTGCGTTTGCTGTAATTGTAGATGCTGCTGTTGCTGCTGTTGTTGCTGTTGTAGCTGGTGTTGTTGTTGCTCGTACTGCTCCTGCTGTTGTTGTTGCTTCTGCTGTTGCTGCTGTTGTAGATGCTGCTGTTGTAGATGCTGCTGTTGTTGCTGTTGTTGCTGCTGCTGTTTCTGCAATTGCAGATGGAGCTGCTGTTGCTGCAATTGTAGATGCTGCTGTTGTTGCTGCTTCTGCTGTTGCTGTTGCTGCTTCTGTTGTTGCTGTTGCTGTTGCTGCTGCTGTTGCTGCTGCTGTTGCTGCTGCTGTTGTTTCTCCTTCTGTTGTTGCAATTGTAGATGCTGCTGTTGTTGCTGCTTCTGTTGTTGCTGTTGCTGCTGCTGTTGCAGCAATTGTAGATGGTGCTGTTGTTGCTGTTTTTGTTGCTCGTCCTGCTGCTGCTGTTGCTGCTGCTGTTGCTGCAATTGTAGATGTAGCTGTTGTTGCTCTTTCTGTTGTCGCAATTGTAGATGCTGCTGTTGTTGCTGCTGCTGTTGTTGCTCGTCCGGCTGCTGCTGTTGCTGCAATTGTAGATGCTGCAATTGTAGATGCTGCTGTTGTTGCTGCTGCTGTTGCGGCAATTGTAGATGCTGCTGTTGTTGCTCGTCCTGCTGTTGCAGCTCTTCCTGCCACTTTTGGCACATGCGTTTGCGCCACTTGTAATCCTCACTGCTGCCCATGATCCACACACAAATCGAGAAACTGGCAACAGGCAACTGGCAAGTGGCAACTGGCAACTGACTCGCCAAGCGTATTCGGCTCAACTGACAAGCACGAGAAGGTGAGCTTAGCTGGAATCCACTTCACAGCGCCACACTCTCTTATACCCTCACAGAGGGGCATTGCAATAATGATATCGAGTGTGCAACACGTTCCTCGTTTCAAATCCATTACATATGTTTGTCCGAATCGAACTGATCGCAACTTTGGTTGATTAATTATAATGTAAAAATCAAAAAGCTTTAAGTAAAATGAAAATTACTGTTTCCTATAAAATCTGATTTTTGGCAATTTTTTAAGTATAGATCGCATTGTAACAATCGTTAAAATTTTAAATTATAGTTTGGATACTTGTTCCAAACTCAGCAAAAAGATGGAACTTTTTTGATATGTCTGCTTGGGTATAAAATATTCGGCACCCTAAAGAAAGTATACCTCTCTTGCAAAGCTCCCACCTCATATTTCTCTCTCTTCTCTCCCTCTTTCTGTGACTCTCTCTCTCCCTCTCTCCACCGGTACTCTTCTAGCTGATTATCAGTTTCTTCTTGATTTATTTTCCTTTGCCGCATCCAATTCGCAAAGCTTGCAATTTCTTTAGATTTTTTGTTTACTATTTTGGTTGCGTACTGTTTGCCTTTGCCACACATACATACATACAATAAACAGCCTATATGTGTGTGTATGTGCATAGATATATACAAATTAATTCAATATGCAGATGTTTATAATTGAATTCGATATTGGAAGTTAACTTGAATGCAAGCAGCTCGCAACTCAACATTCGCAACTGACTAAATAGCTAAATAGTTAAAGCTTTTTCTAACTTTCACTTTGTACTCTAAAATAAAAAGAAGTTAAGTCGAGTAACGCCTTTATATATTTTTAAAGGATTCTCTAGCTTTCCCCCCCCCCCTCCCCCCCTAATAACGACTTAGATCTGATCCATCATCTGACGCTTTGATGGCTACGCTCTGGAAATTATTTTAAGTTTCGGAACATTTTTACCATATCGTTAAGTACTTGAATAATCATATCTTTAGTTATTTAGGTATCCCATTGATTAAGACACATTTTTTGTGTATTGCTAAATTTGTTTTTAATTTTGTTTTTTATTTATATTTTATTTTTAGTTTTTCTTACTCACTCATAGGCGTCTATAGACCTACGCATAAGCATAAACATATATACAATAGTATGTTTACGTATACACAGGCAAGTGTGAGTGTGTGCGTGTGTGTGTGTGTGTGTGCGTGTGTGTGCGTGTGTGTGCGTGTGTGTGCTTACATAAAACTGTCATGTCTTTGTGTGGAGTTACTTGTGTGTGAGTGTGTGATTGCAACATGGAACAGCAATGTCAGCAATAGTACAAATGTCAGTGGCAACGCACATTATTTCTAGCCGGAGGGTTGAGAGATGGGCTGGGAAGAATGGAGATAGGAGAAAGGACCAGTTCCATCACCAAAACGAGAAGTCAGAGCAGGATGAGCCGGGCGTGCCGGGCGTGCTGCGTCTGCGGCTTAGGAATTATGTGCGTCATGCTCGGAGCGCTGTGTCAATGGCAACATATAGTAAACAAGTGCGGATCGAGTGGGAATACTCGACTAAGCGATGCTCTGTAAAAAGTCTGTGTTCTATCGATAATTTAACATTAGAACAAAACCTATGGATCAATAGCAATACCTTAACTTGGAAAATACTCTGTAAAAAGTTGCAAATCATCTGTCATCAATCAAATAATTTGAAGAAATATCCACAATCGATTAAAATTTAACCAAACCAAGCCTGGAAGTTTGTTCCAACTTAAATTATTAAAATAAATCGATTTTCTTGAACATTAATTTTGAGAATAATTAACAAAAAAAAAAAAAAAAAAAAAACAATTGATTTGCTAAATGTGCTTAAAGTAAAAAAGAATCATATTTGTATCTGTTAACTGTAATTACGATATTTTTAAAATCATGGCTGTAAGATCACACAGACACAAATATAAATATATATATATATATAGATACACATTTATAGGGTATATAGTGAATAACTGACTGACTGACTTAGTGACTGACACTAGAAGCCGAGCAGCAAGGTGGGGTGGGGTGGCGTAGACTGAATGACGACAGTCGAGAGTTGGCCGAGAACGTGCACACGCACACACACACACACACACGCACACGCACACAGATATACACACACGCACACAGGAAAGGGGGAAGTGGGAGGGTGGCTTAGGGGGTGTTAGGCAGCTGCAATGGCAGCGCCTGCCGCAAAACAGAGTAAAACGCGCGCATATTTATAACGAAATGCTCAATTTAAATTCCCATCAATCTTGGTCGAATGCCACACACACACACACACACACACACACACACAAGTTGGTTGTGGAGAGGGGGGGAAGGGAGCCTTAGAGTGTTCGTGTTGTCTCTTCGCTTTGTTTTTGTTCGGGACGGGGTGGGACGGTGTGGTTGGAGAAATTCTCGCATTGCCGTCTGCACATTTAACTAAATGTAGTTGGCGGCACTCACACTCTCACACACACACACACACACACTCACACAGTTTTGGGGCGTGGCACGGCTGCAAAAAGCATCTCCACTACTGCTGCTACTTCTTCTTCTTTCAAGTCAGTTTTCTTTTTTTTCGGTGCAGAGAAAAAATTACGCGCCGGCAACCGGAAACCGAAACGCGCTCGCAGTTTATTGGGCGTTAAATTAAAAAATTCTTATGCAAAATAAAAAACAAGTCAAAAACTAAAACAGATAAACACAAAAAAAAAAAAACAACAACACTCGAATTCGAAAATGCGAAGAAACACAAAATATTTCTTATTAAAGAATAAATCCTTTATGCTATAAAATATAGAATTGTCAACCATTTTTTTGCAAGCAGATTTTTCACATCTTTATTCATAGAGCAAGTAGATAAAGGATTGCTGAGAAGCAGTTCCTGCAACCAAAAAAGGCAATAAACCCATTCAGAACCCTTTTTGTGTATTTCAAAACAGATACAGATTAGCATTACTTAAGATATAGGAAAATAATTTCAAATAATAATATTTAAGTATTTTCAAGCTGCAAGCAATTCAGTTTGAGAAAAGCCGAAAATGGGAAAATGAATCAATTAATAGTGTGGTTTATCTGAAGCACGATCCAGACTTGACCGACTCGGGACAACCAATAGGCTCACTCTAAGATGGGTCCCGGGGCACATGGATATAGTAGGGAACGAACTGGCCGACAGGCAAGCTAGATTGGGGGCAAAGAGACCCCAAATAGGACCTGAACCATATTGTGGCATTGGAAGGCACACAATACGGCAGGAGCTTACAAACGAAGAAAGTCAGAGGAGGCAGCGGAGCTGGGCAGAGGCACCACTAACTATACCATTTCTACGGTATTTACGAAAAGCTAAGGCAGAAGCTATCAAATCAAGTTATTTGTTAACTTGCAACTTAACTTTTTAGTTACTTTGACTTTGAGAAGATTTGCACAACCTCTAATTGAATGGACACTAAGTAAAAGTATCTATCAGTGGTTGAATAGTTTAATCCGCTAAATTGAATTGTGTGTGTGTGTGTGTGTGTGTGTGTGTGTGTGTGTGTGTGTGTGTGTGTGTGTGTGTGTATTTGAAATATGTCAATGAACATTGGGCGTATTCTTGTTAAGTAAATATGCAGTAAATACAAAGGTTAAAATCGTTGCACCGGTCAAAGTAAAAGCATCGCTTGTGTTCACTTGGTTAACAGTTCACTCCCAAATCCCTCGACCCCAGATCTACTCATGGACCCTTGTTACCCTATATGCATTGTGCAATAAACGATGACCAGAGCTCTGGTCATCGCTCGCTTAGTAATTGAAATGGAAAATGAAATGGTCGCTGCACAAAAAAAGAAAAGAAGTGCTTTGGCAAATACTCTTCAAACTGTGTCGATTCACAAATCAGCAGCGAAAATAGTATAGAATGCTAGAGTACTCGGCGTACTCAGAGTACTGCAGTATCCAACTATCAGCTACCAACTACCAGCTACCAGTTAACACCTACCCACGCTAGAATCCCACTTGCAATCCTCTCGCAGTCCTCAGCATTCAAACACACGTCGCATTTTTCATTACGGGCCACGCACACAAGTGCCCCACTTGACGATTTGAAAGAGGACCGAGGGTGGTGGTGGGGAGGGGGGGGGGGCTAAGTTGTAAGGAGGGAAGTGCTCACTTTGATCTGTGATGCAGCTGAAAATAGACACAGTGAACATAATAAAGTCCGCCATGGTGCACAACACGAGCCCCACAAAGGACTTCAACAAGCATTTTTAACAATCGAAAATTAAAACTTCTAGAAATTGGAATCGTAGACAAATTTAAATTAGTATATTTCAAAATATGTAGAAATCAGAAGAAGAAAATAATTATTCAGAAACAATAATCAGAATCAGACTATAATAATTTGTGAGTTGTTATTTCGTACTCCTTATTAGGCGTTAGTTATCAAAAATTTCTCAAATCATATTTGCTTGACTGGGATTTGTGGTTTTTGCACCACTGTGCCCAGTGTAGGCATCACCTGTCTGTATACATTTGAAATTCAAACGTTTGCATTTTATATATTTATATATACATATATATATATATATATATATAAATATGTATGTATATATATATATTGTTTTTTTTCTTTGGCGCCAGTTCTCTGTTTTTGCAGCATTTCGTTGCGTGTTTATTTTGCTCTTTGTCGCGACACTCTCAAATCGAATTGTGTAACAATAATGAATATTGATGTCTGTTCAGTTGGCATTTAATATGATGACGACGATGTGATAACGATGTGATAATATTCTGTCGACTTTCATTTGCATATGGATAAATAAACTAAAGGGGATCGAGAGAGAGAGAAACATTGTTGAATTGTAATTTGAATGTTACGAACATAATATCCTATCCTAGGGCTCTTTAACTCAATACAAATTATTTCCCATTAGTAATCTCTCTCTCTAAAAAAAAAACCTTGGACCATTACGTATATCATTCCAGATTCCAGCAAAGTTCATTTTGGTAGCTCTTTCTGTTCATTTTTTGGGAAAAAAGGAATCGAGTAAAACTAAAATAAAAATTGAAAGGCAAACAATGAAGCGACATGTAATAAACTGGCTACAGGCGGTTGGTTACCCGCTGATTCCATGGAGGCAATGAGCCAACGATTCAGTGGAGCACCACCAACAAAGAAGAAGCAGCAGAAGAGAGCGGGGCTGGAGAGGATCAAGAGGAAGAGGCAGAAATCTGGGAATGCCTGCGCGCGAGATGATAACTTGGTGGCCGCGTCTTGCCAGCTGCCTCAAGTGGTTCACAGTTAGCTCTCCGGCAACGTTTTATGCATAAGCAAACATGTCAAGCGAAGCCACGCCCCACATCCCAACTGTCGCCGCCCCCATTGAGTTCGGGAGCATAATGTTTATCCAGCTGGCAAAGCTGGCGAAAGATGTTTCGCGTGATTTGCGCAGAGTACACCAGAAGCGAGGAGTGAGGCAGTGAAGCAGTATGGTGTGGCATGGCGAAGAGTGGGAGAAGCGGCGTCGAGTTCATTTCGGGTTAATGCCGCACAGGATGAGCCTCAGGATGCGTGTGTCCTTACAGATTTCATGTGAGTTATGACCTGCTGCTTTGCCTGCCTGCCAGCTCTGTTTGACTTTCTGAAAAAAAAAGCCATTCAACTCGTTCACCCATTCCCTCTTTCTCTCCATACCCCTCCCTCTCTCAATATATATATATATATACACATATATATCTCCTCTCCCTTGCTCCGTCTCTCTATCTCCCTTATCTATCTCCCTTCAGTCTGCACCTTGCCACGCCCCATCACCCACACTTCTATACTCCTGCACTGAAGTAACAAAATTGACAGAAAATTGAATTTGCACATTTTACTGCACTTTGTCAAAGGCGTCTGTGGGAGCGGCTAGCTGAAGGGGAGGGGATGCGTCTAACAACTTAAAGCTGACAGACAACACGACGTATACGCAATGTATTCAAATTCCAAAAATTATATATCTTATCCAATCCAACACAGAGGAAACAAGTAAGAATGCTGTAGTCGAGTGAGCTCGACTACGATATACCCTTAACCGACTTGTTAAATATATTCAAGTTTTCTATTTTCAAACCTACCTTTAAGATTATTTGTACTGAAATGTTCAGATCTGGAAGTGCACTCTTTTCTTATGGCAAGCACAGACATACATACCTACACGTAATTGTAGTTATCGGGGCTCTGCGGAATAGAGACAAATATATTGACGATTATTAAAGCAAACTTGATCTACGCCTGGTACACGAGAACATATATTCCAAATTTGAAGTCGCTAGCTCTTATAGTCTCCGAGATCCGCGTGTTCATACAGACGGACAGACGGACGGACGGACAGACAGGCGGACATGGCTATATAGACTCGGCTGTTGATCCTTTTGCCTCTTAAATACATTTACACAAAACCATTATACCCATTTTACCCATTTTTTAACGGTTAAGGGTATAAAAATAAGCAATTTAATAATATAGTATTCAGATGATTTGATTCAAAATTATGAATTCAAAACAAGCAACAAAGCAATCCCTAAATTCAATATTCTTCGCTTAAAAATTTGTTGTCATAAAAAATTAAGTTTTATTTAAATAAAGTTTAGAATCAAAAACGTGGCGAGATGGCGACAATATCTAATGATGATTTGCAGGCTAAAATCCATGAGGTCCCCGGAGATGACGAGGTCAGTCTTACACCCAACGACGACAATGTCAAGGAGGAGGATCAGGGTCTGAGCCAGTTTGACCAGTTCACCGAGGATCACACAGACGATGTGGATCGTACAATGGAACAAGCTGAGTATGTGGATAGTCTGCAAATGCAGTTGATCATTAAGCAGCGCAAGTCTGGGACGACTGAAGTATCTGCTGAGCAGCAGGAGGAGGAGGAGGAGGTGACCAAGCAGCCACCAATGCCTCAAATAGGGCAATTTCAGTTCCAGGAGTGCATGGAGCAGCCCGTGGAAGAGACAAAGCTTGAAATACTCAAACGGGAGCTAAGAGAAGAGATGAAATTGGACTCAATGCTGAATTCACTTAGTTGTGGTGAGCAACTGGAGGTACGCAATCTTCGGCAAGACCATCATCACCTCCAGTGCAAGGACGACGAGATGATCCGCAATTTTCGCATGATGCGGGAACTGCTGCTCAAGATTAGAAGCCAGGTTGGCCACGACAAAAAACGATTGCTCAAGCTGGCGGCCATGGCCACCAAGCACCATGAGTGGATCAATCGTATTTACAAGGAGATGCCCGTCTGCAAACAGCGTTACCAATTTTTGCTCGAGAAAAAGCTATCCAAGTCGGATGCACTGGCTCTGCTCCACGCCCACATGGTCAAGGTGAACAAGTGCGACAAGAAGTTTCTCACCCGTCGGCAACTGAGCTCTGATCTGCGCGAGTTCCACTCGGAGATCGATGAGCTCGCGGAATATGCCAAAGATCTGCGCCAGGACGTGGTGCGACGCCTTAAGAGCATTAAGATTAAAACATGAACAGCAATATTTGTATAAATAAAGCTTAAAATTGTTAAAGTACAATGATTAATTAAATAAATTCTATACATTCAACTTTTTGTTACACAGTAATTAATTATATTATTAATTAATTATAGTCAAAGCTTCGATTCATTTTCTAATATACCCTTAACCCAGTTGTTAAACATATTCTAGTTTTATTGGCAAATTTCCCTTTAAGATGATTTGCACTCAAATGTTCAGTTCTGCAAGTGCATTTATTTATAAAAAAAAATATATTTTCAGCTATAACATAGGTGTTTCTTATCCGATCTTAATGAAATTTGGGTAATTGATCAATAATATGTATACGCATAGTATGTATGAATTAGAAGCCGTTGCATTTTAAATTGTGGAATTTATTGCTATCGGAAATCGAAATGTACCTATAATCGATAAGCTGAGGCAGTTATCGATAAAATAAAGCAAACTTGATCTGCGCCTGGTATGGGATCGGAGATTCTTCTTTCTGCCTGTTACATACACTTGCACAAAACAATTATCCTCTTTTTAATAATTTGTAATAAGTTATGAGTATAAAAATGCATTCTAAGATAATCGCTTAAACAAAACAATGCAAATTTGAATCAAGGATAATCGAAATAAAACTGAATATATTTGACTTAATCATTTGTATTGCATTTTGACACGATGCAATCTAAATATAAATAATAAATATTAAATATAAATAATAAATATTAATTATAATATACATAATCATATCGAATGAAAAGACTTGAAAAATAAAAACAGCTATTCAAATATATAATGAGCTCCTCCTGCGCACAGGACAACGATAATATTCATTTAATTCGTATTCATTTTATGCATGTCCACTTTATACAACAATTGACTTCACGACTGAATATGTAATGAATATGGAATTTTTATACACTGAACCCATTGAAAATGGGTAAAAAGGGTATATTGGTTTTGTGCAAATGACATGTAAGCGGAAGAAAGGTTCTCCGACGTCATAAAATATATGTCTTCTTAGTCAGGATTCACTTGCAGACCTGCTTAAAATTGGGAGTGCAAATCTTTTAAGGGGAAAGCCCAAAATATATTCAATATATGAGTTGAGGGTATAGCGTAGTCAGGCTTGCCAGTCTAAAGCATTCCCACTTGTTTAAAATATACTTTATGACTTTGTCAAAGTGCCTTTCGCACACTTAAAAAAAAAATGCCAACGAGCATTTCACATGTGTTGTCAAGTGCATATTTCATGTAAATGTCTGACAGTCAGTTAGTTGATAGCTTGAATGGTAGTGCTAAAAAATTAAGAACCTACCCAAAAGATGTGTACATTGTTGCTGCATCTGGAATGTCCAAAGAATTGGATGAGCGCGAAAATGAAAACCTTACAAGAATAATTATGGATACTCTGCAAAACAAGAACACTTTAGTGTATTTAGTGTATAATCTTCTATCTATTTTTAATTTTAAGATGAACAAACTATAATATTTAATTATTATAGATGCCACTAAGCCAATCGAACTCTGTGTAAAATAAGGTAAGTCATATTTTAATTTAGATAATAGTTAATTGATAGTAGCTTATTTTTTGCTTAAAGTTTAAAGTCTGAGTTTCTAAAATATATCTTAAATATATATTAGATAATAGTTTATTTGTTGCTTAAAGTCTAAAGTCTGAGTTTCTGTAATATATCTATAATATCTAGTAGATAATATTTCATTGATAGTAGTTAATTTGTTGCTTAAAGTCTAAAGTCTGAGTTTCTAAAGTATATTTATAATATATATTAGATAATAGTTAATAGATAGTAGCTTATTTTTTGCTTAAAGTCTGAAGTCTGAGTTTCTAAAATATATCTATAATATATATTAGATAATAGTTTATTTGTTGCTTAAAGTCTAAAGTCTGAGTTTCTATAATATATCTATAAGAGTAGATAATATTTTTTTGATAGTAGTTTATTTGTTGCTTAAAGTCTGAAGTCTGAGTTTCTATAATATATCTATAATAGTAGATAATATTTTATTGATATAAATTAATTTGTTACCTTAAGTCTAAAGTCTGAGTTTCTATATTATATCTATAGCATATATTAGATATTATTTTATTGATAGTAGTTAATTTGTTGCTTAAAGTCTGAAGTCTGAATTTCTATAATATATCTATAATATATTATATTATTATATTATATACATATATATATTATATATATTATTTCGTTCAAAATCTGGTTGGGCTGTTGCCACGTGAATTTCTTAAGAATTCGGTTCAGTGATTGTTTCTGCAGATTTGCATCGCATTCTTTGCGGCGCTCATTCGCTGACTTGCGAAAGATCGAGCCAAAAGCCAAATGCGATAGGCGAGAAACAAGCGAAACAAAAGACGAAAACGAAATGCCGCAATTCCCGTTACGTAAACATCGTGTCTGCGTACAATAAACGGCATTTATTTTTAATTTACCAAATGCAGAGGTATTTCCCACACACACACACACACACAGACACACACAGTCCAGTGCATGGAAAGGGGAAGTGGGGGAGGGTGTGGGGTTGGGGGCTTGATAAAGGTTGTCAGAAGTCAGTTCTGTTTATTTTAAAATTCAGCGCGAATCATTTTGTTGGAAAATGTTGCACATAATTCTTGTTTAAGTATCTTGTAAATTGCTTAATAACGCCAAAGGGACTCGCGCAACACACACACACACACATATATACACAACCATCACCCCCACCCCCATCCCCACACACCGTTTGCTACCCCCAACCCGCACAATTACCCCTTTCCTTTGGAGCAGTTTGGCAACTTTGTATTCAAGTGCGAAACGAGCTTGAAAAATTCAAGACAAAAACTTTGCGACTTCCAAAAAACGAGCAACCGGCAAATTAATGTGCAAATGCGAGTGTGTGTGTGCGTGTGTGTGTGTGTGTGTGTAAGTGTGTGTGTGTGTGTGTGTGTGCGTGTGTGTATATGTGTTTTTGTGTGTATTTGTGTTTGGTGCTTGGGTGGGTTAAGTTGGCACTTGTTTAATTTAATAACAAAATAAATGTTCACGAGCACGTAAATTTATGAGTTCAAAATGCTCTCGCAATGCACACATTAACACGTACGCCAGACACAACATGCCCTTCCCCTCGTCAGCCATTCGCTGGCTGCCCCTATTCGTGGCGCCGCCAAATCGTGTGCATATTTGAGGCATAACTCCGTTTCCCAAAAATATTCAACGCAACGCACTCTTTCCATATTCGGATCTGGGTTTTTGGGATTGCAATCGGAATTGCCATTGTGGGTCGAGAAGTTCGTGTTTGACAACAAATCTTAAATGTTCAAAATTAACTTTAAAGATTTTTCAAGAGGAGCTGTTTTGGGGCTGCGCTCGGATCCATGTTCTTGAATAATAACTCTATCGGGTTAATAAATTGCTTAGACTTTTAGAAATATGTGGAATGGATAAACAGAGGCAAACATGAGTCCGAAATTGCTTTTTAAATATCGGGTTAATAAATTGTTTAGACTTCTACAAATATGTGGAATGGATAAACAGAAACAAAACATTGCTTTGCGTCGAGCAACTTGAGTCTTAAATTGCTTTTTAAATACAATACAAGATCCTCACAGTTTTGTAAGCATGTAAAACTCAAATTGAGACTTTTTTCTACTGTTAACTGAGTATCCGCTAAATATAATCCATAATACAAGGGGGCATATTCCATTAGCAGCTTTGTTTGCAGGGTATGTCTGTTAATTAGTAAATGCGGCAAATGTCGGAATACGAAACTCAAGTTGAAACCGAAGTCAAAACCCGAGGCTGAAGCCAAGTTGAAGCTGTTGCTTTCATCATTATCATTTACGGCGTCACGCACTAGCATTCGGCACGGGGGGGGGGGGGGGGGGAGGTGCGCGATGGGGCGGTTGCAGCATCATTTTGCTTGGCTTGCCGCGTCAAATTATGCAAAGTGTTTGACAAATTAGCAAAGGAAACTTGTTAAAAGCTGAAAAGCGCATGCATAGCAACGAGTCGCAAGTCTCGCATTAAGTGAAAATTTTGTGAAAATTGCGAAAATTGTTTTCATAATTAGCATTCTGAGTAGACCCAGAGACGAGACAGGCAGTTGTATGAAGTGCCTTATGCATTTACCTTGACTATCCGCACATGCCGCATGCCCCATGCAGCAAGCCTGCTAAAGAGGTGTTCGCTGACCTGATTTTGGCTGCGGGGCTTGCATTAAGCCGGCCTCGAAAATAGTCTAGAATCTTTTGCAATACAACACTGTGAAAAAATATCGTACTGAATTTTGGAAAATCGCCTTAAATACTAGAAGCTTATTTTATACATTTTATTTAAAATACTACGATACCATAATTTGTGTGCATCCAAGAAATACTGTCCAAGTTTGCCTTTCAGGCGTGACTTTGGGTCGGAACATAAGTCAGAATTATAATAGAGAAAATATAGAAAATCGGCATATGGGCATAGGTCGAACCTTCAAAATGACATAACTTCCTCAAAACTCAACGGAAAAACTAATCATAGTTTGGCCTCTAGATCAATCGTATATTTAAAGTTGAAAACGTAATATATAAAATTTATAAAAAATATCATTATTAAATTCAGAAAACACGTGCTTAATGTAATGCAATATTGTGGCTCGGTATTGTACTAGAGAAAAAACACTCTACAAAATAAATATATATTTTTTTAAATATTATAAAAATGTTAACCTGAAATTGAGAAAAGAAAACACAAATTTTAAAAAACAAATTTTTTGAATAATTAGGCGGCAAAATTATGTCAATATTTTTCTGAATGTACAGAATTAAGCGCAGCACAATAATAAGACAAGTCTGCTCGTGTGTGTATGTGTGTGCTTATATATATATTTATATATACATATATGTTTGTGTGTGCGTGTGTCTGTGTGTGATAAGCTGAAGAAATCGCCTGTCAAATGGCCAAAAGGCAACGCATGGGGCCATCAAACGTTTATCGTGAACTCACAAAATTCACCTCAATGACACACACACACAGACATATATGAATGTATATATGTATACAGTCCATGCACACACACACACACACACATATCAGAAACTCAGCTTTGGATTCGAAAGAACTCCCCCAGCGCTTATTTGAAAAACGTTTTATTTTTATTGCAAGACTCCCAAGCGACGAGTGCTCAGTGTCAGTGAATGTCATTTCCGCTTGCGACTCACCTACATACATACCTCTGCGCTCCCACTCCCGCTCCCTCTCCCTCCCCCTCCGCCAACCCATTGCCCCATTGCAACAATCCATTCAGACACCAATCTCCAAGCTCAAAGGAGATACCTTATAAGCGACGCCCATCTGTAAAGCGAATGAACCGCCAAAAGTGAAACAAACTTATACTGGGTAATAACATGGTTGATTGTTGTATTAACGACATTTGAATACCCTATCGTAACTCTATACAGCCCCAATATATGGGAATATTAAGCCACACAATTGAAGTCAAGCTAAAATCATCAGGCGGTGACTACTTTTAGCAGTAAATATTTGAATACCCCTATTAAACTTAATTCAAATAACTCGAGCTGCCTTTATTTATTTTATTATTATTATTTTCGATTATCGATCTATTTAATAATGATGGTATAATTTAATAATTATTTACATATGTATATCGTTTTATATAGAAAAGACTTGTATCGATTTGTTATCGATTTAAATAGGAGTTGCATAGTTTCAAAAGATATGGTTGATCAAAGGCAAAGCATGGGAAATGCCCAACAACATAAGTATTCCTAGTCTACTTATCGGCGCTTCTCTCTCTCTCTTTCTCTCTCTCTCTCTCTCTCTCTCTATCTCTCTCTGTTTGCCTAGCCCTCTCGTTTTAGTTTCATTTATGTCTCTTTTGGTCCTACAGTGTTTGCGGCAAGTGGCATTGCATTTGGGGCATTTTTATTTTTTTATTTTTTGCAAACCGCTGAAAATGGGCTGTCAGAAAAGGCAAGGGAGCAACCAAGTGGGAAGGGCTGAGGCAGGAAAGGATAAGTCTAGCTGCGCTCAGGCGATGCCAATATGTTGTTTGGGACCATGCCGGCGTTTGACATATTAAAGGCGGATCAAGCTAAGGGTTGAGAATGAGACGATGACAATTTGGATTTCTGTCGTGGAAAATATTCAAAACGAAAATTAAAATGTTGATGGTTAATAAGATGCATTTCAACTGGCATTCGACAGCAGCAAAAAGCAACGGAACTCGAAGTTGAAGTCAAAGTCAAATGCGGATCAGGCTCAAGGAACAGATGACTCTGACAACCTCAGAATATAATGTCAGAAAAGGGATGACGACGAATTGAGCTTCTGTTGCTGCAAGTATTCAATATTCAAATTAAAATTAAAATTAAAAGGTTAATAATATCCGCTCCGACTTTGTCAAAATGAAATTGGAAGACGAAGTCAAAGTCAAAGATGCAGTCGGAGTTGACGATATCAAGGCACATCAAGTGGCTGCAATATTCATGCGTCCTTCTCCTTAGGGCCATGCCGGTTTAATGACTAAACTGGATTAGAGCCAAATACTCAATGCGTCTAGTCTCCTTTTCCATTAAGTTTTTGCTTTGTTTTTGTGAATGAACTTCAACTCGGGGTTGAATTTAGCTCCAAGTCGATGAAACACTGAAGCACTCAGTCGCCTGTGAAATCCACTTAATTCCATTTACTTAAGCTAATTTCACGCCATATTCAATTTACCACATCATGACCATTCATTATTTATTCACAACATGTAAAATCAATGGGCATCGCAAAAAAAAAAAAAACAGTAACAACAAAAGAACCAGCTGAAAAAAATTGAATTGGTGATTGTCCGAAATCGGCTCGAAGGAGTGATTAACTTATAGGTGCCCTGTAGCAAGAGAAAAGTTACAGATAGCTAAACACAGTTAAATCTCAACAATCCTTAAAAAGATACCCTGTTATAAAGTTATATTTGAAACCCCATTGTATACATAGGCTATAGATGCATATGTATTTATGTATATACTTTACTCAGTTGGCCAATAAATTTAGAGTAAGTTTCATTTCTTGACTAGGAACACAATTTTATCATTTGAGCAATGATTTTTTTGGTGTAGGAATCAAATGAAAATAATATTTACAGAATTAAAAGCTGTATTCATATAAATCAAATGGTCAAAAATAGATTGCTTTGGAAAATCGGCTGAGCTTAGACAAAGTTAAGGTAAGTTTTGAACCAATCCACACATGAGAAGAACTTATGTTTCATACGATATAACAGTTAGATGATACCTAAGCCCATCTGATAAGGATGGATATATTGCAATAGCATTATTCAATCAGAGGACCTCTAAATTAAGGGCCTGGCTTGCTTTCATCGATGGAAATTTCTATATCAAATCGGGGCGTGATGCTGAATAGTAACAATAAATATGCATCGAGGCTATAAGGAGTGGATGGTGCAAGTAAGTCCAGGGTATGCAAAAGGAAGTCAACGAAAAGGAATGGAATCCTGTGCAAGAAATGGACGAGCCATGGATGAATTGTTTGTCCGGCAACTCGACCCGCTGCCATCAAAAGGCGATGACGTTCGCTTAATTTGGAGCGTTGGAATTATTTATGTGTACAGTGTGTGTGTGTGTGTGTGTGAGAGTGTGTGTGAGAGGGTGTGTGTGTGTGTGTGTGATATGGGACAGCTGAACACAGAGCAGATGTCGAGCAGAGTCGGGTGTAAATGATGAAAATAACTAAAAAAAAATGAGAAAGAAAAAAGTAGAAAGCCAACAGGCATTTTCTACACACACACACACACACACACACACGAATGAACGAATACTCGAATGTGGCAAGTTGTGAGTGGGATTTGTGGGGGGTGGGGTGGAGCATAGATGGCCACGGGCCGTATAATGGAACGTGCTGAAAAACCGCGTTGTGGCAAATAACAACGAGCATCATTTTCGGCGCAATGCCGTCAGCTGATGAGACGCACCTATGAACGTTGCAACGGGGAGCGTGTGATAGATTGAGAGAGCGACTAATTTGCTCAAATTGAATGCCACAAATGGGCAAATGCTTAGGGGTGGCGGGAAGGGAAGCTCAGTTGTGTGCTGTTCAAAACAGCTGATTGCATTTGCGGTCAGGTGTTGCACTTTACCTTTCTGCACAGGACACAAACAAAAAAAAAAAACGCATTTTGAATTTTTATTGAACTCAAGCAAATAGTCGCAAATATTCACAATTGTGCTCAGGTTGCACGAATAGCAGATTAGTAGGCAAACTCGGAAAAGCTGTGTAACTCAAATAGCAAAATTGCTATTTGCCTATTGAACATAATTTGCCCGTTCTGCGGAAAATCTAGTTCAATCCTACAGCTAACATGTGGGAAAACTATTGCATTCTCACACGATGAGCTTCCATTTTAATTTAAATTAACTGCATTTTGTTCGTTTACCTTATATAGACCAGATTAAGCGATCTCGATGGAATCTTACTATGTGAAAAAAAGGATATACTATAAACTATAACTTCTACTCCTTGATATGGCCAAAGCTGTGCCCATATGAATAAATGAGTGTACATGAATATATGAATGAACACAGTACCCCATATATACATACGTATACTTTTATATTCATAGCTACGTGTATGTATGTGCACATATATGTATAACGGTAATGGTAATGGCAATAGCAACGGTAACAGTGCCAAATGTTTGCATGGCCGTCGCTTTGGGAGCTGTGCCAATATTTGCGTAACGTGTTTGTCAAAGAAATAAAAACTGAAAGCGGAAAAAATCAAATGGAAACACTGACCAAGCACAAAGAGAGGCAGCCAGTCAGAAAAATCAAATATATATATGTATGTATATATATATATATGTATGTAGGAATGGGAATAAACACAGACAGACTGGAACAAAAGGGAACTCGAAGAGATCACCGTTATTGAGAGACGAGTAGACATTGAGAGAGAGAGAAGAGAGAAAATGTTGGTGAGTTCTGCGATCAGTCGGTGCCGAGATCTCGCTAGAGACGCACGCACAATTAAATTGCGCACCAACTCGTTAAAATTGTAAAATTACATAATTAACAGTAAACTGAATATGTACTATTAAGAAACCTTATAATAATAGTAAATAAACTGATTTTAATAACAAACGTGGATTTGGACTTAAGCACTATTAGTGAATTAATCAACCCACAGGTATGTGTGTATGAATATGAATATATGCATATGTAATGTTAATTAATCTTGTTTACATTTCATTTAAGCAATCCTTGATCAAGACTTTTAAAAGAAATACTTGCCACATCGCCTTAATTTAATTCGATAACAGCAGCAGCTAGCAAGCGCCCCATTCTGTTCCCCCTGTAGACCATCAGCACCACTCACCACTTCCACTAACGTTGCAAGTGCCGCCTATTTTCAATTATGTTATGCTATCCCCAGAAAGATGAAGAGGGGGGCGGGGGGAGGTCCTAAGAGGTAGGGATAACAAAGCAACAACAAACAGATTTCAATTTGATTGATAAACACAGCACACTCGCTGTGCATATGTGTGTGTGTGTGTGAAAGAGAGTGTAAATGTGTAAAAGATGTTGCAATCGAAGAAAGGGACATCACGAATTACAAGAAAGGCAACAAAAACCATCAACAGCATCGTCAAAAGAATGAAATACATATATGTATGTGTATAAAAAACAGTAGAAGATTTACCCTCGGAATACCGCAGATTAGATACCCTATCAAACCGGGCACCCAACTGCTTAGATCGAAAATTTGCTGGTATATATATTTTATGTATGTATATAATAGAGAAAACAGATGGATTGCATCAAATTGGCTGTTAAAATGAGTATTTGTATTTAAAGATATCAAACATGCCACCTTCAATGGTTGCCACATTTCGTGTCACAAATTATAAAGCCCTCTTTATCTGTTCGTCAGAGAATAGAATGTGGAAAAGAAAGTGCCAAAAAAATGTTGTAAAAAAAAACATGGCTAAAATGGGTGTGGGTTTTCTCGAAGAGGCTGTTATCTGATACGCCTTGCATGGCCCTTGCATACACACACACACACACACACATACAATCACAATAAGTGGCTGTTACATTTCACACCAAACATTGATGAAGCGACCAAATGAACCAAAAGGAACAAAAAAGGACGAGAGCGAACCGAGCAAAGGAGCAGAAGGTGGAGAAACAGCAACCGAACAAGCCACAGAAATAGTCGAGCAGTTGTGGCCAAAGCCTGGCTAAGAACTTGGAAATGTCTATGGGGCGATACGGGGTTGGGGTTGGGGTTGGGGTGGGGGTTGGTGGTTAAGGGTTGGGGTTAGTAACTGTGTCAGCTGCTTGAGCTGATGCATAAAAGAAAATCACAGAATTTCACAAAAGATGTTTATCATTTTCACTTGGGCAAAAGTTTTCAGCTAAAATGGCAAATATTTTCTGCATACAGATTTTTGCAACTAGATAAAGTGGTAAAAAAAGAAGCAGCAAAGAAGGAAAGCACTAAAAGAAATAAGCAACTGGCAACTGGCAACGGGCAACCAGCAACTTTGGCAACGGGGCAACGGGGCGGCTTGGGGAAACAGCACACAGTTGGAAGCAAATGCACCCAAAGGACATAATCGCCAATGGCCCACAACTGAGTAGCGGATGTTGTAAACTCGCCAAGGATACAAAAAGGATACAAAAAAAGAAGAAGAAGCAGATACTCTACTTGTTGTTGTGCTCCGTCATGTTTGAGAAATCAGGAAATATAACGGCAAAAGTGGCAGTTAAAATTGTGCTGGGAATAAATCTATCATATAATGCAATATTACAGCGTAATGCCCATCGATAAACCACACGGAAAAACCCGAACCAAAACCAACCACCAAAAACCACATCAAGCCACCCACTCACCAAAAAAATAAAGAGATTGTGCAGCGTTTCAGTTAAATGAAGTCGATTATTTGCTGGCCACAGGGAATGCCAAAAAAAAACTGTTTATATATATATATGTGTATATGATTGACCAAAACATCTAATACATAATCCTATGAAGAAAACTTGACTGGGGATTTATACTGAAGGAGAGCGTACTTTGGGCAACAAGCTTAGCTAACTAATTAAAGTTCAGAGATGCTTTTGTGGTGCTCCACCAAAGATGTGTCGACCGGGAAAGT
The DNA here is from genome assembly GCA_037043585.1 of Drosophila mimica. Taxonomy (NCBI): domain Eukaryota; kingdom Metazoa; phylum Arthropoda; class Insecta; order Diptera; family Drosophilidae; genus Drosophila; species Drosophila mimica. The sequence continues at coordinate 3,139,918 of JBAMBE010000748.1, read as the reverse complement.
CAAGCCAATATTTTAGTACCCTACAAAATGGAAAGAAGTCAATAAATATGAAGTATTTATATATATTATTTATATACATAAATTGATCAGGTTTGTCGTTTTATTAACTGCCCAGTTAATTTCAGGTTAGTTACAACAAATGGAGCCGCAGCAGCGAGCTTATGACAAGGATGTGGAGCGTGCAGTTTGCCAGGACTTTCAGGGTTAATGTGACAAGGCATTGGTGGATGGTTGCAGGCATGGACAGGAGCCGCACAGCCACAATGGTCTTGGCCATTATTTAAACGATGCTCACACAGATACACACACACACACACACACACACGCGCATAGGGAGACAGGACGTTGGCGCATATCCTGCAGCACAATTGAATTAGGTTAGTCATGCTTTAATGCACATCAACATACATGCAGCCAGGCAGGACAACGCTATGTGTGTGTGTGTGTGTGTATGTGTGTGTGTATTGGTGTGCGCGCTTGTGGATGGGTGTGTGTGTGTGCTCTCATAAATCTCATTGTCAGTGTTTAACTTTCTTGTTGGTTTAACTTAACTTCAAGCAACAACAGCAAAAGCAAAAGTCATTTGTCATTTCAGTTGGCAACACACACACACACTTTTACCGTCACACACACACACACACACACACACACTGTCTCTAGACAGCCATATGCATATGCATATGCACATATATCCTTTCCAGGAATAAAACTAACAGCTACATCAGCCAGCCTGCAACACGTTGGATGTGTGCAGGTGGAATATAGTACAGTACACACTCGATAGCGTGCATACATTACCTTATTATTAATTAATTCCTTAGCCATGATTAACACTCGATAAAGCGAATAAGATTGAAACCAAATTATTTTTTGGCATTCTCTTCCTCAAATAAAACATTTGAATTCAATTGATGTTTTGGGACTGCATCCTGTTGACTTGGTTAGTGTAGAAATAATTCGTTGGCATTTATTTTTTAGTTCATTTATTTAGTTACGGTTGTGTTTGGTTGCTGGTCTATTCATGTTTCGCATAATGCACTCAACCGCAATAAATATGAAGTCGAAAGGATGTTTGCAAAGCTATTTCTTTGGCATTTACAATAATGGCCAAAGAGAGCGACTGCAAAAATTTAACAGCAAAACCCACTCATTTCTTACTCTGCCTACAAATGTTGCAAGTTGCTCGCTTTCTCTCTCTCTCTCTCACACACAATCACACACATTTGTAAGCAAGTTGACTGAATTAGCTGCAAATTACTTAGTTGTATTATTGTCATCATTATTATCGACGTCATTTGCAACATTTGTTGTGGAAGTTGCCTGCGGCTGTTGGTTGTGGCTGCTGCACAGCACACCTAGCTACACACACTGCCACTTTCCGCCCACTCATGACTCAACGAGACCATTATTGTTACTAATGAATCCATAACCTCTGCCACTCATATGGCATGCCACATCCTGCTGCACACATATTGCAATTATGTTCAGGTTACCAGATAAAGTTTATTATGGCTTCCATTGCACTCGAAGTCAAACTCGAAGACGTTCTGGTCTCAGCCAAATATAGAAATGAATCCAAGTCCCCCGACTTGCCCCGCCTCATGTTTTGTGTGTTTGGCAAAATAGAAAATTAAATCTATTGCGATTTATTTCAAACGCCAAAATAAATCGTACAAATAAATACCACTCAATGAATTTATCTATTTTTGGCCAAAACACTTCCTATAATAATATAATAAATGCCAGCAACGAATTGATGGAAACGTATCCTTAAAGGAGCAATCGATTAAATTTTTAAAATTTTGACAATTTTGACTCCAGTCTAGAAGGGTATCTAATCTTCGGAGAACATAAGATATCCTCCCTGGCTTGAAGTTATTTTTCATTGTAATAATAATAAAAGTATTGTTTCTTAATAATAAGTGTGGTCACCTTGTTAGGATATCTGTTAACATTTTATGCAAATTAAATAATTTAAAAATGCTCAAACCCAAATATTGAAATTTCTTCTGAAAACCATTTTAGCCTAATTAATATGCATAAATCGAATTGGGAACCATTAAAAATCGGTCAGCTCAAAACAGAGTTGAACTGGTTTATTCCAATTACAATTCGTGAACCGGTTATTGAACCAAGCCAAAAATCACAAACTAATTTGTCAAAATAGTCTAATTGATGAAAACGCGAAAATTGCATTAGCATTAAGGCCTCATTGTTGTCGGGATTTTGTTATCGCATTTGGGATTGGGATTGGGATTGGGATTGGGATTGGCGTTGGTTACATTGTGTACATAATAATAATAAAAAAAAATTGTATTAAAACTAGCCGCCTTTTTGAATGCATTCCCCAATGGATATCGTATCATATCATTGATGTAATTGAGCCGCAGCAATATGCTAACAATGGGAAACATTTCTCAATGCCACCAATTGTGGCCATTGTTATTCACATAAGCTAAACCCGAGTCCCGTGTCCCAACTCCGATCTTCGACCAGACAAGGACCAGATTGTCATTTTGTGTGCCAAACCATTGATAGTGTTACCATTCGGTTGTTGGCCTGGCTAATTACCTGAAACACATGCCGAATCTCTGTCGAAACGAGGCTGAAAAGATGATTCGATTGATGTCAACACAATTTAATCCCGGGCTCAAATTCTTTTCGATGTTTCTCTGTGTGAGAGGCTGTGGGTGTGTGCGCATGTGTGTGTGTGTGTGTGTGTGTGTGTGTGTGTGTGTGTGTGTGGGACAGCAGCTAAAAAACAAATTGAAGGCAAGGGGTGAAACTTTTTCGATTATATGCTCGTAAAAGTTTTCGTTGTTTGTGCAAACCACCCACAACTGGGCCATAACCACAATTTAACCGCAAAACAAGAGCGCCACCAGCACCACTAACAGCACCAACAACAACGGTGTCCACTAAACCGCTCGATAGTTGTTGTTGCCATTGTTGTTGTTATCGTTGTTGTTGTTGTTGTTGTTGATATTGGGTGTGATAAAGAGAGGTGCCAAAGTAAACCAAAAACCCCGAACTGAGCCAGCTGTGGATGTGGGGAGTGAAGTAAATTCGAAAAGCAGCTCGTAAACAAGCAATAAAATTGTAAAAAGGACAACCGGCAACCGTTGCCACCAATTGGCATTGTCAAGGAGGGCACACACACACACACACACACACATATATGTGTACACCCATATGTGTGCATCTGTGTGTGCTAAGGACGCACTTGGCTGGGAACCTCGTTGGTCTTTCGATAGTTTTCGCTTTTCGCATAGTTTGAGGGGGGGGCAACAACAACAATTCTCAGCCATTGAAGACAACAAGGCCAACTGCGCAAGTGGAGCACAGTGCACACTGGCACTCAACGAACCAACACACTTGCATGTGGCTATAAGAATTGTCTTGAATACGAATTCCATATAATTATCTGATATTTATCACAGCTTTCGTGCATCAATATTTATCTAAATTTCCTATTCTTTACACATCTCCCCTATAATTCTTATATCTTTATGTCGTCTCATAAATGTTGTTAATTATATATACATATATATTTTTTATATTGTGTAACTTTTACACCTTAGATATCCCCTCCCAATTAATTCTAATGTCTTTTTCACTAATAATGCATTTTTATTATTATTATATATCCCACAAATATTCATCACTTATTTATAAGTATATCCATATATTTATAAGTATATCCACATCTCTCTATTCTACTGTTCTATTCTATTCATCTATTCTATTTATATATTTCCAATTATTTATACATATATATAAACCTTAAGATATTAATTGATTTACTTCTCTTCAGTTTTCATTCAGACATTCACCTGCTTTTATAATTTTATTCATACCAATTTGATTTGCTCTTCATTCACCTTTCTTTGTGCATAATAATATTTGTATAATTCGTGTCTATCGATATTCCGTTATCGATAAATCGCAAGTAGCTGTCAGCTGTTGGCTGATTTGTCCCCTAATTTTGCCCACTGTGCATTTGGCTCATGTCGAACTTTTATTAAAAGTGTTTTTCTTTGCGTTTATCTTCTTCTGCCCACGCACACACTCAAACACACACACACACACACCCACACACACACACATATACACATACAGAGACTTGCTGCTTTCTTTGTGGTCAATGTATGAGACCCTTGAGGGGATCTGCGCATTGATGTCCCGTTTAGGCTGCCAGCCTCTTTCGCATGCCAACGGCGTGCGCTTAAATATTTTAATCAAGGACATGGCCATAACGGAACGCATCCTGGCAGCGATTTGGCATTTTTAAGTGAGTGCCAAGACGTGGTTGGGAGGCAACAGGGAGCAACCGGGAGCAGCAGGCACAGGAAGTAAGACAAGCGAGAGTAATTGATTAACACCTGAGCGTCGCTCCATTATGAGAATCCCCGTCGGGCATGTTGCCGCCCAGCACTCTTCTCTCTCCTCTCTCTCTCTGCTCTCCACTCTGCGTGTTGCCACTTACAGAAATTAGACATCCCCAACCAATCCTCCCAAGTCCTCAATCCCACTTTCAAGCTCTCAGCCAGTTTTGACGCTGGCCACAAATCAAGGCAAAACTTGCTCTGCGCCTCGAGCAGTAGACGCTGCATGAGTTGGGGGCGGTGGTTGGGTGGTTGGATGGTTGGGTGGTTGGATGGTGGCTTGTCGCCTTTCTCTAAATGTGTCATTAAAAAATTAAGAGTAAATTCCTGCACGCAAAAGCTGGCGACGCCACCAAGGAAGACAATGACAACGACCAGGACGAAGACGAGGAAGAGGAATAGGAAACGGGCTAGGATGCGGACAAGAATAAGGACAACATTGTTGAAGTCCTGTTACATTGGCTTGAAAGGTCGTCGTAGCATTCTGTTGCGCGCGGATCAGATGTGCATCCTTGTGGCCGGGCCATAAACTGGCCACAAAATGCTGCCAAGTGACTTGCCGTCATTGTGCCACAATGAAATGGCGGAATGCTCGACAACAGTCCGCAAAGGAGTGGCCATAATACCAAGGACAAGCATGGTCACCTTTTCCAGCCTTACTCGGTGACCAACTTATCGCTTAATGAGAAAATGAGCCATGAAAAACATCGAGCAACATGTTTACAAAACTCTTTATTTGCCTCTCGGCTAATCTGTCTGCATCTCCAATGTGCCTTGCCAAATGAAACCAGAGTAAATTTATTCATAATACTATTCATTCCAATATAAACGGGTATTCAAATTCGGAGAAGTAGATGTAGCCATTAATCCTTGTCGGATACTGCCGGATCAGACTACTTTACAGCTTTCACTGAAGGAATCAAACGGTTTCTTTAAATTATATTCAAATTACGGTCTACTATCTACAAGGATTACGTAGGACGGCTTACGTAGGACATGTTCTTTCCTGTTTTATGCACAATGAAAGCTATATATTCATTCAGTCATTCAGTCATTCAATCATTGCCTTTGTGCGAACACCACCTGACCACAAAGTGCATAATTAATTCAATTAATAGTATATTTTAAAATCATAAAAGCCTGACAGCGATGTGCGACCACCATTTCGAGCAGAGCACCCAATCCAATTGGAAACCCTCCCCAGCCCGGCTCAGCCCTGCCCAGCCCTGCTCTGCCCTACCTCATGCCTGTCCCAATTCCCACAGAGTCGTGGACCACAGTTCGACTAAAAGCAATCAACGTCAACGCTATAGAGGATGTGGGTGAACGGTGAGCTGGGCTGGGCTGGGCTGGGCTGGGCTGGGCTGGGGGGGTAGAGATGGGGGTGGAGGATCGAGGGTGGGCCAGTGAATGACAGCAGCACGTAATTTGATTTTTAGCGCCTCTCATTTATGGCTGGCACTCAAACAGACACATTTTTAATGCCCACTTACATGAGTTGGGGGGAAATATGCTATTTTCGTTGGGCTTTCGTTGCAGGATGCGTTGCATCCTTGTAAACCGGATTTGGCGAGAATTACCAAACCCCGCTCCATCACAGAAATTAAACTTAATTTATTAAGATTAATCAATTAAAACACTTGAACCAAATATGGAACATTTCTTGAAAACCAAAATATTTTTAATCTTAAATTTTATTTATTATTATTTTTATTTTTAATTTATCACATTTGCTTAACTTAAATAAACATAAAATTGACTGTTAAATATCGAAATATTTACTTTTAATAACGTTGCAGTTAAATGATGAAATTAATTTTATCACCTGATAAAATAATATTTGTAGGCAGTGAGTTTATTTACTTTTTATTTGATTGATTTTCATCATATTATTGCCAATTTATCACTTAAGCGTTAGCTGGTTTCTTGAGGCGTATTTAACAATTTTAAATATGTACAAAAAGTGGAGAATTGCGTCAATTTAATTTACTTGCAACATGGCGAAAGACCAAAATCGCTGAAAGTGTCAAAAAGTGCGAGTCGAAGACAGGCAACAGTAAAAGCTTCGCAAGGGCTGTGGGGGCAAGGCCAGAGGAGGGGGGCGGGGCACTGTGCGAGTGCAACTTTTTGTGCAGTTGACAAAGTGTCGCCAGAAGTTTCGATTTATAATTAGCATGACACACACTCCAAGTAAAAAAAAAAAAGCCAAAAAAAAAAATTGGAAGAAAAACGCAAACTTTGAAACTTAAGAACAACCAAAACCCCTCTGAATAAATTCCCCCTGAAACCACCCCCCAGTAGACAGACTGTGTGTGTGTGTGTGTGGGGGGGGGGGGAGAAGAAGAGTGGGGTGTCGGTGGGTTGGTCTAGACAAGAATCAATATTTTCCCAGAGCTTTGCCACTGGCGCTGGAGCTGACGCTGGAGTATTCGCTGTTGCCATAGACAAAGTTTGGAATTCTGGTTTCGTGACTGGCAACGTGGGCGACTCTGAGATACTCTTAGAGAATGATCTAAAATCGTTAAGCCACAACTATACTTAAGTCTTATAAATATAGGCATTGCCTAGAAATTCACTATTTGCCTTGACTTTAATTGTTCAGTTCAGACATTAACTTTTGAATTTGCTGACTCCTCGGGCAGACTTTGTGCCCAATCCTGGCTTAAAGTTGTATTAAAGCTCTATTTTGAGCAGCGCTATTCCACAGAGTCCAACATACCCCATTTTGTGTGGGTGCATTTCCCCAAGTCTGGTCCAAGTTTAGCTATGGCCTGGTCGAGTTTGCTCGGGCTTGGTTTCGGAGCATTGAGTTGGGGCTAACGCGACTTTGACTTCAAGGTTTTAATTACAAGTTTCGAGGCGTTCGCATGAGACAATTCTGAGTTGAAATCAATGGGAAATCAAGTCAATGTGCTACAGCCAGAAGCTGCAACAGCAGCAGCAGCGGCAACAACGGAAAACTGACCTGCGGTCGGGTCTTTGGAGCGCCTGCAAAATCGAGCGTAAACTTTATCTGGCCGCGAGATTCTTCAGAGTGCGTCAAGATTTTGGCTTTTTATGTTAGTTTCAAGTTGCTTTACTTGTCTACCCTCGACATCCCCGCCCCCAACTTCCTCCTTAGTCCAACCCCCCACCCCTTCGGAGTTGCTGCTCTGCAGCGGCATTTAAAAGTTTATCTGGCGCGGAACTGCGACTGCAACCGAGGCTTTATAGCTTCTTTTTTCCTTGCCCTTAGCTTTTTCTTTTGGTGAAAATAATTTTATTACTTCTTTCACTTTTTCGCATCGCATTTACAGTAATTTTTTGCTGCCCGCTGCTCCCCCCCTCGCTGCAGAGTTCCGCTTTCTGGTTTTAACTGCCCAACTAAAGTTGTGCAAAATAGTGGGATTAGCTGAAAAGTGGGGGATGGCGAATGAGGGTTGGGGGGTCTTTGGGTGCGGGGGTAGGTAGGTGCCGTGTCAATCCTTTCACTGACTCTGCTCAGCTGGCAAATCGCTTATGTTCTATATATGTATGTGTGTAATTCGATTTTGCTCTTGGATCGATTATGAGCCTCAAATCAAGTTCAAAATTTGCCAACTCAGCGAATTTGCCTCCACTATTTTTGGTGCCCCCTCACGCGTTTCATTGGAAAATCATTTGTCTGTGGCTGGCTGCATTTTCAGCATTTTCAGTCAGCGAGCGTGGAATTTATTGTGTCAGTGTCAAAGCTGAAGCTGCTATTTGTAATTAGTGAAGTGGAAGCTTTTTAATTTTATACTACAAATAGAACGTAAAAATCAAATTAAAATCTGATTTTTTATTTGAAAAACAGGCTTTTGTTTGAGTTTAGTTCACTGTTTGCTGTTTGGTTTTAATTGAGTTTATTTGAGGTGTTGTCGCCCATTAGATGATTTTTCGCTAATTAGCTGAATTTAGTATTTTCCTTTCGTTTCATTTGGTTTCGTTTCGTTATTTTCTGTCATGTTTCGGTGTTTAAAGCATTCATCCATTCTACGCCGACAGTGTTGCCGTATCAGCAAACAAGATCAGCAAGCTTCACATTTTCATTGGGGCATTTTCATGGCGTGTATGAAGCATAAGGGAGGGGTCGAGAGGCGGTTTGACCAACAAAAAACGCATTAGCAGGTTCTATCCCAATGGCAATAGGTGGATGGGTGGTGGATTGTGGGTGGTGGGTGGTGGGTTGGAGGTCACTTAGCCAGTGGGTAAACAAAAATAAGCGCGTGAAGAAATCTATTATGACATTTGTGGGTTGACAGCTTGACGAAAGTCATTAAGGATTGGGCGGAATTCCGTTTTGTTGTGTTTCTGTTTTCATGTTGTTGTTGCTGTAGAACCAAAATTAGCTTCAATACCATAAATTATGGACAGCATTAAGCAGAGTACAAACGACAACAACAACAACAACAACAACGAGGCGTGAAAGTGGACGCGAAAAAATACATATGAAAATAATCGAAGCAGAGCAATGGAAAACTTAAGTCGGCAGAGGTGAATTTGTGTGGTTTTAATAGATAATACAACTGTATAATTTGTCCGATATCACAACAAACAAATAACGTTATAAATGAAAAACATGTAAGGAAATCAGTTTAAACCTTAGACGGTCGCAATGCCTTGGAAAAATTAGATTTTTCCAACATTTTTCCTTGGACCTATTCAAATTTCACAATATGTCTGACACTATTAAACCCTGAAGACAAAATAAATAAATAAACATTAAATATTTACTTAATCACTTTACAATATTTAAATATATGCAAATTATCGCAAATTAAAATTGTTGATATTTCTCTATGAGAATTGACTCATTTTGCGGGATGCAACTATTTGACAAGGTCACTCTAAGAATTATAGAACCCTCTCCCTGCTCCACCCATGAGTCGTCCTCTCACTTCAAAGGCTTTGATTTGTTGTTGTTGATGGCGTGCGTGAAGTTTCTTGCCACTCACCAAATTGAATCCTTTCGCTTTTTACATTGGCCACAGGCTGGGGGCAAGGGACAGAATGAAGGGAATTGGAATAAGAAAGCAACGTTGTCTTACGATTGAAAACGGCACAAGTTTTTGATCTTTTGTAAAACTCTTATGCTTTACACAAAAAAAAAAAAAAAACACACACACACACACGCACACGCACACATAAACACACACATGATGGTCGGGACTTGGGGTCGTGCATAAAAAAGGGAGGAAATACGCTGAAAACTTAATCGGATTTGGCGTACGCTGTTGATTCGGCTGCCTTTTCCACTGAATACCCTACAATGAGGCATATCGACTTTGTCATAAGTTATGTGCAAAATCTAGCTGTTCATTTGGAGTAAGCAAATCGCAAGATTTGCTGAAATAAAAATACAAAAATAAATTTCAATTTTATTAAAAGCAAAATGAGTGGTGGAAAAGTCAGCATTTGTGAAATACAGATTAAAATATCAAATATTACTTACATAATTATAATAATTAGTAATATAATAATAATAAAAATAATTAGTAATAATCAATAATTCATTAATTATAATAAAAGAGCACCTCGAATTCGGCACTTTAGATTGTTTCCTTGTTTTCGGCAAAAGCCAAAAAAGAAAAATTTTAAAATTCAACCGGCATAAATCAAACACTGGAAACGCGCCAGTTTTCGTGCGCTGCCTAAAAGTGTGCCGCGCATAAAGGATAAACAGGCTTTGACTACCCTTCCGAACACCCACCCCACTGCCCCACCCCACCCCACCCACACATCTCGTCCCTGCAGTTGCTGTTGTGGCAGGATTCCAAGCGACAGCCACAAAATATTTACGCCTCAGAAAACTTTTTTCCAAACTCATATTTAAACTTTGCGTGTGGGTTACGGGTTAGGGGTTAGGGGTTAGGGGTTAGGGGGTGGCATGGGATTTGGGGAGGTTGGCCAAGAGTTGTGACTCTCACTAATGTTGTTCTGCCCAATTGTTGCTGTAGTCAGTCATGTGCGAGTGTGTGTGTGTGTGTGTGTTTCTGTATACGACTTGTATTGTTGATTTTGAAAATCTAATTTTGACTTAAATTGATTTTTACTCGCACATTTTTCTACCCCTGACAAAAGCGAAGAGGCAACACGGCAATTGAGCGGGCAGCGCGGGATAGTCAGGAAATGAAAATTTTATGATATTCAAATTTATATCGAATTCACAATACGTACATTAATTGACTCTAACAATACAAAACAATACAGTAAAAGATGTGTGTTTTTCCCCTTATCTTTTCCTGCACATAAATAAGTTTTGGTCAAAAAAGACGTCTGTCTATCTGTGAGTTCGAAAATATTGAATTATCTATTTCCATCTGCCTCTATTCAAAAGTTTTGAATTGTAAACGTTCTCAAAGTTTTTGTTAAAAAATTTTATCAATTGTTTTAAAAATTCGAAAAGTGCTGCAATCACTTTACTTACTCCAAGCAAGCAAAATATTATAATATTAAGTTTTAAACGAGTCTACAAGCCAGAGCAATAATGTGCAGGACTTCAAGATACCCTGTAAAACGTTTAAGCGTCACAAACTTATTCTTAATACTTACAAACTTGCTGAACATATGTTAAATATTTCATGAAAGTAAACTCCACCGAGGCATATTAAAAATATGTTAACAAAGCGTTAAACTTTGCTAAGTAAAATTTAACGATTCGCAGAAGAAATAAAGAAAAATAACAAACAAATATTTCTTTTCTAGGTTTTTAAGCTACAGATTAGCCTACAACAACAAGTTGCTCCATGTGTTCCCGGAGTGACGGAGCCACGGAGTCACGGACTCGCGGAGGAGGAGGGCAAAATGAGCAGTAAACCAAAGGAATAAAAATAAAATGACTCACTAAAATGTCGGAAAATGAATAATTGAAGAGTTGCGAGTGTGAAGGAAGTGCTTGAAAATTTGCACAAAAGGTGCAAATAATGAAATTCTTGGCGTGTTGGTCTGCCCATGTGGTTGCCCCGCTGGCATGTGGCATGTGGCAAGCTGAACCGAACTGCGCTTTGAATACCAAATAAATAAACGAAATGAATACAGACACACACACACACACACACACACACACACACACAGAGACAACAGCGTGGCAGGCCAGGGTTGCCAGCGTTTGTCAGAGTGCTTGCCAATTTTTAGGGCAGTCGCCAGCTCCCAGCAGTGGACAATCCCATTGTAGTCGTTGTCCTCGCCCAGGACGTTCAATTTTTAGCAGCCACAATTTGAAATATTTCGCCAGCATATTTGACAGACAGCTAAAGTTGCGGTGTTGCAAGTGGGGATGTGAAGCGGCCTCGGACACATTGCAATGCGAAAGGTAACGACAACCCTCCACTCCACTCCCCTCCCTCTCTCTATCTATCTCTCTCTGTGCGTTTGCTCCCTACTTTAGCTTCTTAGCTGGAGCATTTTGGGGCACTCGCTTTGTTTTCGCTGCGCTAGTGTGAAAAGGGAATGCGAAGGACAACAAATGAAATGTTGGACTCCTTCCGTTGCACAGCACATTCGGTCACACATTCAGTAGCTGTCCAGTTACCTGTGTGTGTGTGTGTGTTTTAATACTCTGTTAACAAAAACAGGCTGAGAGCATATACATACAGTCATTAAGTTTAGTAATACAGCCCTAACCATTCCTAATTTGTTGTAATCTTGACAGGACATTGCAGACTAACAAGTCTTCTAGCTAATCTAGTAACTCTGCCGATTTTGTAAAGAAAGAATACCCAAAGCACATCAGAGCTAAAAAAAAAACCAAGGAAACCCTCAACCCGACAAAGATTCCTACATTAATAATAAAGGGGATGACTGCACCCTGACATAAATTATAGTAATAATAATAATAGTAAAAGTAATTAGTTAAAAAAAGTTATTATGTTTTTTACTTGCTCTATTATTAATAAAAGTTATGACTTTAATTTAACACAAAGGTCTTAAAAGAAAGAAAAACTACAAAGATTTTGCTAGCATTATCATTGAATGTAATCAATATTATTTAAGTCTCCAAAACTGATCACAGAGTATTGGGCAGTCGTGCAACCTGAGTTGGAGTCAGAGTGTGTAAGTGTGTGTGCCGCATGGTGCTGACCACCAGGCGGAGAAACATCAACAACAACAACAACAAAGGGAACAACAAGTAAACAATCGAGCGTAATAATGAAGTAGCTTTTTGATGGGACGCCAGTTGGCCAGTTGGCCAGTTCTGCCGGATCTGCCAGGGTGCAGAGCTAGGTATGCACAGTATTTTGAATAGGGTTTTCCGGGGTGTGTGAAGGTGAAGCGTGTCTCGTCACTTGAACGACAATACAATGGCTCTAACGAACGACTCGGCCAGGGGACACTCAGTTTATGTGATTTTCGAGTTAAAATTTGGCAAACAATCCGCTCCTGCTCCAGCCCCTGCCCCTGCCCCATGCCCCTTCCCTGACCCCATACCTCAACCAGCGAAAGCATCCCTCCTTTGAAGCCAGTGCCCGCACTTGTTGCCCTTCTTTTTTTACTTTTTTTATTTATTTTATTTTATTTTTTTTTTGGTTTATTTGTATTTTGCTGTTCGTTTGGTTTCGCATTGTTTGTTTGTTTGTTTGTTGGTTTGTTTGTTTGGTTGGTTGTTCTCCTGTTTATTTGTTGGCTTATTTGCTCATCCTCCATCATTCACAATCACATGTGGGCAGCGAGTAGCGGGGGGGGAAGAAATCGGGCCAAAGTTCACAGTGTGTGAAATTCCTTGCTTCCACTTCATTTGCCATTTCGTGCCAGGGACACTCAACGAATTCACTCGACTTGACCAGCATGGAAAATATTTGCGTTTTTGTTTGGCTTCACATTCACTCCTGTACATCTTCCCCTCATCCTCTCCAACTTTTCCGCCACATTATAAATAAGCCTGCATCAGATTTGGCTCTCATTTTCCTCACTATTCACCTTGACACATTGGATTCAGAGACTTTCTCGCTTTCACTTTGGACTCAGTCTAACTATACATACTGCACACACACACACACACACACACACTTATATATATATATATATATATATATATATATTATGTATATGAAAGTTTAGTTAAGTTCCCGAATTAAATTCACAGTCGAGACAAGTTTCACGTGAGCAATTTTTCTAATTTATTCTGCTTTGGTTTTCAATTTATGCACTTTCACTTTAAAATATTTTCCAGGAATCAATGGATTCGAGAATTTTTAATAGTAGTTTAACTCTGCTGGAAATATGTGGTCGTATTTTGATTTTGTTTTTTATTTCAACATTCTCCACAGAGGTATTCGAGTCTTCTGCTGAGAAACAATCAATCCAAAAATAAAACCAATATTTTCTGAATACCTTTCTTATCCAAATTATCCACTGCTGCTGTAGATTCCTAAATTGATACAAATTTAAAGTAAAAGTAAAGCAAAATAAGCAACTTTGATGCAAAGCAATATTTGTTGGAAATAGGCTATCTTAACAAATTGTTATATTTACCATTGATTTAAGCGAATTTGGCATTATTCGTAGATATTATTTGCATTTGCACAATTTATAGCTTTAAACGGCAGCTGCAGCTGCCAATTCCATTTCCATCAGCGACTCGCATTTTGGCAATCCATCAAATAGATCTATGCGAATCCGGGTCAAAATACTTTTCAAAGACCTCCAAAACTCCACCAGCAACCCCACAAAACAACAAACAAAAAACGGATGAAAATGGAGCTTTAAAAAAAAAAAACAAGGAGAATTGAATGGAGTACAGCGAATTGGGCATTTGTAGGCGTTTTTGGGGGCGTGACGCAGCCAGTTAAATTCTCAAAGAATGTGTGGCAGCTGCTGAAGGTCAAACCGGAAAGAGCCAGTGGCAGATGTGCGAGGGGTGGTTAAAAATACAAAAAGGGAAACGAATGCCGGCTGAACGCTTGGAGCCAAGATGAGCCGGAGTCGGAGCCAGAGCCGGAGTCGGAGCCAGAGCTGGAGCCGGAGCCAGAGCTGGAGCCGGAGCCAATGCCAAACTATTCAGCGAGCTGCGAGTTGCAGAATCCATTGACCCCTGCCCCAACAATTTATGTCTGCCTCTGCCTATATACCATAGCAGCCATATATGTATGTGTGTGTGTGTGTGTGTGTGTGTTTAAATGAATTTTTAATAAAAGCGCCACATGTTGCCAATTGAAGTGCACATACAAATGGATGTGGCCAGACCATATCATCGCACTCCATAACTACAAACATAGATATGTAGACACACATACAGACAAACCTGCATAAGCCCCCGTTTCCCCTAATCAACCCCCTCCCATCCCCACCCCGCCCTTCCATGACCCCTTGCTCCTTGGGCCTAGACATTCAGTTGCTGCACTGACGAGCCATTAGTGAATGACTTTTTACAGGGAGTCGTCAGGCAGCCAGGAGTCAGGAGTCAGGAGACAGCTAGACAGACAGGTAGACCAACCAACCAGCCAACGGCAGGTGGCGCCACTGTCAGCCAGCGGTGCAACGGCTGCTGCCTGGTTGCCTTTTAATGTTGCCTCAAAGCGTTTTGTGCTCCATTTATCTTATGCACATTTGCAACTTGCAACATGGCTCACTTTTTAGGCTGGGCGAAAGTCGCTTCCAGTTGTGGGCAACAAACAGGCACCAAAATGGGCACAAGTTTAAATACAAACTACCATCAATGAAGTGATCAACTTTAAGATCCAACTTTATCGAATTCGACCTGGGGTCATCCTTAAGGATGTCCACATTTCTAACCTACTTGTGAGTATTAGTGAACTAATTAATTGTGGTCTGCCCAAATTAAAGTGATGATTGCTTTCGTAACGGGTTTATTCAACTTAAACATTTGAAAATTTGAAAAACCAAATTGGGAACAGGATGAAAGCATTGTCCTTCTGCTGCTGCTCCTGCTGTGAGTCCTTCGCTGGAGATGCGTTTGAGCGTAAAGAAATTTTCACACCGTCTTCTGTTTGCGCAATTTCCACCAAGTGGTTTTTCCGGGCGGCAACCCTCGAGTTCGGCATTTTTCCAAGCGATTTGCATTCGGAATTTAGCAATATTCCCATTTCATTTTTTTTATTTTTCTTTTTCTCTCGTAATATTTAAAGAGAAATAGTTTTCCATGGAATAATATATTAAGTGTCTGGTGTGTCATTTGTAGTGTCGCGAGTGCTTCTCGGTAAGTGTCGAGTGTTAACTTGGTCTATATGGTTGATTGTGTTGATTGTGTTTACTGGCCAACTGAGCGGATTGAACTGATGATAGAATAATAGAACCAGTTGCTGAAAGTTGTCCACAATAATTGAAGTCGTCCTGGCCTGTTAGTATTGAACCCTTCAATTTGATTCATTGCCTCGTTGTTAGGAACAACATTTTCTTTTTCCCCTACTTCTTCTTCCCCTACTTCTTCTATCATCTCCTCAGTTTCGGACGGAGCCTGCGAATTAGCCAGTTCTGTGGGTGCCCTGATCGTCTCATCCGAATCAGGATCGGCAAACTGCAAATCATCCTGATTTTCCATCTCGGCCAAATATCTTGTTTGCAATCCCAGCAAACTGTCCAATTGGGCCAAATGGTTTGTTTGCTGAAATGCCAGCAAACAGCGCTTATCCATGAAATATTCCTGTCCGGCAGGTTCCAGTGACTTGGTGGAAAAAACATGTACGTATAGTTTGAGCCGCTTCTTGACCAAAACGCTGCCATCCTCCCGAGCAACGACATTGTAGATGGGTGTACCCCTCGACACGTGCACGTCGATTCCGCTCTCCGGCAATGTGTAGATGTCCTGCAGCGATGTGGCCAGACTCATCATCAGCTCCAGATCATAGATTCGCTGCTGCAGTATCATTTCGCCATACGCCTGATCTGCAGGCATCAGGTACTTAAGGAAATTCCAGTCAAAGATCGAGGGCAGCAGACCGTTCGACACAACCGAATTGTGGGTCAGAATTGTAAACTTCCGAGCCTTCCACTCGGAGCGCAGCGCATCGATGGCAACCATGCCAAACAGTTCACAATCATCCTCCATGTCCAACAAATCAGGGCCTTCCTTACAATCCATAACTAGAGTCGGGTGAGATTGAATTTTAGTATGATTGTTAAAGAAAGCAGGCAATCTGCAATATATATTTTATTATATATTTATATTATATATTATTATGTTTATTTCAGAAGTCAAATGTAAATTTGGATATATTTTGTGATATGAGTTGACAGCTAGCTTTGTTTCAGCTGAGAAAATCAATTGTGTATCGAATTGAAAAACATTTCATTCAGTTTCAATTCAGTAGGTTAAAGCTTAAAATACACAAATAAATGACGACTTTTACGATATTAAGAAAGGAACTGAATCATCTCGAAATGGATAACTCTGGATTTGTTAAGTAGTTGGTTAACATTTGGACTGCAGTTGCTGTCCAACTGGTGACAGCTTCAATTGTGTTTATTGTATTTAAATTAACTTATTTATTGTTATTGCCAAGAGGCAAGTGTCCAGGCACACACACACACACACACACAACAAGAAGGTGAGCAGCTGGATGCCCCACGAAATAAAAACAAAAACAAAAACACAACAAAAGTAATAAAAACTGAAATTTGTCGCCGCTTGTAAATGGAATTGTTTAAAGGTGAAAGCGAGCAACGGCAAACAAATAAACAAATTAAGGCCTGGGAGGGGGTGAGGCAAGCAGCGGGCAGAACGGAGTATGGCCGAATGGGAGAGGGAGCAGCAAGAGGAGGAGAAGAATCCGCAACGGATACGCATTATTTTTGCCAGGCCAGCGAGCAGCTAGCAGGAGTAACCCTCAGGAGGAAGCCGGCGACGCCGCAACAATAAGCCAAAAAAAAAAAAAAAAAAAAACAACAAAAAACAGAAAAAAAATCCCAACAGCACAACTGCAATTGAGAGGCAAACAGAGGCGTGCCACAGCCCGAGGACGAGGTAGGTGGCACCAGCAGCAGGGGGCAGTAAGGGGTTTTTTTTTGGTTTTTTTTTTTGTTTTTTTTTTTTGGTGGCAAACGTCTGGGAATTGCAGACGACGTCGGCTCATGGCGATTTAATCTTTGCAGACATTTTTATTCAAATTTATTTTAATATTTTCTTTCGGCTGCGGATGCGGACGCACAATGCACGGGAATTATGGCAACGACAAGCGGAACCGAGGGCATTCCAGCTGCTGCAGAAGGGGTAGACAGTATATACATATATGTATGTATGTATGTATGTATGTATGTAGATAGATAGCTGGGGTCGCTGTGACTTTATCATATGCCCAGCGCAGACCAACTAACCAGGCTAAGTTCACATTTCACCTTTAAGCTGGCAAAAGATTTCAACAGTTTCAATTGCAAAAATACTTTCACTTACCGAATGGTGGCGCCTCCACTTGCTTGCTTCACAGTTAAAAGAAAATGGAATAAGCGCAAAAAAAACTAAGAAATTTTGTTAAATTAAATGGAAATGCTTTCCACACAAATAAGCGCTTCAATTTTTGTAACAATTTTAAGCGCGATAAGTTAGCAGAATTGTTGATATTTTGCAATAATAAAATCTTTGTAAAATGTTTGTTTTTCTCGAATTGCAGATTGGTTGGTTTTTTGGAAAAATAAAATATTCTTAAAACGTGAGTCGAGAGTTGGAATCGTACTGAATCTCGTTTTTAGGATTGTTTGTTGTGTTAATTAGAATCTCAGTGCTAAGTTGATTTCAGCAGTTTGGAAGCTAACAACAAAAATGAACGTATTCCAAAATAATTTGATTTCCACAAATTGGCCAAAACTTATCTGTTAGCCACTTTATTGAATTTTTGCCTAATTGGCAATAATAATCTAGCTAAGTTGGCTTCATTTTTAGTATTTGTATCTTTTATTGCAGTTATGAGCCTCCGTAGCAGCCATTAAAATATTAAATTTGTTGCATTTGGGCCGCTTCTGAGGCAGCCACCTCATTCGCAATTGCATAGCCGGAGTGCCCTCAAATTTCCGCCGTAATGCGCTTAAGTGTGTGATAGTTTCGCAGCCAGGACGAGGCAGCAGCTGTAATTCCAAAGCATTTGTGAGCTTGTCGGCAAATAAAATACAAAAAACAGCACCCAACCATATTTTAAGCGCAAAAGTTGGAATACTCTGTCCGCCAGCTCAGATCGGAAGCAGGCATATTCATAATAAATACGAACAATAAAAAATGAAATCATAAATCTAAAATAATAGAGGTAATAATAATATCTAGTAATACTATTTTGAATAATAGGACCAAGTCTTAAATATACTTGCCTGTAAATGAGCTGATTAAATTTTAAAATAGATGCTCTTATTTTATCAATAAAATTTATGGATTGGATTTCAAATTAATATTTAAATATGTATTTAAAATCAGCCAGAAATCTAGATATATAAGATATATAAGTTTAGGGTATGCCTAGGATCAAGAATGAGAAGGTCGTGTTGCAAGTTGTGAAGAATCAGACAGGGAGACAGTTTATTGGTCAACGGGTGCTGTGAAGAGGCTGTTTAAGCGGGTGGTTGCGACGGGGGCAGGGAAATGGGTGGCATGCAGCTGGTCGGACATGTTGTCAACTTTGCAAAAAGCGGAAGTTAGAAATTTCACAGTGCGCTGGCGCTGTTTGTTGCATGCTGCCTGCTGCTTGCTGCTTGCTGCCTGCTGGTTTCTCTTGAATCTGATGCCGGGTCGGCTGCATAGAATTCATTTTGCCAGAAAATGTAAAAGGCATAAACAGCATCGCACAACATCCGCATGTCCACACACAAACACACACACACACACACACACACACACACACACTCACACACAGACATATCCGGATAGGCGAATGCATGAGAGCGCGACGAGAAGAAGAATACGAAGGGGGTGAGTGGGGGGTGGAGGCAGGGGCAGGGGCAACAGAAGAGGAGCACATGTCCAAATGACCATCCGTATTTGTCCTTGCGTCGGCTTGTTGGCCAGTTCGACTTCAGTGCCCGGCCATAATATGCTAAATGTTGCAACCTGTACGAATTTAATACCAGTTAGCCCCAAAACAGAGGTCAACGGACGTCACAGTTTAAGAAAGCTAAAAATAATTTATAAAGGAATATTTTATGCATTTCCACTATTTGTATACCTATTAAATTAAATTAAATAATCGATTGCAGTGCAGCTTCTGCCTGACTATCGTTCGATAACAACTCGAATCAACTCAAAAGAAAACAACACTGAAAATCGATTTGAGACTCAACTTGAGACTGTCAGTGGAAAATTAACTTTCGCACTAAATTACTGGAAAGTTCAACTCTAAAGCGTTCTGGAAAGCGGATATAGCGAGCAGATTATGGGTTGAGCTTCAGATGTGTAGAAGTGTGTGTGACTCAGTCTGTGTCTGAGTGTGTGTCGCAGTGTGTGTCTCAGTGTGTGTCTGAGTGTGTGTCTCAGTGTGTGTCTGAGTGTGTGTCTCAGTGTGTGTCCGGAACGCATGGCTAATGAAGGCATATGGATGCTGTGCAAAAGTATGCAACTGACAAAGGAAACATCTGCATCCCGTTGAAATATATATATATACACATATATGTATGTATATATATAAATCATTTGCAATAACCGATAGCATATAGCCATGTCAGTCTATATAAACACTCTAATATCGGAGACTTTAATGAGATATTAAATGAGTCATATTAAAATTTGGAGTCATCATATTCAAAATTGTAGTTCTAAGTTTATTTCATTATAAGACTTATAACTGCCAAAGAGTTGCAATTTGCAGGGTATTTGCTAGTCGTGCTTGAGTATTCTTATTTGATAGCTATGCAAATGCAGGAATATCGAGCACAAATCGAAAATCAAAATCTACAACTTGTTGGGTTGCAAATGGCAAATAAAAAAGAGCCAAATAATTGTGTTAAAGCCAATACCTGCTGAAGTCTGTTCTGTGTGTGTGTGTGGGCCTGTGTGTGTGTGTGTGTCTGTGTGTGTGTGTGTGTGTGTCGTGTTGTGTTGTTATCGATGCCGCTATTGTGTGGCTAATTCATGTGTCGCCTGCAGCAGGCAAATCGGCTGAATCGCTTAAAGAGTCAACACAAATGTGTACTTCAAATGCCGCAAAACGTAAAAAATGCATGCAGCAGTCTGGCTCTGAGTTAGCTGTTAACTGTTAACCGTTAGCTGTTGGCTGTTTGCCGTTAGCCGTGTTTAATTTGTTATCTTGTGCAGATTAGTGCCATAAATTGTCGATGCGCGCATTTTCAGTTAATTGAAATTTCAAACAAATAACTACGTGCAACATTTTAAATGCATTTCATTTGCAGCAGACGAAACCGCAACAATTGAATTTAAATGTTGTAATTGTTATAATTCGAATATCATATTTTTATCGACACACAATGTGTACATTAGTTTTTATCTTTCAGGAGTTGATGCATGTGAATTAACCAATTAAATTAACAGCCTCATCTCATTAAGTACTTAGGCAGCTCATCATCACCAGTCATCAGATAAAAGCCACGTTAATTAGATAAGTGCCAACATCCCTCCGATATCTGCTAAGAAATTCTTAGCTGCAGCCCAATTAATTATAATAATTATACGGATATTTAAGCAGGATTCACATGCTAATTATTTCTTATTTCTTTCTCCATAATTTTTATTTTTTTTTTTTTTTTTTTGTTAATTAAATTTAAATTAATTTAAATTTATTATTACCAACCACATTGAGAAGCAGGCAAATTGAATTGGAGACCTGCTCGAAGATGCTCTCAATCAATCTGAATTGTACTCAGACGTATAACTTTTACTTCCATATTCTTATAAATCACGTTTATATAATTATATTTGTGTAAAAAAATGGGTTTAAACTGTTAGACTTGGCTTAAAGCTGGCATTTGGCTTTTATTCCTGTTCGTTTGCTCTGCAGTTATTCCACTCAAGCTTGGATTTCTTTTTAAGTCAAATGATTTGACATACTTTCCGGTCAACATTCGCACACACACACACACACACATATATAAGCCGTGGTAACGGCATTCAAAATTGCTTGCAACATATTAAATAACATAAAGTTGCAGCCACTCATTTCTCCCCTGTTGTTTGTTTTATTTTTGCTCTAGCCGTGGATATTGTTGCTTTGGCTTTATGATTGTGGCCCATTCAAAAGGGGACACACACATAAGAGTAGAGCTCTTGAAAACAATACCACCCCCCTCCCCACACACATACAGACACACTCACACACACAAACACACACATGTGAGTGGGGCGACAGGTAAAAATATAAATTCGCAGCTTTTGTGCGCGCCAACATTTTTAACATACTAATTAGTCTTTTGTAAGATTCATTATCATAATTGTAATTAACAACAAAAACGAGCATAACCCAAACCGCCTGGGAGCAGGGAGCAGGGAGGAGGGAGCAGGGAGCGGGTGAAGGATGGTCTGCGGGATGAATGGGGACTGGAAAGGGGCTTCTACGCGACGATGTCAACAAAAACGATTGCAAAAGGCAAGCGAGAAAAAAACAGGTGCAAAGTAGGCGCCAAAGCAGCCGCCTGTTGCCCCCCCCCCCCTCTCCTCATCCCTCCACTGTCAACCCTCTCTCTGTGTATGATTGTTGCGGTCGCCTAATCCTAGCCAGCTTTGCCTCTGGCTAAGCACCCAGACAGGGCTGTTATGCTAACTAACAAATCACACTAAGCCGTTGATTGCACAGACTTAAAGCTCGTAATAAAGTCTATGCAGTATTCGCACACCCACACACACACCCACACACACCCACACACACACCCACACACACCCACACACGCACACACACACACCCACACACTGATATGTCAATTGGATTGTGTTCAAAGTGGGTGTTAATTGTGCTTAAAGCGTTTGCTGTTCGAGCTGTTCCTTAAGGGTTAACCCTCTATGCAATTATGCTCGGATTCGGAGTCGGAGTTGAAGTCATCTGGATATGCATCTTCAGCTTTTGGCTACTTTGGACTACATATCCCAGGCATATCCCGTTAATCGCTCTTTTTTAAGAATGTTATTTTTGATTCGCTTTTTAGTTGCAGCAGTTTGGGTTATTTCTATGTCTTCAGCTGTGCTTTGCTTGGAGTTAGGCAAAAAGATATGAATAGTGAATAGGAATAATATTGGAAAAAGTATATAGTATCTAGTATCTATAATTGGTTAGATCTAGTATCAGATTGAAATACTTCTAGCTTGGCATTGCCATATCGTTGAAATAGTTAAGAGAGTTGCTTTTGACCAGTTACAACATCAAACTGTACCCAGTTTTCTGCAGTGTGTGAATATGTTGTGTGTAGTTCGAGTGTGTGTGTGTGTGTGTGTGTGTGTGTGTGTGTGTGTGTGTGTCTGGGTCCAGCCACAACTGGGCTTAATTTCACCCACACTGCAGCAGCTCGAGGCTTATTTGTTGCGTCGCTTTCGCAAATGCAGAAGCCGAAATCCGCTTAGGCCAAAATGACATTAAGTGTCATTTAATCATATATCAAAATACACAAAACGAATCGGAACAAAATGGATTAAATATATTTAAATATATATATATTTAAATATGTATATATGCTTAGGAATCCGATTGATATGAAGAGAGTTTGCGATCGCTCCCATACCCTGTACTTATTGAAAGGGTTAACTGCATATCACAAGTTTAAGCAAATTTATGATTAATGGTATCATTAATTATAACTTACAATAAAAAAATATATGTTTATCGAATTTATATAAAATATTTGTAATAATTTCAAACCCAACTTTTTTTTAAAGGGTAGCTGATAGTCAATCAAATCTTCAATTGCTTGTTGGTGTTGACATGGTAAAAACAATCAGGCGCGCATTAAATGGTCATTTGTATATTTGTTGTATATGAGTGTATTTGATTGAATTCAAAAGCGAATTCAAGCCACTCAACAATAATTCACAATAATTGATTATGTAATCGTTTAAATTAACTCCAACTGAATTACAGTTTACAACTTGGACTTGTGAACTTCATAACCAGTCACAACACGTTGCACCGCTATCCCTTCCCCTCGTTCCTCATTCTGATGCTGTTCAAAGTGCTAACAACTAAATCTAGGATTTTTATGGGAATATTACGTAATGTATGAAAACTATAGACTTGTAAATAAGTAAAGAAAACTACGATTTCAAATATCACAGCTCGAAAAAACTGAGAGGCTTCTGTGCGCTCCTCAAAGTATGCCACAATTTTGATTGCTTCCCCATCTGTGTTGGTTCTACAAAGATGGCTCTAACTCGACCAAATCCCTACAGATTTTCAAAGGACATGATGCGCTAAGATTGCAAGGGAGATGAGTCGATGTTACAAAATCCTTGTCTACTCGTAAGCTGCAAGAACGATTGGAATGTCCTTTGATCAGTTGGTAACCCTGGTCAAAACAAAAATGGTTGACACAGGATTAGCCAGGACACGCAAAACTTTGACCGAGCTATGAGCATTTTTCTGTTTTAGAAAAAGTACTTTCAATTCCGCTGTTTTAAGAATTTTCGTCCTTTGGGCCAGGTACAATCCTTGAAAGCCCAGTCAATTAAAAAATATGTATAAATGCTTAAAAATATATTTTATATATATTATACATATGTATATATGCATCATATATATATACATATACATATGCATATATTTATGGAAGGACAGGCCATAAAATTTCAATTAGGCAAAATACATTGAAGAAATTAATTGACAAAAACCAACTACTTGAGTTTACACTTGGCGCTTTCTATAGCTGGCATCTTCTCTTTCTATCTCTCTCTCTCTCTCACTCTCTCTCTCTCTCTCTCTCTTACACGCATCGCTTATTGTTATCTCGCTCGCTCCACGCAATTTGCAGGTTTTCAACATGAAAATTAATTTTCGACAATTTACTGCGCAATCTTACGCAAAAGTTGAACAAAAGCGACGACGCCCCCTTCCCTGGCAACCCAACCCTACCCAACCCAAGTCAACCTCATCCAACCCCTACGGCAACATGCCGCACCAGCCAGCACCACCCCCACAGAGGCGGAGCTCTGCCACAGTTAACCCAAACAATATGCAGCTGTGAGCGGCATTTAACGGCAAAGCGTTCAAATTCCTTTACACTTGGAGTAATGCCGCGAGTGCCACACAAGCCCAGACAAGCAGAGGAGGCGACTGGCGGGGGTCTGCTGCTGGTATGTATGTGAATCGGTATATATATATATATATATATGTATATATATGTGTGTGTGAGGGCAAAGAAATTGCATAAAACTTGTTGAAAAATTGTTAAGCTTGAGTTGCTGCTGCTGCTGCTGCTGCTGCTGCTGCCTCGTATCGCGTATGAGCGACATGACTACCCCTACTTCAAGCAATAACTTACCCAACCCCCAAAAATGCTTCCGACGAAATCATCCGCATCTATCCACGCAGACAACACCCAACTCCCCCCTCGCTATTGTCTACTTGGCTTCTCAACTACATTGTCATTTAATTTTGGCAATAAATGTGTGCTTAACCCCCAAAAACTCGAACCCATGCTTAAAACCTCCCTCTCCAACTCTCCGACGACAACATTGTGTGCAAACTGTCTGATAATCGTCTTCCGCCCATTTTAACGTGACCTCCACTTCCCAGCTCCGTGCTCCCAGCATCTTTTTCGCGCACATGTGCACCGTTTAAATTATTCAACGGAAGCGATTCCAAAGCCGCCTCCAGCAAACGCCTACAGCTTAACGCTCTCTCCCTCTCTCTCTCCCTCTATCTCTCTCACACACACACACACACACACACACACACACACTCTATTTGTGCACGAGTGTAAAATATGATATTATGATGTTCAAATAAATTACGCGGAAAATTATTATGGCCGATTCGTAGCTGGTCTTTGCCAAAAGCCTCTTTTCAACACTGATAGTCCTGCTCCTCCTGCTCCTCCTGCTCGTCCTGCTCGTCCTGCCAGCAGGTTATTCGCTTACTTTTTGCAGCCTTGGCCACTTCATGTATTAATACTCTTTAATATTAAATTACAACGAAATAATCAAGCTTGCTGCCGCCTCAGCCACATCCCTATCGGAGTTGCATTGTGGAATAAACAATTTGTGGAACAAATTCCTGCTTTGAAGTGTTTTCTGTTTACAAATTGATGAACATTCATTCAGTAGTCAACTAGCCATGTCTATAATAATTAAGCATTAAGTTCAATCATCCGTTACCTTAATCCTATAGAGAGCTCTGTTTGTCCTATTAACAATAATTTGACATATGTATGTTTTGCATTCTGCAAGTAAATCAAATTAAAAGCCATTCAGCAAGTGAAAACATTTGTTCAATTAAAACCCAACGTTTTGTTTTGCGCACAATCAAAACTATTCAATTGGCTAAAAGGAATAAAGTCAAATGGAATCTGCTTAATTTATTTAAATAAATCTGTTGTTTAATTTCTTTTGGCTGAAAGATTTACAAGCTTTTAAAATTTTATATATATATATATATATTTTTTTTTTTGGTTTACGACTGTTGAAAATTTGTGCTGCGCAATCAAATATTAGCACTGGGGTTCAAAAACGAAGATTCGAAAGTGAGCTTTGACCTGTGGGCACTTGGAACTGGGAACTGGTAGCTGGAAACTGGTAGCTGGGAACTGGTAGCTGAGAACTGAGAAGCTGGGCACACGTGCGCTTGGCATGAAATGAGCTGCAAATCCTTTTGGCAACAGTCGAAGTCAAAGACAAAGCTCAAGCTGGGAGCCAGGGGTGAGGGGTGAGGGGTGGCAACTGGCAAAGGTCAGCCAGCTGCGGGTCTGGCGGGGATGAAGTCCTCTTCTGCTGAGTGGAGCAGGTTTCTTGGTTGGGGGTTGGCAGCAGTAATCTCTACGCTTACGTCAGTTTTTGGAGTAGGCTGTAAATACTTTATTCGGGCGCAACAAGGTTTTGGGTCAGGGTTCTGGTCCCTTTTGTACCACCCACAGACCCACCACCACCGCCCCCCCCCCCCCCCCCCTCCCATCTCCTTCTACTTTGGCTCACTTGCAGCTCCTTTTTAGCCGATTTTCGGTTCCTGCTGCCGCCAGCAGTAAATATTTATGCTTGTGTTTTATTTATTTACATTGTCAAAACCAATTTTGCCCAAGGGTTCAATTGTTTTTCACTTTTATGCCCCAACCAGCAGCAGCAGCAGAAGCAACCATCCCCGCTCCTCCCGCACTTTGGTTATCTGTTGTCAGCGACACGCATGCAACAAAAACATTTTCTGGACTTGAGGCCATACAACTTTAGCTCCAGCTTCAAATAGCGAAAGAGTTGTTTGCTTTCAATTAAAAACCTTCAAAACAGACTTTTGTCGCTTTGTCGCTTTGTCGCTCTGTCGCTCTGTCGCCTTGTTCGTCCACCTGCCAAGCTAATTCCAGTACCGCCCATTGGGTCACGACCCACACAGGCATCACTTGGTATTGCTCCCCAGTGATTACTCAGCGCTCAATTGCAATTGCAGAGACACAAAATGAGTTATGGGCCAATTAACTGTTCATGTGGCACTTGGGCTTGTAATAAAACGCGTAACTGCAACAATATGCCGCAAGATTGTAACACACAATAAATGTCCACATCAACCCACATGGGTTCTCTTTTTTTACCCGATCAGCCGATAGAATTTCTTAATATGCCTTTAATATGTAGCTCTGATCCAGCTGAAGTAATTGATGCTGAGCATTAACTTGGCCAAGGACTAATATTTGGCTTATTCACTCTGCACAGTGTTGAATAACTTTGCAACTTTCATTGACTTGCATCTGTGATTTGGCCTTTGTTGTGCATTATCTACTTTTTGCCAATTTAATTTACTCCGAGCCGAGTCCATTCAGAGTCCAATCGATTGATGTGCCTTTGTGTGTGTGTGTGTGTGTGTGTGTGTGGGTGTGTGTGTGTGTGTGTGTGGGTTGATGTTGCCAGTGTGCATTAGGTTGTTTATCATGTTGAAAGATTGAATGGAGCCCTCTCAATTGCCACAAAAGACAACTAAGGCACTTGGAATCTTTTTTGTGTTCTTGTTCCACGTTGCGCCTTCTTCTGTTGTGCTGTGTGTGTGTGTGTGTGTGTGTGTGTGTCTTGCCCATCATGGGCCATTCGCATGTCAACAGAAATGCCTTTCAATTTATTTAATAATGACCCCAATCAGTGGCTTGACGTTCCCAGCTTAAATCTCATCCCTGTTTCGGGCGCCGTTCGTTTGTTTGTCTGCCTCACTGGACCAGGAAGCAGGCAACGGGCAACGGGAAGCGGGTGGCGGGAAGCGGGATGGCCAATGTGGGGCGTGGCGTTGTTTGACTGAAAAGTTTTATTAATGCCCGAGTAGTCTGATGTTGACTGCTGTCTCCCACTCGCCTGTCGCCTCTCTCCTCTCCTCTCCCAACCCCTCTCCCTGTTGCTGCTCCCTTGCTTTATTGTGCAGCGTCAGCTTCATTATGCGTCCGAAATTATGCAAGCAACTTTAATCCATGGCAACTGACAACTGGCAACAGGCAAAATCCCGAAACGAGATATTAGCACTTGGATTCCCGGTTCGTAGCTGCATCCCATCCTTTTCTTGGCCAGCACCCGCACCCGCACCCGCCCCCGCCACCTTTATTTGCAACTTGCTTTATGCATAAGTGGAGCAACTTTGTCGTTGACGCATTCGCACATTGCACAGTCGTGGGGCGGGTGGCAGGGGCGGATGTGTGGAGGGCGTGGCATTTAAAATCGCAAATTAAGTGCATTCAAGCACTGCAGTTGACTAAATGCACTCAGGCAATCAACTGAATATCACCCGCTCCGTCCCCAGTCACTCCTCATTAGCTTTTCCCTCGTAATAAACATTATTGCACACACTATTAAGTTAACTAACTTGCAACTCACTTGTTTACAGTTAAGCTGTACTTAATCAACTAGTTGCTTCCGCTTTGTTCTTCGTTAATTGCCAATCGTTAGTTTAATTAGCGTTTTGATCGACTCTCTTCGAAGTTGTCTTAAGGATCGATTTGCAGTCGCCATTTGTCTCCTTTATCGGCTATCGTCAATTGCAGTTAACCGCAGTTGGCCAGAAACACGCTGAGCAGAGTTCAACTTAGCCTCAGCTGGGGCAGGGCTGGTTGTGCCACCTGCGTTGGCTCAACCAAAATGCAATTAGTGGCAACAATATGGCGACCGTTTAAAGGTGAACAGGTGAAGGGTGAACGGACGGCTGTCGGTTTTATTGATGTCAAAATGAAAATGGAAAATGAAAGATGGAAACCACAAATTTCAAAAATCACTAATGGATTTTTAATACAATAAATAATATGCACTGGCAGGGGACAGTGCTCAAAGGCGACGAATGGGGCCAGTCGGGTAAATGGCTGAAGGAAGGCCATAAAAATATTCTTGTCATCCATTAAAATGACACAGAGGCCACACAGGAGTGCCACATACATGCACATATATACATATAAATATATATATATATAAATTATATGTTGATGAGCCTACGACTCGCTTATAAAAATGGTGAACTAAAAGCAATATACAAAAAAGGACACAGGCTAAAGTTGCCTCACTTTGCATGCGGTTTGGGGGCATCGATATAATTGAATATTGCTATTAATGCGTTCACACACACACACACACACACACACACATACTCCTCTATATACACGCACACTAAAGTGCTATTTAAGGCCACAAAAACCACACAATACTTTGTGCCCCAAAACCGAGATACATAAAGCAGAC
Source organism: Drosophila mimica (assembly GCA_037043585.1). Lineage (NCBI taxonomy): Eukaryota > Metazoa > Arthropoda > Insecta > Diptera > Drosophilidae > Drosophila > Drosophila mimica. The sequence goes on along the minus strand of JBAMBE010000748.1, from coordinate 3,110,824 downwards.
ACAAAATTCAATGCAACGAACTACTTCCAACAATGCCCCAAAATCTATTCAATGTACATTAGGCATTATAAATTATATGAAAATGAATCCCAAGAAACGGTGAGGAAATGGCAAAGTTAGAGTATTAGCTGGAATAGGAATTTGAACTACATGTTAAAGCTATGATGATGTTAAAGATATGATCGTGAAATTCCATATGTTTTAGATCTTAGGGGGTATGAAAATGGCAAAATATTACAAAATCATAATAAACTTTCTTATTTGAATACGGTTATAATTAAGTAACTTATGAAATGACGGACATCAGTAAAATATTGATGCGACCAACTTATGTCTTAGCAAACTTTATTCTTTCCGAGAAGTAGCTCTAACTTGGCCATAACTAAGAAAATGTCTTAAAGCTGAACAAAAAAAAAGTGAATTTTATTGTACGCATCTTTTCGATAGGTCTTCGATTACTCGATTCTAACTGAACGTTGTGTTACTTATGACGTTACTGCTTACGTTGCATGTTACGTAAATCGCTTATTGCTTCGCTTAGCTTCTCTTCACGTAACTATAAATTTGTTGGAAAATGACGGACATCAGTAAAATATTGTTGCGACCAACTTATGTCTTAGCAAACTTTATTCTTTTGGAGAAGTAGCTCCAACTTGGCCATAACTAAGAAAATGTCTTAAAGCTGAACAAAAAAAAAGTGAATTTTATGCTACGCATCTTTTCGATAGGTCTTCGATTACTCGATTCTAACTGATCGTTGTGTTACTTATTACGTTACTGCTTACGTTGCATGTTACGTAAATCGCTTATTGCTTCGCTTATTG